>AP028425.1:10304502-10452002 GCA_036509395.1 Antheraea yamamai | reverse complement strand
TGGTTTTTTGTCTAAAAAGAAACTTATAAATAAGGAAAGAATACTAATAAAATTATCTGTTATTCATTAGAACTCCACGTCCATTATAAGGTAGGAGTTTTTAGCGGGATTTTACTCTATCATGTAGTGGATTTTCTATTTTACTAGCAGGTCTGACGGACGTTATCCCGGCCTGATAATAAAAAAACCTTAATAACTATATACCTAAACCTTTCTTATGAATGACTTTATCTAATGGTGAAAACCGTATGAAAATCCGTTGAGTTGATTGAGTAGTTTATCGCGAACTGACAGACAGATATACGAGGCAGATGAATTTGCTTTATAATATTAATATAATTCATAATCTTGTATTATTTGGCTCTATCTTAATATATATATTTCTTGTGTGCGTGTGTATGTGACTGAACTCCTCCTAAACGACTGGACCGATTTTGATGAAATTTTGTGTGCGTGTTCCAGTGGATCCGAGAATGGTTTAGATTCACAATTGGACCCGGTAGGTGGCGCTGCGGTTGACTTTTGGGATTTATTTTATTATCAAGGCAGGACAACGTCCGCCAGGTCCGCTAGTATTTTGTAATATTGGTGTTGTTTCACGTAATATAATTCCATTATTGTGCAGAAATGGAGTGGATGGGAGATAATACTACAGAGAATACCACACAAACTCTTTGAAAAGTTCTAACACAGAGAAGGGCACTATTGAAATGATCACAAGAAACTTATAATAGCATTACCTACTGGACAATGGCAGTAATAATCTACTAGAAGATTGGTTGCTAAAAATAAAACTAAAAAAATTGTAAGCTACAACACAAATTCCTCAAGTGCATACTTATTTATCTTTCGTACCTAGATTTTGGAGTTCCTTCTGATACCGTTTGTTTTATATTATTACCCTCTTTTACAGACTTCTTGCGAATACTATCTGTTAATATTCTGACTTTATCTTTAAGCCATTCACCAGGCGATTTAACAATATTATTAACTTTTGCCGAATGTTTATCTCTCACATTATTCTCTAGATGATCTACATCAACGCCATATTCTTCATCGTACATGTCGTTCCAGAATATCAAATTTGTATCATCGATATTCCTTTTGACCATATTCTTGGTTTTTAGAACCGATACATTGTTAACTTTACTGTTTGGGTGCATCTTTTCTGTTGAATATTTTGTTGTATTGATTGGAGTCGCTATATAGTTACCTATAGTACAGTTTGGTGTTTTAGTAGACTCTGTAAATTGTTTATTAGTTATATTATTAGTAACCATTTCTTATATAAAACAGGAGTAGTATATCATAAGTAATTGATTATCACAATATTGTCTAATATAAAGCCAAAGTCTGTTGATGAGATGATATCAGCCAGAGGAGAGTGATAAATCTAAAAGTGAGTGATGAAGGAGAGTGAAATGATGATGAGATCTAAGACGGTAAACATTCTAAACCTAGTGACTGGCTTAAATGCAGCTGCCGGAACACTTAAATGCTTGGCGAGGAATTTTCAATTTGACGGTGGTAGTTAGCCAGGTGGGCTTAGAAAACCCCTTACCATCATACTATGGTTTCATCACTACATCAGTTACATCGATCGAGGTAAATACGCCAACGCAATTGCTGGTTCGTCATCGTACATTATTTTGAGTTATACGTTAGGGAATGCTGTTTACTATTAATATTATTGCAGTAATATTTATGGTACTAATCAAATTACTTAAATGTTCGTGTAAAAGGATTTTAAAATCTATTGAAAAGATTAATTACATTTGTGTAGATAGACCTTTTGTGTGGTTAACCGGAAGAACAAGCTGCACCGATTTGCTTTGATGGTAGGCTAGTTATTTTATTTGCTTTGCACAAAATATACCTTCATCATCTCTTTGTTAAGGATGTTAAAAAATATTACCAATTGATGTAATATCATCGGCATCCTCTCGTTTCAAGTCAGCCTCTTCTGTTGTAATGAATTTGAGGTCTGTCGCATTATTTTCTTCAACAGTCAATAGAACTCTTGATCTATGTCCGATATTTTCAATTACTTCTGAATCGTATACGGGATAGAATATTTCTGTGGTATGTTTTGATGTGGCATTATCGTTTACAGTCTCATTATTTATTGTAGCGTTGGAACTGTAATAATTTTGAATGATTCTCTTTATTTATAATTATTGTTATATGAATATAGTAAGTAGATATTTCCTTACCTCAAATTTGTTCTTCTATCATTTACGTCAACACCATCTAGAAAACTGAAGAAATTCGCAAGCATCATGAAAAAGTCACTCAAACTCTGTCCGTTGTTTACTTTATTAGTTTTATTTTTGAAAAGATTTTCTTCTAGACTATAATGATTCATAAATCGCTTTTCTAAATTCCTTTCAACAGCTGTAGTATTTTGATTAAAATTAGGAACTACGTATGTTTCATTATGATTTATGTTAGAACGAATAGTATTATCTTTAATTTCCCTTCTTAATAGACGATGTTCAAGTTCTAATATACTGAGATTATATTTTTCTGCTCGGTCTGTATTTATGTTGTCTTGATAATCGAAATTATTTGTCTCAGTTTGTACGTCCTCATTTAAATTACTGTCAACGTCAATAGATTTCAAAGATCTTTGCCCTTTATTCATAGCAAATACCTGCCCGTTATCTGAATCATAATTTTTGTATGCCGTTTCCAATTTATCAGAGGTTTTTATTTCATCGTACTTTTTAGGTGTATATGTTAGTTCCAACTCTTTGTTTGGTGACCACGTTGTTGGACTTTGTAGTGAAGGGCTTTTGCTATTATCGTGAGATATTTTAACATGTTTTTGTATATATTTATAAATTTGTGATGGGTTATCTTCTCTGTGTCCTTGAACACTTCCTGTAGGTTTGACTTCGAATTTAACACCTTCTGAAGTCTGAGAGCCTGAATATTAAAATATAACAAATTAATTATATTTTCAAAGAGGTAATCCTTAGGTTTAGTTATTTCAATATTGCTCCTATATTTATGGAATTGTAACGAAAATAAATATTTTTAAATATATAAATAAATATAATCTATGACGTGTACAAAGACTAATGTAAAGAAATATTTCATTCGATCGATCTATCTTAAATGACTATTCATCTTATACAATTAATGGTACTGTGTACAATACTTATATAAAATATCTATTTTACTTTTTTAATGACCGTTTGGACTACAGGATATACTTTCATAATAATTTACCTTTTTTAGGTCTATCAAAGAAGCCTCCTTTAAACCTACCCTTATCAATAGAAAGCTTAACTCTATGATCCGCTGCTTTAATTACTTCATCTTTTTCATTCTTCATAGATTCCTTCTTCCCATCCAGAACACCGTAGTCACTGTAGGCTTGAGCCAATTTATCATATTTATTAATCAAGTAATCTTCTATGTATTGTACATCGCCAATATTATGCTTTGTCTTTTGTACTTCAGGAGATTCATCTTTAATGCTAAGGCGAGATTCAGCTTCATATCTTTTCAAAGCTCTTGGATTGTTAGCCGTTAGTGCAGCATTCTTAATCATAGAGTTAATCTCGTCAGGGTATAAAGGTATAGGTCCTTTCCAGTTTTGGTTGTAGATACTTGGTAATCGATCTTTTGAATCCTGAAAGGATTTAATTTATTCGCACCAAACGCATTTCTATTCGCATCACATACCACTGACACCTTTATAGGTTTTATTGTATGACCAATGTAGTCTGATGTTAAATGACATATGGTCTAAGATGATAATACGCTAAACCTAGAGGGGGACTGGCTCTTAAGTGTAGCTGCCGGTGCTTATTGATGCTTGATATAAGATTTTCAACTCAAAGCAGGTAGTTTTTTTGGCTCGGAAAAAAATACTGACTGCGCAATATCTGATGGAAAGCACGGTGCAGTCCAAAAACAATGGCGACTGTTTTTGTTAAATAGTAAAGTGTAAAAGTTAGCCAAGCGGATCAAGCAAAAAATCCGACAGTCATATTATTGTTTTATGATTTCCTTCATCGATAGCTCCGGCTTATTAGGAAAAACTCAAACTTACGGCGATAAACGCGATATCCAAAGGCGTTAACTACTGCTAGCCAACATTTAATTATAGTCCTCATTTATTATATGACATAATTTATTTATTTCTATTCGCATATCAAATAAAGCAGATGTGGCAGCTACATGCTTAAAAATATATTACTAACCTCATTCCTTTTGGTTCGTTCGCCACAATTATCGGTATCATCGTGACCTTCTAAATCATCAGTTAAGACCTCCTTCAGATCTTCGTAACCTAGATTCTCCTCGTCCACTTCGTCAGCTTGCATTAGTTTACGATAATTAAAACCCCTGCCTACATTCCTATTTAATGCCATACCTCCAAGGCTTTTAAAGTCGGGGCTTCTGTAAAAATAATTGTAAGTTATAAAGATATACAATTAATTTTATCTTTAATAAATTAAGTACCTTGGAGTTTCGATGAGAAGTTTGAGTTGACGAGTTTACAAGACTTGCGTGGTTTGCAATTACAAGACTGAGATTGTTTGAAGCGTTGATGACTTAAGGGTTAGCGCAATAGGTGAGCGCGTCCATCGACGTGGGTTCAAATACTTGTGAAGGAGCCAGAGACTTTAGTAAAGGTAAGTCAAGCATGGTGTTAGGTCTTTCTCTAAGCCCGATTGGCGAGTTATTACCCTCAAACTGTAAATCTGTTATCAAGCAACCATAGGTGCTTTCCGACTACTGCAGATGATAACCAGTTTCCCTCTAGATACAGTATATTTCATCTTAGATCTCGTCGACATTTAGCATCATATGAGATTGTAATCATATGCCAAAATCTATGGTCTATAAGAAAATACGAAATAAAAGTATAAATAATAGGAAGTCTGCAACTGTACTATTCGATCTGTTACCACCATCTCCTGTTTAATTTATTGTTTGTATTGTATGTTTGTATACTTACAAAAGCGTTGACATGCTGAATATTACATCATCAGTTTCTGATAGACTATCTTTACTAATTCTTTTAGTGTTAGGCTCAGTGGTAAGTTCGTAAATGTCATCTTTATTTCCTTCGCTTGAGATTTGAGACTGTAAATATTATATTATACAATAACAATTACTATATATGTTTTAAGTTGGTTGATCTACACCAACCAGTTAGACTGATTTCACTATGTTGTGTCTAATATTAATATCACATAGAAACCAGATTTCAAATTCGAGTGGACATATAAATTAGGCTAGGTTTTATTTCTTGTTATAAAAATTTATCAACATCGTCAAGATTTTTTTCTGAACGATTTAGAATTTATAGACTTGACAGTATTTTTTTGGCTTTTTTTCTGCATTTGCCTTTGTGTTAAGATATTTTAAAGAATCTTAGAATAAATGTCGTGAAATCTTGAGTTGAAACGCGGGCAACGTTTATTCCATACAAATGTATTTTTATGTTTTGTCATTAGACGACACTATACTTAGTCTGGTCATAAATACTGTTACAATTAAAAATAAACAAAATATTACATTTGAATTTGGAATCTGTAATTTTTATATGATTATTCATTGATTTTCCTCATTTTGGCGTCAATACATTGTACAATATTTTGCGATATTAAAGTGGAGTGGGGTGATAAAGAGAACCGAATCGCTGTGATTGCATTACATAAAGTAGTTATGGAGCCAAATGCAATATTTAAAACTCTCCATACGCTTGGTATTAGTAAAATGTTTGTGTACCGGAATATTAATAGGTACAATGAGACCTCCTTTGCTTGTGTCAGAAAAAGATCTGGCCGGCCACGTAGTGTTCGCACGAAAAAGGTGGTCAAAGCAGTAAGGGAAAGAATTCAAAGAAATCCTGTCCGAAAGCAAAAGATTTTATCTCGGGAGATGAAGATAGCACCTAGACCATGTCGCGTATTTTAAAAGATGACTTAGAACTTGCAGCTTATAAGAGACGTACTGATCATTTCTTAACTGATAATTTAAAAAAGAAGAGGGTGGTAAAATCGAAACAACTACCGAAGAAGTACGCAAAGGGAGGTCACAGAAAAAAATTGTTTACGGGTGAGAAAATTTTTACAATTGAGCAACATTTTAACACACTAAATGACCGTATTTATGCTCAAAGCTCTAAGGAAGCTTCCCAATTAGTCGACAGAGTGCAACGTGGGCACTATCCGACTTCAGTGATGGTTTGGTGGGGTATTAGCTTTGAAGGAGTGACCGAGCCATACTTTTGTGAGAAAAGTATCAAAACATCGGCACAAGTGTATCAAGATACCGTTCTGGAAAAGGTAGTGAAGCCCCTTAACAACACCATATTCAATAACCAAGAATTGTCCTTCCAACAAGACTCGGCGGCGGGTCATAAAGCTCGGTCTACGCGGTCTTGGTTGGAAACGAACATTTCGAACTTCATCAGAGCTGAAGACTGGCCGTCGTCTAGTCCCGATCTTAATCCGCTTGATTATGATTTATGGTCAATTTTAGAGAGTACGGCTTGCTCTAAACGCCATGATAATTTGGAGTCCCTAAAAGAATCCGTAGGATTGGCAGTGAAAAATATTCCCATGGAAAGAGTGCATGCTTCTATTGATAACTGGCCTCAACGTTTAAAGGACTGTGTTGCAGCCAATGGAGACCACTTCGAATAAGCTTTTTATATTTTAAATCGTTTTATATTTTTGTATTAAACTAACACACTGTAAAAGTAATAAATGTTATTTGCAATAGAAAATATTTTTTTTCTTTGTTTCAGTATTTATGCCAAGACTACGTATATATTATGATTTTTTTTAAAAACTTAATACTGTAAAACCTAAGAGCCTTCTAAAGGTACATTTGCCTAATTATATCGCTGTTTTTAGACATTAAGCAAGGGTAGAGTGCAACTCGTGAGGTGAAGGCAGGACCTGGGGGACGCACGTTACAGTCGATACCGTCCGTGCGATCCTGCTAGAGTGGACGGGGAGGAATTAGGGCTCCCTGTCGTTCCGTCTGGTGCAGGTAACTGCACCGGATAGCAGGCAGGGAGCCAACTGCCGTATGTCAAGAGTGTGACGCTGAACCGGACACCGCGCAGCACACGCTGTCTGAGTGTTTGGCGTCGGCGGAGTGACATCGCACTCTGGTTGTGGCGGTGGGCGGGATCTCTCGCTGCCGAGCGTCGTGAAAGCTATGTTTGGCAGCGAGGATGCATGGAACATCGTGGCCTCCTTTTGCGAAGTGGTCATCACGCAGAAGGAGGCAGTGGAGAGGTCCCGTGAGGAGGACCCTCTTAACGGCTCTCTCCCCCAACGGATAACCGGCAGGAGAAGGCGGCAGGTGCGGGACGCATCTTCCCATTGCATAGGTCGAGTGGACGAAGGAGACGGCTGGTATGTACACGGCTGTCTCCTGATAAGACGTGTCCGGCGGCGGCGTTTTCTACCGCTGAGCCACCAACTGGGGCCGCAGGATAAAATTTATAGAGATCTCGTGACACCCCAGCTATAGCAGCAGATGTACATCGTGAGGTTTTAGTCCTTGCGAGTAGGACATAAGAGATTTCCCCACGTAAAAAAGGAGTATAGTGCAACAGCAATTGTTTCTCCGTTTAAACCTATTCTTCAAGTTTCTCGAAGATTACTTTACTCTCAACCTTTCTACTAACCTTACTTTTCATTTTATCCACATCTTTACCCATCGCTTTAACGCCACCAAGATCTGGATGTTTGCATTTATTTTCAAAAATTACATCCTTACCGAAAGAATCGGTCAAGATTTTTGGCAAACCTTTTTCCATAAAACGGTCCAACAGTTCGTCAAGTCTCTGTGTGTTTTTGTAAAATGGATGCTTCAATTGTTTTTCATGTGATTTGGCCTCCTTTGGCGCGTGTGAACATTTAGGCACTTTCTTACGTTCATCTACTTTGTATTGCTTTAATAATCCATTGTTCTCTTTAGTTGCCTTTGGAGTATCGTTAAATTTATTTTGTTCTTCTACAGAAACATCATTGCTATTTTCTCGATAATTATTTTCAAATTCTTCATTACTTATGGCACCAATTTTATCTTTTTCAAATTTCAAAGAACGTTTAATACCATCTCCCTTCGGTCTTGTGATTCTAACGTTACTTATCCGAATGTTAGGTTGTTTATGTACCTTAAGAGATCTCTTTGCCCTATCTAAAATACTTTTAAGTTTGTCATCGTCCGTTCTGAAGAGTGTGAAGTCAGTACCACCTTTCTTTAGCATTTTTATTTGTGCATCTGTTTGTATAAGCTTTCTATAGAATTCTGAAAATAAAACCACTTTCATATTACATTACAATAAATATTTTGCATTATGTTTGGGCTTACTCTAATATGTGAACGATGGTGATGTCTGGAATTGACTCATCTCTGTGCATTCATTAAAAACGTTTGTGACATGTACCTAATATATTCTAAATATTATATATATTTGTTAAAAAGATAAATCAGATCGAGATTCTTGCCGGTTTTTCTCGATGACTGGGTTGTTTGTCCGAACCGGTGGTAGCTTTGACTTTCTAAAGTGCCTTTTTAGGGCCTAAATTGAATAAAGATTTGATTTGACTCTAAACCCGTCTGGCTGATTACCATCTTCAAGTAGAAAATCTGTCAACAAGTGGATGTATTCAAGCAGCTTCTGTAAGCTTACTTTACGGACTTAGACTATGTCATAGCTATTAAAAAAAAATGTTGGTAGCAAGTGTGACGAGCTGAGCGTTGCCTGTCAGAATGCATTAACTAATATACTGAATTAAAAAGTTACAAGCTTAGCACACAGATTAAACAGAACAGAACTATGCACTAAAGGCATAGTCGACGCGATTCTGATACAGGTTAAAATGTATAACAGTAATATTCAAATATTTATTTCTTAACATTAATGCGTTGTTAATACTGTACACTATATTAAATTCTCACCTCTCAAGCGGTCACTATTCTGGAGTTCAAACATGTTAGCACCGCCCAAAACGTTAGATAAATCCGACGATCTGCTACCGAATTCTAGATTGCTCTGCAAATAAAGAGGTTGTTTGAACAAAACAAACAATGACTAGGAATCGATGGTCGTGTTATGAAGGTTGGTATATACCAGGTATGGGCAACCTTTAAGAAGGGCCTAACTTTAGGAATATTACACCATTATTAGCGGCTTTCCGACCTGTAAATAAAAGGTAGTTGTGATTTTGTAGTACTTTATTTTATCTGATTGATGAAGACGTAAGGCGTATTATGATGGACAGATATAAGAGTAGAGGAAGACCATAAAAGGTAAGTACGTAGTGTGTGAAAAACTTTATGTGTATAAAAGATGTGAATACTGAGATGACATCTGACGGGGGAGAGTGGAGAAGGAAAACATGTTGTGCCACACTACTTAGGTGGAATAAGGGTAAGAAAATGATGATGAAGGAGTTATTCTGCAAAAATTCATCACAAGTGCTTCATTGAATGTTACTTTGCTCTGTCGCCTGGAATCGATTTCCCGCTGCCAAGTCTCCTCACTGCAATAAAAACGCTTGGTTCTCTTTACGCGACGTGTACTTAAGTGAGGTAAATATGAATAAAATATAAAAGATGATATCTTCATTTTTTTTAAATAAGAATTTAAGTGTCTAAACTGTAAAAGTAAAAAAAATCCTGTGTTCAGTTCAACCGCGCTAAAACTGAAAATTAAAAAAAAAATCATATAAACAATAGATATATGTGTTCAAAACCAAGCTGGTTATCTCGTCTTTTTCTAAGACTTCGAAATATATACACATACGTCCAAACATACACTCCTACAACGCTCGTACTCGAGTAAGTATTAAATAGTGCAATACACAATGAAAAGACCAGAATATAAAAAAAACACTGTACAATGTATACTATCTCATTCTCTCGCACGTCGTATACTATAGATATATGTTTGTCTCTTTTTCATTTTGTCGAGTTTCAAATCAACACGGGGCTATAAAAGATTTTTCTTTAAAAAAATCGCAATTAGTTCATCTATATTGAATAAAATATACATTAATTACTACCATTAATTACTACATGTTATAAAACAAAGTCCTCCGCCGCGTCTATCGATCTATCTGTTCGCGATAAACTCGAAAGCGCGTCTTTTCATGCACTTTTAATTAATAGATAGAGTGATTCACAAGAAAGGTTTCGGGTATATAATATGTCAAGACTTTTTCGTAAATTGGTTGAATTATAACGATAAATGTTGGAAGTGTCGGAAAAAATCAAGCCGCCTGGGAGCTTTCGTCGAAAACGCTGCCTAATTAATACCTTTGAGATAAAACAAACAAATTGAGATAATAAACAACGCAGACGAAGTCACGGGAATCATTTAGTATTATTTAATAACAGAAATGTCGGTCTATGATGATTGTATCGTTTCCGACGGCCATATTTTCCAATAATATCGAAAACCCGTTTTCCAAGTTAATAACCTCAAATCTTAGAATCGATTGAACAATACAACGCGCCCGTTTTCCGTATGTTATTTGTGATGTGTTCCGTCGCTTTCCATTCCACGGTGTTAGAAGAGTGCGGGCGTGATTTAACAACAGGCACACGTCACATGTTTGTAATTATACTTTAATATCGATTGTGCGTTAAGGGGAAGTATGCATATCGTATTTTTGTTATTTCTATTTGCATTATTTGGATCAAAGTAATTATTGATATGGGATGACAGTCACCGTCAGTCTTCCTTCTTTAAATAACTATATACAGTAGAGTCTCACTAATCCGGCACTATTGTAAGCCAACGGGTGTCAGATTATTATAATATTCGGATTATTGGCTTGTATGGCAAAACTGTATAACATTTTTGAAGGCTATACTGATACCGGTTCGCAAGCATGGAACGAAAGTAAGGAGGAATGAGAGAAGTGTGCGCGTATGGTGCCGGATTATTGAGCGTTTCGGACTACTGAAGGGGCAGATTAATGAGATCCTACAATATATATTTATATAAAAGGATACTGATCGACTTGTATTGCAGTTCAAAGTACCTTCCGTAAGTAAGGACCGTGGGAAATTTAAAGCAATTTCCTTTTATACTGTCGATAAGCCCTAACAAAATAATCCCAAGGGGGGTTGATGTCACGCAGGCGGCCGATTGTAAAAATTAAGTCAAATCATACATCACAACATGACACACATGTTGTACCGACCCTACCCAGGTGGGATAAGGGTAAGAAAAAGAAGGCTGTCGATAAGCCCTAAAGAAGGTTCGGCAGCGGCTCAAGCCTAGGTCCGTTCCCTCGGCGTGGAGCCCTTGAGTGCGCTGCTCGTGCGATACAGTGACACAAAATCTTACATTACTGCGACAACATTACACATATCACCTCCACACACGTGCACGCATGCACGCTTACACATGCAAGTGGAAGGGTTTTATTTTTTCCCTTATCAAACTGAAATAGTTTAGAAAATTATCCGATACGAAGTATATATAAGAGTTGTTGAGATATGTATGCTTGGTACACATATATGTTTCAACAACTCATATATATATATATATATATATATATACTAGCGGGCCGGGCGGACGTTGTCCTGCCTTTAAGTCAACCGCAGCGCCACCTACCGGGTCCAATTGTGAATCTAAACCATTCTCGGATCCACTGGAACACGCACACAAAATTTCATCAAAATCGGTCCAGTCGTTTAGGAGGAGTTCAGTCACATACACACGCACACAAGAAATATATATATTAAGATATATATAGCTTAGCTTAGGTTAGCTCAGATAGGTCGCGAATTGCATGTATCACGCAACAGCCCAAGCCGAAGTGTGCCGTGCGCCCTTGAGCTAGTTGTCAAACAAATTCGGCTGAGTGCCTTAAGCGCTCGCCTTAGTAGTCCCGTGAAGCTGTTAAGACCTTGCTAGGTCAATAGCGTAGACAGTTCGAAAAAAAAAACTAAGGAAGGATTTTTAGAAATAACATAGTACTATTAAAATTGATATTTAGGAATTCAGTAACAAAGCAAAAGAGATGTATATCATAGTTTATTTTTCAAATGTAATAATAAATATCTTATATAATTTATAAATATATACATATGGACAAAATTGAAGTGACTGTTTTATGTTTAAGTTTTTATCTTTGAAAGATCTGAACTGGTTCTAATGACATTCTTCATTCTAAGCTCTATATATAATCTAGCATAAATGGTATACAGTCTTTTGTGGCTATTTCCATTGGATACATGTTGGCCGAAGCCGGAAAGCGATAAAAATGTCACTATGAAATGTATTAAGTATGATGGTCGTGATGTAATCATTTGACAGACCGACGAGGTAACATTTTGCAAACATAAGTGGGTTTTCTCATAGAGAACATTTTCATTCTATCCTTTGTAAGTTTTATTAAATCCAGTTATATATTCTTTCTCGTCTGCTTCGTTTATTTTAAGAAAGTATTTTATTTACTGAGGAAAAAACATAAACGCCATACCGCTTGCCCTCACTTCTCCACGGCAAGAAAACACATGTCATGGAACGCGTAATGCTTATAAAAACGTGGTTTCTTAAAACTTTCGCAACATTATATTAAATGAAGACATCATTATACTTCTTAGATAATAACGTAGAGTCTAAAAAGTAAAAAAAAATGTCATCGATATTTATACCGTAGCGTTTTATTAATATCCATTCACTTTTGAAAGAATAAACCGATTTTAATGAAACAAAAACTAAATGTTAGTCGAGTATATGCGAGTCGAGTAACGTTTTATCGTCAAGGATTTACTTTAGTAGTGACGCGTGTTCAAACAAAAAGACTGACATACCTCCAAAATGTTTTAATCTATACTTATATTATAAAGAGGTAAAGTTTGTGAGTTTGTGACGTTGTAGTGGGTAATCTCAGGAAGTACTTAACCAATTTTGAAAATTATTTTACCAATAGAAAGCCACGTTATTCGTAAATGTCATAGCCTATAATAAATCATCATGCTAAGACTAATAGGAGCGGAGCAACAATGAAGAATGTTTTAAAATCGTTTTTTTTTTTCCTTCTGAGAGCTTCCGCTGCGTGTTAGCGTTAGCTCAAAGTAACTATTCCACGCGAACGAAGTCGCGGGCAGAGGCTAGTGTGTAATAATTTCACTTGCAATATTTTTTTTTCTGAACTCTAAAAAGATTCGTTAGATTTACATTCTTATTATATGTACTCACTAGCGGGCCCGGCAGACATTGTCCCGCCCTGATTATAAAAAAAAATCCTGGACAAATTATATACCAAAACGTTCCTCGTGAATCACTTTATCCACTGGTGAAAACCGCATAAAGATCCTTTCAGTAGTTTTTGAGTTTATCGCGAACAGACAGACAGACAGACGCGGTAGGGGACTTTGTTTTATACTATGTAATGATATAGATAGATATGGATAACACAATACTACTACTAACTCATTATAAATACAGAAAAAAAAAATACACAGCTGAAGTCGCGAACTGTCGCTAGGCAATACAAAGCTAGCTTAAACAAGCGTCACCGCTTGACAAAGCTGCTGTGAAATAGTCGCAAACTCGACACTAAATCTTTACTAGCCTTTCCTGTCGATTTGTCGTGATATAAAAGCTTAAGTTCAAATCCAAGGTGACTTACTAGTTCGGTTTACGGTACTACGTATTTCCATCGCTTTCAGCGCTTATTATGTTGATTTTCATCGGTATGAAATTACTATTTAATAAACTTTAACGTATAGTCCAGCTACTGCAAATTAATAACGCGCTGAATTGCCATTGTTAAATCATTGTCTTGCTGTTATTATACGGCACTAGTGTTTTCGGACGGCTTTTACCGGTTCTCTAATTACATATCACACAAGAGCAAAGCGATAGCAAAAAGGTCGAAGCACCCGCTTCAAAATCGCAAAGACCGATTATGTAAAATTATGGACAAGCTTTGGCAAAGCATTACTGGTACCGACTCTTTATTCGCAAGTAGCTGATACTCATCACTCTACCTGTATTGTTTGTTATCTGAATAATATATTTTATGTTCTGAAGAAAAAGAGCACTACACCCTTCGATCAATAATAACTAGATAACGGGTCGGCGCGAAAAATACGTCTCGGTAAATAACAGCTCGCTTGAAATGTGAGCTTTTATTTTGTTTAGTTTGTTTGAAATACAGCCAATGTAAGCACGTTTCACATGCCGCAGTGTATTCAAAAGATACAAAAATAATACCCGAAAAAGCAATTTAACAGCCGAAGTATCTTACTTTCGCTATATACATGTTGAATAAGTTATATTTTAAGCTTTAAACTAACAAATAATATTAAATTTTGAACAAAATTACCGATTTTACACATGTGGTACAAATGTTTGGCCTAGGCTCTCCAACCACGCACAAACACGCACAATAACGGGAAAACGTACTTTATCCATTACGTGTTAAGGTTGAATTCACACTAAATGTTGTTTATGTTATCTTTTCATTTGTGAGGGGAGTAATTTATTGCTTTGCTCGTTTTATCGTAAGTATTAGATAATATTTTGACCATTTGCGACTTTATTACATGATGTCATGGTTGTAATTAGGTTGAACTTGTTTTAAAACTTTTTTTCTCCCTTTCTTAGTAAACAAATAGCTACACATAAGTATATAACTAATTTTAAAACTAAAAATAAAATTTCAACTGATCTCTTAAAATCTTGTATAGATAAAACTTATGCCGTTAATCAAGCAAACGTATTGTTTCAAATATTGTCAAATCTACCGAAATAAATTGTAATCCTCAATAAACCAGATTTAGCCTGATTACAGTTCTGTTGTACTGCTAGAAACGGATAATTTTAAGTCTTTTCAATCATTAACTCACTTCGTATTGAATGTGCTATGGGTTGGGATGGGATATCAACCAAGGTAGTTAAATTAAATGAAGATAAACTAATTCCAGCAATAGCACACATTTGTAACCTTTCGATAACCAGTGGTAAATTCCCAAAGGCATTCAAGGGTCCATAATTATTCCAGTTCATAAAATGGAGACAAATCAGTAATAAAAATTATCGTC
Organism: Antheraea yamamai; assembly: GCA_036509395.1. Classification (NCBI taxonomy): domain Eukaryota; kingdom Metazoa; phylum Arthropoda; class Insecta; order Lepidoptera; family Saturniidae; genus Antheraea; species Antheraea yamamai. The sequence continues at coordinate 10,436,942 of AP028425.1, read as the reverse complement.
CGATTTCCCTTTTCCTATATTTTCCAAAATATTAAGAAAATTATCAATAACCAGTTGGTAAAATTCTTAACCTGATACTATCAAAATCAGTATGATTTCGTAGAACAACGTTATCCTACATTTTCACCTTTATTTCAAAACATCTTCAGTAAATGCTTTATCTTTCTCATCTTCAAAGCTTTCAACATTCATTCCTCTTCTCTTACAAAAACTACATCTGGACCGTAATACCATCAACCTCTTTAAATTATCTTACAGACAAACTCAGTCTTTAAAAAATTGTTAGTGACCCAGTTCAGTCACATATGCGTCCCACAGGTAGTATTATCGGACCTACACTCTTTATATCTACATAAACGATTTTGTCAGTTAAAAAAAAACGGGAAAATATTACCTTTCTATGACACTTTCTATTATTTCAAGACAGAATTGGAAAAACATTTCTAATAGTCCGAACCAGGAAAATTGTAATTATTTCTTCTCAAAAATTGGTGAACGCATCAGACAAAGTATCATACGCCTTATACCGTCAGCTCGCACGGCGGGGGGGATGAGCAGTTGTAACCTCCCACGCTCAAAAAAAAAAATACATTCACTCATTTCCTCTCGGCTAAAAATTTATCAAATTATAGCTAACCCAATATCTCAACAAAAAAAAATATCAGCTGGCAAACATAGTGATTGTACGTCAGCTATGTCTCATCATGAAAAAAAAACTTCACTTTCAGTGATATCCTCTCAAATAAAAATTTACCTTAGCATATGTAGCTATTAAAAAAACGTCAGCTGCTGTATCTCGGTGGAAAAATCGCAGCTAAATTTAAGTCGACGTAGAAGTAGCCAAAGCATTTACTGACTATTTAAATGCATCAGCTACAGTTTCCCTCGACTTACTCTACTATTTTTTTTATTTATCACAAAACAATTTAAAACACCACAAATTTTCATTAAACGCTTTTTAATTATTATTTTATTTTTAAAATTCAAACAAACACCTACACAACAGATAAGACGCTTGGAGGGGAACCCTTTTGTTGAAAAAGAACATCTAAAACATTTTGTAGACTGTGAAAAACAAAAAATGCTAATTAACGCCTTTTTCGTTTTTCAAAAAAACCAAAAATATTTCTAATTTAAAATCGTCAGTGAAAACTCATTAAGTGCAGTGCTATATTGGAAAAATTGACAAAAATATATTTCACCTGTCTTTGAAGTCAGTTACCAACATCAATTATAAAAACTATCCACCCAAAAAGAACATTTTATTATCATATTAATTATTATCAAAAACGCATTCAATTTTTTTTTTATAAATACATAAAAATTACCGCACAGCTCTACAGTGACTCGGACAATAACAAAAAGGTGTGACTCAAGCCAAGCAAAACGAAAATAAAAAACATTGCATTCTTAATTAATTTTTCATAATTTTTTTAAAAAATATTTTTTATCAAGAACAGAATTTAACAACAAAAATATTTAAATATTAAAAACAAAATTATTTAAAACACGTAAAATTTAAAAAATATTACGAAATTTTTTCACCTCAATACTCATATTAGTGCTATCCAATAATTAAAATGTCATTTCCTCCCACATAAAATTTTCTATTTTAAATATGTTTCTTATAAATAAAAAAAATCTTAGCAGAAGTCGAGGAAACCTATCAGCTATGCATTTAAATATCAGTAAATGCTTCTGCTAACTTCTACGTAACGACTTTCAAATTATCAGCTACATTTTTCCACCGAAACAGCCACTACGTATATATTTATCAATAGCTACAATAACTATCATCAGGAAATTTTTATTTAAGATATCACTAAATAAGATTTTTTTTTCCATATCAACATCAGCTACATACAATACACTATTTATACCAGCTATTTTTTTTTTTTAGTATTGGGTTAGCTATAATTTGGTAAATTTTTAGCCGAAGGAAATGAGTGAATATTTTTTTTTCTTCAACGTAGGAGGTTACAACTGCTCATCCCCCCACCGACCTTAGCTACTTCACGAGACTTTATAGTTCGATTTTCTGATGCATTTTACTAATTATCACTTGAGAGGAACTTGGTCATATATTTCTGTTACTGGCTCTCGGACTATAAGTGCTCAATTAGGTTTTAATTTTGTATGTGCCTGGCTACGTACAAATCAACTCACGCTGAACACAAGTAAAACAAAGTTCATGACTTTTAATATTCAAAAAAATCCATTCAACTTCATATCTGAGACTATTGTACACTCATCATCGTGTCCGAATACATTAACTACTATTGTAATTGTCCCCATTTAATGAAGTTAAAATCACCAAATATTTGGTGTCGTTATGACAATAAATTATCTTTCCAATATCATATTTCGTCATTAGTACCTCGCATCCGCAGGCTTATTCCAATTTTTAAATGCATTAGACAAGTAGCAAACAATAACATTGTAAAAACATATACTTTGCATTATGCCAGTCACTTCTACTTTACTGCATTCCGTCTTGGGGGAACAAGTAAATCCATTTTCTACCTCTAGAAAGGGCTCAAAGAGCCATACTGAAAGTGATGTTTTTCCGACCATATAGGACCCCACAAAACTTACCAAATGCAGGTTAACCGTAACAGCTTTTTATCCTACAAATTATCCTCCGTCAACATTAGGAACGGCAAGCACAATTCTCTATAAAAAGGCGAGGAATAATAAAAATACCTAAACATAACACTTGGTTTGTTTGTCGTTTTGAAGGCTTCCTGGGAGGATTGCTCTATAATAAAGCAATTAATATACTACAGATTAATCAATACAACAGACATACTATTAAAAAACTCACTTTCAAATGGTTACATTCACAAAATTACACAAATACAGAAAAATTATTATTACCACAATTTAAATTATAATTATAAATTCGGTAATTCAAATCATACACTTTTATTTAATAAACAATTCACTCATTACTATCATAAAACACTCATGTCTCACTCGGAATACCGTGTTACATAATAATCTCACATATTGAGTTAATTCAAATTAAGTTTTTATTTATTACATATGTTTAAGTCACTGTTTGTTTTAGTTCTCATTATATGAAACTGTGATATCTGCGATACGGTTTGTAACCAGTGCAGATACCAATATTACTGTTAATTATGTATACATTGACTTGGAACATTAAAATATTATTATTATTATTATTATTTACGCGGACAGCTTTTAGCTTCGCTTTTGTACGTGACCCTTTATCTAGTTATTGTTGATCGAAGACTACACCTCTTGCCCCACTTCTCCATGGCAAAGAAAAATTACACGATGTAACCATAGCATAATAGAAGCACTTTTTCTAAGGCTAGCTACAATCCACAACTTGAAAATCTGTCGCTAAGCACCATTTCCGTGTGTTCCGGCAGCTGCTCTGTTTACCATATTAGACCACATTACTATTTAACATCAGATTAGATTCTAGTCAAACGTTAAACCTATATTTTTTTTAATTACAGAACCTGCAATAATACTAATTTTATCTATAATACCGCTGATTAGTTAAAACCATGTATTGTAGCATTGAGCTCACTAGCGAACAAACTAAAAAGTATAATAAGGTATTCATTCATTTATTAATCTTCAAGTTAGTCGTTACATTTCAAAATAAGCGAAATCAAATTTTAGCCGTTCATAATATTTTACGTAACTTTTCAACATTTTCTAATTTTACATTATAAATAATGAAGGTTATATTTAAAAAAAATAAATAAAATACGTGCGTGTATCAGTGTACACACGTAAGAAGTGAAACTTCTTTATGACATCATTTTTCGAAAAATGCTCTACTATATTTAGAACTTTACAGAAAAAAAAAAGAGGAATCTGATCATTGTGAGCGCACCTTTAGAAAAAAAAAACTGAATCAGATCATTGTGAGCGCACCTTTAGAAATAAACATGACATGGCGCGTAACCGAAAAACGTTACATACGTTTTTACATGCTCTAAAATTCCTCCGTAGGTCGATAAAGAAGTTTCACTTCAAAAAACTAAAAACCTTATGAACGGCAAAATTGGAACTTCGTTCTCGATGTATAAAAATTGGAAATTAAAAAAAAATTAAACATGTCATATGAACGATTAAATTTGGATTTAGAATATTTTGAAATTTATGTATAGATATTCCGACTAATACTAATAATACTGCGCCTTAAGTAACAACTTGACTCTGCATATGTTTGTTTGTGAAGTTCTAACTCGATAAGTTTCGGGTCAACGTATTAAATGTTCAAGTTTGATAATCAAATAAGTTTTTGTTATATTATTAATTCAATTTAAACACTTGCTAAGAATATCAATCTTAATATGGGATATATATTTTTTAGTTTTATTTTTGGCAACCACTTTTCTACGAGATTATTCTTGCCATTTAAAATAATTTATTACAAAACCACATCTAAGCGGGAATTAGCTAAACACCCGGTTAAACTTTTGCAAATGATTGTAGAACTTTAGGTCTTCATTGAGAAAATTTATTTATTTTCAGTATAATTGGTTAATTTTATTGTGATATTTTGGTTAAAAAAAGTAATTGTTAATATAAGCAATATACAGGATTATGACATATTACGTCAAAGTGCGTAGAATGGAACAACATTATAATCAACTGTCAAATGTCACTTATATCATTTAACAGTTTGATAGCAGTAGTAATTATGAATTACTTGTAAATTTCTAAAATTATTTGATTTATCTACATTTTCCAAATTAATTAAACCCACGAGATTTGTAAAATTACTACGAAACGTGTTTTGCCGGCTAATGGAATTACAATAAATCACAAGAATAAAGTAAGAACTGTCACCTTAAACACGTGTTAGACAATGGTCAAATTTTAATAATGCCTATCTCTAAACCTTCTTTTGTGATCATTTTTTTATTAAACAATTGTTCAACACGTGTTTCATTTCTTAGACAGTTTTTTATACTGAAACGAGTCCCTGTATGCTAGACTATGTCTAAACATAGTGGTTATCTCTAAGCAAGGATAAGACACTATTTTGCGATCACACTTATTTTAAACAAATATTCAACATTTGTATAACTTTTTTTTGTAATACGACGGCTTATGTTGAAACTACTCCCTATTTCTGCGTAAAACACTAACTTTTTGCAATCAAATTATACTAAATTCCCATCTTAAGAATGACCGTGAACGTAAAATGGTTCAGAAAACAATTGCTCCGCCCGGCTTAATTGAAAAGCCACAATAAAATAGCGCGGCCCGTCGTCCCGGGGTCCCACCTGCAACTTTTAAATAAACCAACCCCCTAGACATATTTATTATGAAGGGTTAATACACGAAATGGCTGCGAAATATGCCCCGTTTAGAGTCGACTAATGGTCGCATCTATTACAGGTAATTTGGTGTCGTGAAATTTTAACATTAATAAGTGCTTTCTATACCGTTGTGGCGTTAAAAGCGAATGGGCATTACAGGTTCTCGATTAAAATATTAAAAGAAACATTGCATGTCTTAGGTGATAAAGGCACGCTGAAGCTATTACTGGTTTCAACATGAATGGGTCGGCTCGCCCGGGGTACTACCACCCTCTCATAGAAAACCGACGTGAAGTAACAGTGCTTGCATTGTTGCGTTTCATTCGGTCAGTGAGAGCGCCGGAGGCCTACCACCCCTCCTTTCCGTCTCCTCTCCCTCTCCCACCTCTTCCACCCAAACACAGTTTTTTTTTTTTTATTTACGTTGGGAAATCCTTTATGGATACGCCACCCTCTCGGGGGCGAGAGTGGGTTATGTCCGACTCGCACGGACTAAAGCCCCACGGTGTACCGTCCGCCGTATGGTAGGGGCGGCCAGGGATCGAACCTACTGTCTTCCTGAGAAACCGCCCCTGCGGCAGCCTGGCGAGTGAACGCCAGGCTTCGTCTTACTATAGAGAGACTACTGGGTACACGACCAGTCGTCTCCCCTCGTCAGCCTCACCTATGCAATGAGGAGATGGGTCCCCCGACCCATCTCCTCAGGCTCGGCTCGGTTATGGGAGGGGGCGAGCGTTCCGCCTCCCCCTCCTTCCTGCTCTCCTTTGGCGGAGAGGGCCACTTTGCGGATCTTCCTCGCGGGCCCTCTCCGCCACCCAAACACAGGCTGGCAACGTACTTGCGACTCCCCTGGTGTTGCTAGTGTCTATGGACGGTGGCTATCAGTTAACATCAGGTCACCGACCTGTTCGTTTGCCTCCCATGACATGACATGACACAAAACGCGGAGAAAGTGAAACTTCTTTGACTTATATGTATTAAATCTATACTAATATTATAAACCTGAAGAGTTTGTTTGCTTGAACGCGCTTATCTCAGGAACTACTATTCCGATTTGAAAAAGCTGATATTAAATATATCAGCACGCTAAGACGGTAAGGAGTGGAGCACCAGTGAAATATGCTTCAAAATCGAGTGTCTTTTTCCTTTTGAGAGCTTCCGCTGCATGCTCTACGTAAAGGGTTACTATTCCACGCGGACGAAGCTATATAAAATACGAATTTAAATCAAACGTGTCTGTGATTTTTGTGAAAAAAAAATGTTGCCGGTGTCTAGGAATAAGTAATAAAATAAATTTCAATCATTTTTAGAAATGTCTGTCTGAATGTCCGTTTGCTTGAAAACGCATCACTGCTGAAGTAATTTGTTCATGATAAAACCTAACCAAGAAAATCATAAAGCATATCGCCGAGAAACATTTAGTGTTTGTTTCATCAAAATCGATTTACTCTATCAAAAGTTATTGTAATTTTAATGACGACGCAATTTAAATATGAGGTAAAAGTAGATAAGTAAATGGACTTAATATACATTCAAATGAATATATTAATTACTGTATTTTCTTCATAAGCTTCCACGCGGACGAAGTCGCAGGCACAGCTAGTTTCTTATATATATCGCAAAATAATGGCACAAAAACATAACATATGATATTTTTCGTAACTATTTTTGTTTTTATCCCACTCATTCATAAACAAAAAAATATGTTTTTAGCTCGATTCAAATGAGCATTAAAAAGAAATTTTAAAGTAAGTGGAAGTACCTACTGTAAAGATTATTAATTTTATTATTAAAAAAAAAACAAAAACGTTCTTCTCAGGATTTAAAGAGAATATTAAGAAATAATCCTAAAATTTTTACTGATTTATCAAAAAACACTCGATAAACTCCACGAAAAATATGATGTTTTCGGTCTTATTACAAAAATAAAAATGAATTCGGGTTTAACACGAGTTTTGCATTGTCCAAAATTTTAGATGTAGTTGAACACATGTTTATAATACTTTATTACAAAAGCGTTTCTAAACGGTCTCTAACTAAACATCTTGTTTAAGTTTTTTATGCACGCAACTTTCGTAGTATTCGTTCAATTCGATCTCATCATTCAAAAACGTTCCGTTACATAAAGATATTTTGCAAGCAGTTTCAATTTATGAATAATATTTTTATTCATTAAGAAAATTTATATAAGTTGAATTAGTCATCATCCTTATTGTAATATTTTAGTGTAAAGAAAATGATGTAATTGTTACAATAAGCAATTTATGAGATTTATATATTACGTCAAAGCGCGTAAGGTGGAATAGCAGTATTATGTCAGATTAAATATGTTGTCAAATGTCAATAGTGCCACATAGTAGTAGTTCTGATTTACTTGTGAATGTCTAAAATTGTTTAATTTGTTTACTTCTTCAAAATTAATTATACCCACGAAATACATAATTTACTAGGAAACTTCTTATGCCGGAAAATAGAGATACAGTTAGTTACAACAAGAGAATAAGAACTATCAACTTAGACAAGTGTTAGAGAATGTTTAAATTAAAATAATGTCAAATTTTTTTTGATCAAAATTTTTTAAGTAAGAGTTCAATGCATATCTAACTTTTTTGTAATAGCACGGTTTATGTTTTGAAACCATTATTTTGTGATATTTACAAAGCTCTTTCGTTTCTCAGAGACTGCATCACTAATTCCTTCACACATTCGCTTAATTAAATGACTATATTTATGATTTCAATGTATCTCACAGCCTTTCTAAATTACACTCCAAAGGGCGGAGGTATGTCACGCCGCGGCTGAGTTACGTGGGGTAGGCAGACTGCTCGGATTATCAATCAAGTAGTTGTAAATCATTCGTCAATAAGATTTTCTCACGTATCACGTTGATGAAACGCACGAAAAAGTGAACGAAAGTGAACCGTCACGCTGGGATCGGTGACGTTCCGAATCGTGTATTAATATTAATCGTGTGTATAGTGAATCGCTCCAGTCATCATTATTAACTTCTACTGTCTGACAACGAGCCATCATCAGCCTGTCAGAGACCCACTGCAAGGCCATAGGCCTCTTCCCGAAAGAAGGTATGGTCATAATCACCACGCCAACCCACGACGTATTGGCGATTTCGCATATTTCGTATCTTGCAAGTCGGTATGACATCCGCGTCTGCTTGACTTACACTGTGCTTAAAATCGTGCACAGTGCAGTCACTTTGTCGTGTTTGGAAGCAACTGTAAGTGGGAAAATATATGTAACCACTAGATCTATGCTAATATTATAAAGAGGTAAATTTTGTGAGGTTGTAGGGGGTAATATCTGGATCTACTGATCCGATTTCATAAATTCTTTCAGTGTTAGATAGCTCATTTATCGAGGAAGGTTATATGCTATATATCATCACGCTAAGACCGATAGAGGCGGAGCACCAATGAAGAATGATTCAAAATCGATTTACTACTCCACACGGACTAAGTCGTCGGTAGAAGCTAGTTTACTACAATCATTGGCTGCATCGTTAGGACGTAAAAGCGTAACAAACAAACAACCTGATAATTACATTCATAATATTAGTTAAACTGGATTTCTAGTATTTTCAAAATAGCTGATACGGTACCTTCCCCAGTAGTGGGATTCCTAAATGCCAGCATTGATATTAATGCCGTATCATGTACAATTTGTGTACATTTAAAAATATATAAAACTGCGAAATGAAAGTATGTCTGTCTGCAACGAAATGCAATATTTTTTGTTGTACCTCGACATAATAATGTTCTAGTCTAGGAGCCAGGGTGCTTAGCGTTCTCTTTAATTGTATGTATATATTCATACATATAATAAAATGTAAGTTCAACGTATGTTTACTTAAATATGTTGAAAAGAAAAGTATTGCAAGTGACTGGAAAATAACAATAATTAAATACATTTTAAATTATTTTTAAAAGTGTCTGTCTGTCTGTTTGTGCACGCATCACTGCTAAATACAACGTTTGTGATAAAACCTCACCAAGAAAATAATGAAGCATGTCCTCGATAAATATTTAGTCTTTGTTTTATTAAAATCACTTCATACTATCAAAAGTGTAGGAACATCACTCATAAGCGGATACGTAATAGATACGGAACTCACTTTTTTTCGTAGATACTTGTCTTTTATAAAAAAAAAATCACGATATCATAATGACGTATGAGACAGATAAAAAATGTCTTAACGTCATATTTGTAATCAGCGACCTTCATAATATACATTTATCAGAAAATGAGAAGCAAATTAAATACAGAAACCCCAAAAGTTTTACCTTATTTTTATCTAACTTACCTTCCCCCCCGGCCCCCCACGCGTTTTTTTTAAATGTATTAAAGAAATGTAAAATTGTAAGTAGGTGTGTACAGAAAGGCTTTTTCAAAAACATTTGTAACTACGACACGCATGCCATCTGCTGTAACATGTAACGTGTACATTAGATATGTGAATACGAATAGTATATCGAATGGGATGGAATTTATCATCAGCAGCATACCTGGAACTTTAACCTACTATATACCACCCTCGATGCTTACTAACACTATATAAGAAAGTAGGTAATGAAAATTTTAAACTATACATTATCGAACAATTTGTGTTAAATTGTTTATTATATAAATATAACATGCCCATATTGTCAATATAATTGTGTTATTCTTATACGTTGCTATAATCACTGAGTTATGTATAGTAGTTCGATGAAGCCGTAAATGCCGCAAAGCTAATAGCATAGTCAGTTCGAGAAAAAAAAAACTAAGTTATGTAGGCGCAAACGCGGTAAATAAAATAAAATGTCCGCCAAATTGACCAAAATGATAATATAATTCAAATTACATACATTTATTCTTGGAGTCCAGTACAGCGCACGTCTCACGCGCTTGTTTACAGTAAACAAATTATTTTTGATCAATTTCACACGAACGAATGCATAGGTAACAGTTCATCACTACATAGTGTAAAACAAAGTCCTCTGATCTGTATGTTTATCTGTTCGCGATAAAGTCAAAATCTACAGAACGGATTTTCATGCCGTTTTCACCAGTAGATAGAACGGTTCATGGGGAAGGTTTAGGTATAATTTGTTAAGTTTTTCTTTTTATTATCGGGGCGGGACAACGTCTGCCGAGCCCACTACCTTAAAATAAAATAGCTCATTAGTTAGTTGTCTGCCAGTGAAAGTCCCGTGAAAATTAATTCAAGCATTTCGGATATTCCACTGCGGCTGAAAAAAACCTAAATTACTTTTTATGAGGTCTGCAATCTACCAATGAATATCCCGTGAAAATCGGTCCAACCATTTTGGAAATAGCAATGCGGACGAAGCCTCGGACATATAAAATAGAATATGTCAACCGCTATAATTTCGGCTTTCTGGCAGTAAAAAGTAAAATTCCCGTTAAAATAGGTCCAGCCGTTTTGGAGATTACCCGGAACAAACAAACAAACAGACAAAATATAATAATCTAAAAATATAGACAAAGTATAAAAAAAATTATTTTTGGTCATTTGTAGCCATATCCATTCATCAAAAAGTTGTTATTTTAATTGTACATACACAAACTTTATTTTTATAACACGTAATAGAGAACAAATAAAAAATTGGAAATAAAAGTAGTATAAACTTTTTGCATAGGAAAACAAAATAAACTTTGATAATGTTTGTTTGGTTGAACGCACTAATCTCAGGAACTACCAATCCGATTTGAGAAAATCTTTTAGATATTGGTTTTAGATAGCTCATTTATCTAGGAAGGCTTTAGGCTACATATCATCACGATACGACCAATAGGAGCGGAGCACCAATGAAGAATGTTTCAAAATCGGGCACATTTTGTTCCTTTTGAGAGATTTCGTTAGCGTTAGTATTATATACTTTGCCATGGTAAGTTTCTATCGCACATTTTCAAAGTTTATTTTGTTTTCCTATTCAAAAAGTTCTACTTTAGTTTTATTTCCAATATTTTATTTGTAATCTATTACGTATTATAAAAATAAAGTTTGTGTATGTACAATTAAAATAACAACTTTTTGATGAATGGATATATATGGCTACAAATGATCAAAAAAAATGTTTTTATATTCTGTCTATATTTTTATATTATTATATTTTGTCTGCTTGTTTGTTTGTTCCGGGTAATCTCCAAAACGGCTGGACCTATTGTAACGGGAATTTAACCGGCAGATAGCCAAAATTATAGCGGTTGACATATTCTATTTTATTTTTCCGCGGCTTCATCCGCATTGCTATTTCCAAAATGGTTGGACCGATTTTCACGGGGTGTTCACTGGTAGATAGCAGACCTCATTAAAAGTAATTTAAGTTTTTTATTCGCCTTCGGCCGCAGTGGAATATCCGTAATGCTTGAACTGATTTTCACGGGACTTTCACTGGCAGATAACTCATCTTATAAGAAGTAACTTAGATTATTTTATTTTGTTACACAAGACTTCGTCCGCAATATCCTACTATCTCCTAATCGGTTGGACCGACTTTCACGGGACTTTTACTGGCAGATAACTAGCAAGCTCGGAAGACGTTGTCCCGCCCCGATAATAAAAAGAAAACCTTGACAAATTATACCTAAACCTTCCTCATGAATCATTCTATCTACTGGTGAAAACGGCATGAAAATCCGATTTGTAGTTTTTGACTTTATCGCGAACAGATAAACAGACAGACCAGAGGACTTTCTTTTTAACCGACTTCGAAAAAGGAGTATGTTTGGTTGTGTGTTTTTTTTGTGTATGTTAATCAATATTTTCGTTAATTGTGAACCGATTTTAATGATTCTTTTTTATTTTAATTGGCACACTATGTAGTGATGAACTGCTACCTGTGCATTCGTTCGTGTGAAATTGTTCAAAAATATGTTACAACCGCGTGAGACGTGTGCTTTACTGGACTTCAAGAATAATATACAATATTATAATATTATATAATATATACAATATAATACATAATTGAAAGTCATATATTTGTATGTAATATTAATTATATCATCTTTTTGGTCAATTTGGCGGCCATATTGTTTTATTTACTGCGTTTGCGTCTACATAACTCAGTGATTAAAGCAACGTATAAGAATAACTTAAGTATATCGACAATATGGGCATATTATATGTATATAATCAAAGATTTAAGACATATTGTTCGATAATGTATAGCTTAAAATTTTCATTACTTTCTTATATAGTGTTAGTGAGCACTGAGAGTGGTATATAGTAGGTTGAAGTTCCAGGTTTGTTGCTGATGATAAATACCATCCCATTCGATATACTATTGGTATTCATATATCTAATGTACACGATTTAGGGTGTCTGTACCCGACTGGATCGCGACCACCGTACACCAGGTGGAACACCCGCCATAGTGGCACGTTTGGGCGTGTCGCGTTCCGGGATCAGCCGGTGTATATCCAGCAACCGGGGGGGCTGTCCCTGACCGGGTCGCTTTCAGGCCAGCATGACAGCGGCGACCGGCGATGGATAGTATGTCTTTCGGTGGTCGCCGTTGTTTTTGGATTGTACTGTGCTTACCACCAGGCACAGTACAGTCACTTTGCCGAGCTACAATAAAAAAAAAAAAAAAAAATACTTGTTACAGTAGATGGCGTGCGTGTCGTAGTTACAAATGTTTTTAAAAAAGCATTTCTGTAATGTACACACTCACTCACAATTTTACATTTCATTAAGACATTTAAAAAAAGCGCGTACGGAGCCGCGGGTAACAGCTAGTTAATATTATAAAGCTGGAGAGTTTGTTTGTTTGGTTGAACGCGCTAATTTCAGGAACTACGTGTCCGATTTAAGAAAATCTTCCAGTGTTAGATAGCTCATTTATCGAGAAAGATTATAGGTATATATCATTACGCTAAGACCAATAGGAGCGGAGAACCAATGTAGCCCAAAGTAACAATCCCACGCGGATGAAGTCGCGAGCAGAAGCTAGTATATATACATAAAAACCACTTGCCAAATGTATGTAAGCACATCATTTCAGCACGGCTGTACCTATTTGGATAATTGTTGTTTCGTTGTGCTTATAATTGTGCAGGACAAAGTTTGAATGAAAGAAAACATCTGAAAAAACTTAGGGGAAAGTTAAAAAAAATGGCTTAAAAAATCTCCAAACAAAAAATTTAGTAAGGCAAAAGGAAATAGGCAGATATTCAAAAATACTGTCAGAATTAAAAGATTGACATTCAGGTGCCATTTAGTTTAACTAAACGGTCGTATTGTAAGGGAAAGATCGAATTGCATTTTTTGTACGCTTTTGCGAAGCTGAGGCCCCCCCCATTAAATTTTTTTTCCCTCTTTTTTCTTTTTTCTTCTCCCCCCCCCCCCTTTTTTTTTTTTTTTTTTTTATTTTTATTAAAATAAATAATATTTTTTTTTTTTCTTAAATATTTTTTTCTTTCGAATTTATTAAAAATCCCATCCTTTCCTTTTAATAAATTTTTTTTTTTAATTTTTAAAATTTATTATTAACTCCAAACTTTTTTTATTTATTTTTTTTTTTCTTCTTTTCTTTTTTTTTTCTCTTTTTTTTTTTTTTTTTTTTTTTTACAAGGAGTTTCTATTATTTTTTCCTCTATCTGAGTTCTGACAGATGGCACTACAGATATTAAAGCTTTGATTTAATTTGTTACTTCTTACATTGACACCAGATGGCTGTATGATCGCGTTCCATATATTCATTGAAAATTAAAAAATAACGATGTCGTAATCAATAACAAGTCACGCTCCTCGCCTAAACATTCAGCCGTTCCGCAGGTCTCGTTCAAGAAATGAAACTTGCGACCTCTGACTGGAGTTTTACGCCGAGTTTTTATACTTCGCCGGGCCCTTTGTGCGACGGCGTAATGATACGGCTGATAGCCACCGAGACTCCATCATTATGTATTGAATATACACTATAAAGTACAAGTTATCATGTTTGTTTGTTTATGGCACCCAAAGTATATTAACGACGATTTATGTCAGACTAGTTTCTGTGATTTTCAATTACAATGTATAATTGAATAGCTATCACTACATATTATAAAAAAGCGTGTGTGTACTTATGTACACGTGTTAGAAGTTATACTTTTTTGGCGTAACAAGATAAAAATCTTTTCAAAAATTTTGTCTTCCGCGTTATTCTACGTTTGTAGAAAAAACGACACTAACAATAGAAAAAAGGTATTTAATACATTAAAAGTTTTAATACAAAGAAATATAAACAACAAATACAAAGAAACAAAATGTTGACTATAGCTAACGTCAGGGTATCGGTATTTCGTGACGGTGTGCGCACGCATCGTAAAAACTTCAGGGTGTCGGTTTTTCGTGACGATGTGTGCGCGCATCGTAAAAATTTACTCTCATCATTTTTCCCTAACGCGTTAAAAGAAGTATAACTTCAAAAAGCCCTCTGCCTCGTCTGTCTGTTCGCGATAAACTTAAAAACGACCGAACGGATTTTCATGCGGTTTTCGCCAGTAGATAAAGTGATTCATGAGGAAGGTTTAGGTATATCATTCGTCAAGATTTTTTTTATTATCAGGACGGGATAACGTCTGCAGACCCGCTAGTATATAGCTTAGTTCTATCAAGTGGGGAGTAAATGGGCAGTTAGAAAAAAAAGTCGAGGCAGTCATCAGGAGGGGGGGGGGGACCCCCCTGCCCCCCCCCCCCCCCCCCCCCTCCCTCCCCCCCCCCCCCCCCCCCTGCTTCTGCCGATAGAAGTGAAAACTCAAAAAACAGGATGACGGTGTTCTCTTTTGAATTTTTAAATCAATTATAGTCTGCATTATCTAAATGTCATAGTTTATATATCTACTGAAATTATTAACATTAGTCTGGTCTTCACATCTATTGGCATTCGGAGCAATAATTCTATACATTTTTGTACACTTTATTAATTGATCAAACATATGATGAACTGCATAATCTCACTATATAAATATAAGATGTACACAGGTCGCTAGTCTGACCTAAGCCGCGCATGCGCAATACGGGTCAATCGCAAATTTATCTCCTGCGAGGTTTTTCCCGCCATTTTGGTCTGTCATGTAGCGGATTTTATATTTTATTCATAATCTTGTGTTACTTGACTCTATATTGTGTAAATAACGTGGTTTTATATTGGTAAAAGAATTTTCGAAATCGGTTTAGTAGTTCCTGAGATTACTCCCTACAACGTCACAAACTTTACCTCTTTATAATATTAGTATCATTACATAGTATAAAACAATGTCCCCTACCGCGTCTGTCTGTCTGTCTGTTCGCGTTAAACTCAAAAACTACCGAACGGATTGTTATGCGGTTTTCACCGGTGGATAGAGTGATCGATGAGGAACGTTTTAGTATATAATTTGTCAAGGATTTTTTTATAATCAGGGCGGCACAACATCTGCAGGGCCCTCTAGTAGATAATATAATTAGTTAATAGCTTCTGTCCGCGACTTCGTACGCGTGGAATAGTTATTTTGGGCTAAGACGCAGCGGAAGCTCTCAAAAGGAAAAAAAGCCCCGATTTTAAAACATTTTTCATCTGTGCTCCGCTCCTATTGACATTAGCGTGATGATATATAGCCTATAGGCTGGTTATAACCATTCTCGGGGATTGAGCTATATAACACTGAAAGAATTATTCAAATCGGACCAGTAGTTCCTGAGATTACCCCTTACAACGCCACAACGTCACAAACTCACAAACTTTACCTCTTTATAATATTAGTATAGACACCTATATTGACAACTTCAGTTGGCAGTATGGATTAATTCCGTCGCCTGTCCTATTGGAATGGAATATTACTATTGCTACTTATCTCCTGCGAAAAAAAAACCACTCAACGCGCCTAAAGAGCGTTTTCACTTGAAAAAAGACATAATTCACTAAGCCAGGTGGTAAAGATGGTCAACTGTCCTCTTGTTTATTCGTTTTCTTGCTGTCATTTTGTCGTTTTGATCGTAAACAAAGTGTCGGGTTGACAAAGTTTCTATAACCAAGAAGTAACTTAAAATAACTATGGTATTCGACAGAGATAAAATTTGAGAAGCAATTTATGAGAAAAGTGTTATGTAACGCCTTCTTCAATCAATTATGATATTAAATAGTTTAGTAAAATAACATAGGAATGGTATTACTAACTTAGAATACAGTTATCCTAATTTTAACTAACTCACATTAACTTAGACGCGACATGAATTGGACGAGCAAGGATTATAAACATATAGACGCGTAGTTCCGTATATATATGTATATTATACGTGTCTTGTAATCTCTCATCATCTCGGAGAGTTTTTTAATCTAAAGTCTGGCCCGCGGGACCGCATTGTTATGGACAGACAGACAGACCTACTACTCTTTTGTCGTTGCGTTTTGTCTGGACCTAGAGGGTACCTATAGTGCATTCGCTTGATTATTATTTTTTTTAAAACGCCAAGCCTTTGTCATTTTCACGTCAAAGGGTTTCGTGGCGCTTTTTTTTCTGTTACCCTCTTGTTTTTCTATTGCGTTTAATTCGTAACAGATTAAGGTTCTGGCTTCGCTATTAATAACAAAAAACATTTCATGTATCAGACAGTGAAACTTCTTTGGCTTATCATTACATAGTATAAAACAAAGTCCTCTACCGCGTCTGTCTGTCTGTCTGTTCGCGATAAACTCAAAAACTACTGAATGGATTTTCAAGCGGTTTTCGCCAGTGGATAAAGTGATTTATGAGGAACGTTTTGGTATATAATTTGTCAATGATTTTTTTATAAACAGGGCGGGACAACGTCTGCCGGGCCGGCTAGTCTTTATATATAAATTTCTTCTGTACGTGTGTATGTCACTGAACTCCTCCCAAACGGCTGGACCGATTTTGATGAAAATTTGTGTGCGTGTTCCAGTGGATGCGAGAATCGTTTAGGTTCACAATTAGACCCGGTAGGTGGCGCTGCAATTGGTTATTAGGATTTTATAAAATTATTAACTCAGGACAACGTCCGCCGCGCCCGCTAGTATGTTATACTACCTTCTACTCGCGGCTCTGCGCGCGTTTTTTAAATTGTATTAAAGAAATATACAGTTGTCAAAACATGCACAATTACAGAAATGCTCTTTCAAAAACAATTGTAAGTACGACACGCACGCCACCTACAGTAACATGTAACGTGTACATTAGATATATAAATACTAACAGTGTGTCAAATGAGATTTACTATCAGCAAAATATTTGGAACATTAACCCACCATATAACTACCTCAGTGCTCACTTACACTGTATAAGGAACTAACGAAACAATGTCTTAAAATATTATTATAAAAATATAATATGCCCTTGTATACTAAACTAGCTGTTCCCGCGACTTCATCCGTGTAGAGTAGTTGCTTTGGGCTAACTCTCTAAAAGAAAAAAACCCTCGATTCTAAAACATTCTTCATTCGTGCTCAGCTCCTATTGGTCTTAACGTAATGTCGTATAGCCTATAGCCTTCCTCGATAAATGGAGCTATCTAACACTGAAATAATTTTTCAAATCGAATTAGTAGTTCTTTTTTCCGATACAAAATACATATGAGAGTTGAGGTATGTATGCTTGGTACAAATATATGTTTCAACAACTCATATATGTATGAATATATAGCTTAGCTTAGGTTAGCTCAGATATGTCGCGAATTACATGTATCAGGCAACAACCAAGGCGAGGTGTGCCGTGCACCCTTGAGCTAGTTGCCCAAATAAAATAGGCTGAGTGCCTTAAGCGCTCGCCTTAGTAATCTGGTGAAGCTGTTAAGACCTTACCAGGTCAATAGCGTAGTCAGTTCGAGAAAAAAAAACAGTACTTCTTGAGATAAGCGCGTTAAACTAAACAAACAAACACTCCAACTTTATAATATTAGTATAGATTATATCCTCAATATAATTTTCATATGGGAATTTTCTAGAACATTTTTTTTTTTACAGAAAACTTGTCCTGACACAATACAACAAAATAATATTTAGTCAAACAGGTGCAGCCTTTAGCGATCTCTTTGAAAAATATAATGTCACTCATAGATATATAATTCCCTCGTGAGTTATAAATAAAATCGAAGTTGGGGAAAATTGAGAAAAACTCCGTTTCCCAACACGAAGAAACCCGCGGTCGCAGTATATGGGGAACGACAAATCATACGGTCGGCTCTGGGCTGTCTCTAGCGCGGTATTTATACCCCGTCTCCAGAGGTCTACGCACGCGGCTCTAAGTGATTTGTTGCAACTCCGTTTGGGACGCGGGCAACTCTTTTTTTTCACAATTATCAGGAAATTTATGTGTTTACTTACTATCTTCAAGTTCGTATATTGATATTTATATGTCCCGGGTTTCTTCTAGTAGATTATTACTGCCATTATCGAGTAGGTGATGATATTACAGTAATGAAATCAGTAAACTAACAAGATGGTGGCCGTCTTTTTAGAACTTTCCGGGGAGATTTTGTGGCAATTTAGAATCCATGCTCCGTGATGTTATTTCCGATCTATTACACTCGTGCATAACGACCAAACTATATTACGTAAAATACCACCAATATTACAAAATATAGTCAAGTAACATAACATCTATATATATAACTAGCGGGCCCGGCAGGCGTTGTCCCGCCCTGATTATAAAAAAATCCGTGACAAGTTATATACCAAAACGTTCCTCATGAATCACTTTATCCACTGGCGAAAACCGCTTGAAAATCCGTTCAGTAGTTTTTGAGTTTATCGCGAACAGACAGACAGACAGACGCGGTAGGGGACTTTATTTTATACTATGTAATGATAAGAAAGTAAATCTAACGTGTCTGTAGTTTTTAGATTTTTGTAAAACAAAATTGTGGCAGGCGTCTAGAAATAAATATTAGTAAAATACATTTCGGTCAATTTTAGAAATGTTTGTGTTTGAACAGGCATCACTGCTAAAATACTACGTTCATGATAAAACCTTTAAGGAAATCATACAGTATATCTTCGAGTAACATTTAATCTTTGTTTCATTAAAATCCGTTTGGCTTATCAAATGTTATTGCAATTTTAATGACGATGCGACTTAAGTACGAGAGAAAAGTAGATAAGTAAATGAATTAAATACATTCAGATGACTTTATTAATATGGTTTTTTACACAAATTTCCACACAGATGAAGTTGCGGGCACAGCTAGTCATGAATAAGATATAAAAACCATTACATGCCATTCTAAGGGAAGTTTGTATAGAGGCATTAACCTCATTGGCAATTGTGATAAAATAGGCGGTTGATGTCTCAAAATAAAGGAAGAATATAGGCATTATTTTCATTTAGGAATTCGATCGTAAAAAAATGGGAAAATTTTGATATACAGTTATATATCTTTTTTACGCTACGCTTGCATACATTTGGCAATTGATTTTTATTGACAAAGTAAACGCTCTTAGATACATAATCTAAGGTTTCTACCGAACATCATAACTCACTCGCAGCGTGGTCTGACACACGTCTCCGTTCCGATGAACCCTTTAAGCTCAAGACAATTACGAACCGTCGTAAAATACAACCGAACCATAAATACAATCACTTAATTACATCGTGCAGGTGTAATGAGTTGAAGGCGGGGAACAATTATAGAACAATTTACCGGATCACAAACGAAATTCTAGAAAAACTCAGATTATTTGTGCGTTCTGAATTTAGACATACGTTCGGACTAACGCGTAATTATAGTCAATATTTTTTTAAAATCTCAAATAGTGCCAATTGTACACCTTGTTATTTTGGGTACTTGCGGCATATAATAGTAAGATACTGTTCTAAAATTGTCAGAATGAAAACTAAGTCATGGTAATTTTTCAGTATTTTCGAATTGTCCTTTAAGGGCACTGCGTGCTCCCGCGTTCCCCCACAAAAGAAAGCCCTGATTATATATTTTTATTTAGGTATAAAATAAACGACCCGACTTCAATATTTAAAAACACTACAAGAAACAAAAAGGCAACCAGAAAACGAGAAAAATAACGAAATTATTGCTATCAATTAAATCAATAAAAAAAAAAAATAGTATTTACGCTACCTAATTAGCTTATTTTACCTAATTCCGTAATTAATTGAGGCTATAAAGAGGTTTTTTTATATATATCTGAACGAACGAACGGACAGAGTGATGATCGTTGTAGGTGGGATAAAACAAGTTGATAAAAAATACGACTGTAACTACAGATTTATTAATATAGTTATTATATACTTTGGAATGAAATTTAAACCAAAATACATCGACTTACCAAGTCCCGAAAACCGGGTGACCCGAAATCTGAAACAAAACGAATACATAATACTAGCTTTTGTTCGCGGTTTCGCTAGCGTTAATTTAGATTTAACATTAAAAGTAGTATTAGCACCTCTGACAACGTATACAATCAAACTAATATTCGAATTCATAATGTTAGGGTGTGGCAATTCGATTCCAGAGGAAGTATAAAGGTGGTAGAGTCACACTGATGCTATTACTGGTTTCAGCAGGAATGGTTCGGCTCACTCGGGGTACTACCACCCTCTCACAAAAAACAGACGTGAAGTAACAGTGCTTGCACTGTTGCGTTTCGTTCGGTCAGTGAGAGCCCCGGACGTCCATAGTGAACGAAATGAAACCGTAACGCTCGGATCCGTGACACTAAACCGTGTTTACTCGGTTCTGTCTTATCATATCATCATTTAGGTGGTAGAGCCACGCTGAAGCTATCACTGATTTCAGCATGAATAGGTCGGCTTGCGCGGGGTACTACCACCCGAACCACAGAAACACCCACGTGAAGTAACAGTGCTTGCATTGTTGCGTTTCGTTCGGTTAGTGAGAGCACCGGAGGCCCACCTCCCCTCACCCCCCCCCCCTCCCAAAAACACAGGCCGGCAACGCATTTACGACTCCCCTGATGTTGCTAGCGTCTATGAAGGGTGGTGATCAGGTGACCCACCTGTTCGTTTGCCTTCTATGATATAAAAAAAAAATACCTCTTAATAATTTAATACATAAATTCAATTTTTATATTACGCAGATTTCTTCTCTTTACTATAAAATAGTTACAAAATCCAACTCTTCGAAGCAACGATAGCTTAATCGATAACGTGTTCTGACAGCGTCGATGGACGTAGGCTTGAATCCTAGCCACTGAGTCGGAACGCGCGGTTATTGGATAACATAGTGGGAGGCTTTTCTCTAAGTCCACCTGTCTAGCTACCACCCTCAAATTGGACTATCGACAAGCACCTGTTGATGCGTTCCGGCAGCTCCACTTGAGAGCCAGTTCCCCTTTAGGGTTATTTTTTTATTTCTTGGGCCGTATTTTTTTACTGCTCTCATTTATTTTATTAATAATGCCACAAAACGTTTTAAATGCTTTCTTTTTTTATGTCATAACAGGCAAACGAACAGGTGGGTCACGTGATTTCAAGTGATCACCATCACCACCATCCATAGACACTAACAACACCAGGGGATTCAAAAGCGCGTTGCCAGTCTGTGTTTGGGTGAAAGGGAGGGAGGGGAAGAGGCGAGAGGTGGGGGGGGAGAGGTGGGCCTCCGGCGCTCTCACTGACCGAACGAAACGCAACAATGCAAGCACTGTGTCTTCACGTCGGTGTGCGTGTGGGTCGGGTGGTACTACCCCGGGCGAGCCGACCCATTCATGCTGAACCCAATAATGGCTTTAGCGTGGCTCTACCACCTATGATTGATGATCTCAGCTACGATTGTTATCATTTTACTTATCTATTATACTTCGGATTTTTAATTGAGTTTCGTCGGAGCGTGTATGGCCCGATAGATGAACCTACTAACCGCGTCGTCAGTTATGTCGGTATAGTAGACACAGGTGTCGGTATGTCTGGATACTCCTCTAACTTTGGTGCGTTTACCATATCGTTACTTATCAAGACATGAGAGTATTGTCAAACCCTAAAATCTATACAGTATATAAATTTTAAAAAAAACTCACCACCAGAGATGCCGCTCAGTCCGTCCAAAGATCTTGATAACGTGTCATCCCAGGGCTTTCTAAAACGAGAATTTATTTTCAAACTAACACTTATTTGGCCATTAATGAGGATTATTTTTCGTAGGGGGTAGAGCCACACTGAAGCTGGCTTACTGGTTTCAGCATGAATGGGTCGGCTCGCCCGGGGTACTATCACCCGACACACAGATAACCGAAGTGAAGTAACAGTGCCTGCATTGTTGCGTTTCGTTCGGTCAGTGAGAGCGCCGGATACCCAACTCCCCTCTGCCCCTTCGCCCAAACACAGACTGGCAGCGCACTTGCGACTCCTCTGGTGTTGCTTGTGTCTATGGACGGTGGTGATCGCTTAACACCAGATGACCCACCTGTTCGTTTGCCTCCTATGATATATAAAAAAGCTAACTAAATGGATTACTTCAGAGTGATGGAAGTATAACAGTTAAGCTATTTCCGCTTTTAAAAACTGGTCAAAACTATAGCACTTAATACTAAAATTATAGAGTTTATTCATTTACTAGCTTCTGCCCACGACTTCGTCTCTTAGCGTGATGATATATAGCCTATAGCCTTCCTCGGTAAATGAGCTATCTAAAACCGAAAGTTTTTTTCAATTCGGTCCAGTAGTTCCTGAGATTATCGCGTTCAACCAAATAAACAAACAAACTCTTCAGCTTTATATATTAGTATAGAATATAGATATAGATAACGGACTAAGAATAGTAACAGCTAATAATTTAAGTAAGTTATTTAAAAATTCACAGTTAAAATAATTGCTATCTATGCTAATATTATAAACAGGTAATGTTTGTGAGTTGGGATGTTCGGGATAATCTCCGGTACTACTGATCTGATTTTTCTTTCACTGTTAGTAAGGTATAAAATATACCTTGAGTGCTATATAACACTTTTTATTTTGGTTCATATATATTTTCAATAGATAAATAATCACAATAAATATAATTGAAGTCGGCATAATTTCTATAATATGTACGCTACGCTACGTACGCTGCCTAAACGGTTTGAAATAAAAGAATAAAATCTATTGCAAAAATATTCTTTACTTTAAGCTATGCAAAAAAGCACACGACACCATATATCTAAGCTTAATATCTCAGTCCTAAAGATATTTTATATTAAAAGTAAAATGGATTTTATATACAAGATTAATTTTGGATACAGGTTTCACGTATACATTACAAGTTTTTGTAAAAACAAATAGCTAAATCAAAATGAAAATTTCATGGATATCAAGGTTACTTTTTACAGCATATTAATTGATGGAGTTGGTCAGAAGATAATGTGAAATAAAAATGATAATGTGGTAAAGTTATTGCGTTGACGCTGCCGCTGGTAGCGTGGATAGTATACCTACTACCGAGCGCGGCTCAGTCCGGTTAGGATAACTTCGCATTCGAGTTGAAAATCTATCGCCGGGTATTTGAGAGCCAGTCCTGCTCGAGGTTTAGCATGTTAATCGTCATTTAGCATCAAATGAGATGGTTCTCAAACGATAAAATTTATCTATACTAATATATACAGCTGAAGAGTTTGTTTGTTTGTTTGGTTGAACGCTATGATCTCAGGAACTACCAGTCCGATTTGAGAAAATCCTTCAGTTTTAGATAGCTCATTTATCGAGGAAGGCTTTAGGCTATATATCATCACGCTAAAACTAATAGAAGCAGAGCACCAATGAAAAATGTTTCAAAATCGGGTCCTTTTTTCCTTTCGAGAGATTTCGTTAGCGTTAGTGTTATATACGTTGCCATGGTAACGTGATAAGTTTCTATCGCAAACATTTTCGAAGTTTATTTTGTTTTCCTATTCAAAAAGTGTATACTACTTTTATTTCCAATTTTTTATTTGTTCTCTATTACGTATTATAAAAACAAAGTATGTGTATGTACAATTAAAATAACAACTTTTTGATGAATGGATATGGCTACAAATGACCAAAAAAAAATTTTTTTATAATTTGTTTATATTTTTAGATTATTATATTTTGTCTGTTTGTTTGTTTGTTCCGGGTAATCTCCAAAACGGCTGGACCTATTTTAACGGAAATTTTACTTTTTACTGCCAGTTAGCTGAAATTATAGCGGTTGACATATTTTATTTTATTTGTCCGCGGCTTGGTCCGCATTGCTATTTCCAAAATGATTGGACCGATTTTCACGGGGTATTCACTGGTAGATAGCAGATCTCATAAAAAGTCATTTAGGTGTTTTATTCGCCTTCGGCCGCAGTGGAATATCCGTAATGCTTGAACTGATTTTCACGGGACTTTTACTGGCAGATAACTCACCTTATAAGAAGTAACTTAGACTATTTTATTTTGTTACCTAAGACTTCGTCCGCAATATCCTACTGTCTCCTAATTGGTTGGACTGACTTTCACGGGGCTTTTACGGACAGATTACTAGCAGGCTCGGAAGACGTTGTCTCGCCCCGATAATAAAATGAAAACCTTGACAAATTATACCTAAACCTTCCCCATGAATCATTATTCTATCTACTGGTGAAAAGGCACAAAAGGTAGTTTTTGACTTTATTTTTAACCGACTTAAAAAGGACGAACTACTATTCGTTGTATGTGTTTTTATATATGTTAATCGATATTTTCGTCAACTTACCATTTTAATGATTTTTTTTTATATGAATTGGTACACTATTAGTGATTAACTGTTACCTTGCATTCGTCCGTGTAAATTATCAAAAATATGTTACATCCGCGTAAGACGTGTGCCTTACTACTCCAAAATAAATAACATAATTGAAAGCATATATTTTATTAATATAATTATATCATCTTTTTGTCAATTTGCGGCCATATTTTTTATTTACCGCTTTGCTTCTACATAACTCATGATTATAACAACGTATAAGAATAACTTAAGTATATCGACCATACGGGCACATTATATCTATATAATAAAAGATTTAAGATATATTTTCGATAATGTATAGCTTATAATTTTCATTACTTTCTTATATAGTGTTAGTGACACTATTTATATAACACACATCAAAAAAGCAACAACACTGATATTACACATTTACAATTTATATTAATTAATTTCTAAGTATTTACTCAAACAAAGTGCGTAGGTAAGTAACTTTTTTTTATTATGACTATTGCTGTTGTAAAAAAAAATTTGATTATTTTTTTTTTTCATAAAATTGAAATGCTGCAATTTTTTAATTTAAGTGCGTTTTAATTGCTACTTTACTTATTTTATAATTTTACCAACCATTAAATAAAGTACACAAAATTGATTTTTAGATATCTTTACGTCATAAGCACGTCATTTATGCAATGAAATGCAAAGACTGTAGGGATGTTGCAAGCGGAAGTAATCAATCTCAGTACTCACATTTTGGCATTATAAGTGTTATTTTCGTCTTTGGCAGCCTACAATAACAGGAAACCCGCTAACAGCATCCAGCCTAAAAGGAGTACAACCACTCGCAAACCGGTACATACAACTGACTGCAAGACGCCAGCCATGTTAACCGCTCAAAAAGTTTGAGGCTATAAATTTCAAGTGGGTTGAGTAAGTCCTCAAACTGTGCGAAATCGACTGCATGAGTACGGCCTACGAGCTCGACGCCCAATCAGGTGCCCACCATACGTCACGGGAATCGCGCTCGTCATATAAATGGTGTAGAGAACGCATAACATGACCCAAACAATGGGATAAAATTATGTTTTCCGATGATCGCGATTCGGGTTTAAGCCTATACAAGAAGGGTGCGAGTGTATCGTCGGCCCGGAAATACTGAAAGGCTCAGGTGCGTTCAAAAGTTCATCCATACACGGCTCAACAGTTATCTTATGGGTGGGTATTATGAAGAACAGGCGAACTAGCTCGTTTTTGTAAATGGAAACATGAATGCTGAAAATTACATTGAGGATATTCTCAGACCTTATGTCTACCCATTTGCACAAACCTTTGGCTCCATTTTAGGTTAATGCATGACAATGCGCGTTCACATACAGCTCGGCGAACCATGAATACTTTGCAACGGAGAACATCCGGGTATTGCCCTGGCCTGCACAATCGCCAATCTCAACCCCATCGAGCACGCATGGGACATGCTCCAAACGTGTTTTGAAGGACTTGGACGGAGCGACAACAACCCAACAGCTGAAGGATTTGCTACAATTCCATTGGGAGCGAATACCGCAAGATGACATAAACAGTCTCATTAATTCAATGAATAATCGTTGCCGACAAGTTCTGAATAGCAGAGGAGCCCATACTTTGTATTAAATTGTTCTATTCTATCACAATAAATACATTTTCTTTAGAAATTTCATTTTGTAAGAAAAAAGTTTAGTTTCTTATGTATCTTAGTTTCTACAGTATATTCTAATATTGTTCATTTCTGTTATTAAAGGAACTTATAAAGACAACAGCTGTTATTTTTACATCATAGAACCCTAAAGATATTATTTTAAAAATAAAATACAACGTTATAATGTGAAGAACCATCCTAAAATTTAAATTAGTACATGTTGCTTAGACTTTTTTGATGAGCGTAGTAGGTTGAAGTTCCAGTTATGTTGCTGATGATAAATCCCATCCCATTCGATATACTATTAGTATTCATATATCTAATGTACACGTTACATGTTACAGTAGATGGCGTTCGTATCGTAGTTACAAATGTTTTTGAAAAAGCGTTTCTGCAATGTACACACCCACTCACAATTTTACATTTCTTTAATACATTTTTAAAAAGCGCGTGCGGAGCCGCGGGTAACAGCTAGTAGAGTATAAAATGGTTGTTGCAACTCGATAAATCATTTCGTACGAAATCAAATCATAACTTACTTATCTCTTATAGGTGAATCCGAGTCGAATTCCCGTCTCTCTCTCATCAGGCCAATCTTCCTCTTCAACCTCTCGCTGTCAGAGTTTGTCCCGTATATTGGCAGCACTGTTTCATCAGTCTTTACAGTTGGCACACTTCTGAATACGAGTAGAAACGCCACCACGACGGATATAGTGAATATCGTGAGGAGGCATCCGACACACATGAATTCTGAGCCAATCAGTTTCTTCAGTCTGGAAATATAAAATACAGTAACATGTGCACGCGGCTTCAATTTCAAGAGATCGGTTTTCTTGTCTCATAGTACGTTACACATACGTTAGTACATGTTTTATCTGGACTATCTGTTAGCTTTGAATGTGCTACTACTAATTTTAAATTACTCTACCATCTATACATATAATAAGAATGTAATTTTAACGTGTCTGCACTTGTTTGATTTTTTTTTTAATTATTGTGTCTAGGAATAAGTAATAAAATACATTTCAATCATTTTTAGAAATGTCTGTCTGTCTGTCTGTTTGTATGAACACGCATCACTGCTAAAGTAATGGGTTCACAATAAAATCACACCAAGAAAATCATAAAGCATATCTTCGAGAAGAACTTAGTCTTTATTTTATTAAAATCGGTCCACGCTATCAAAAGTTATTGTAATTTTAATGACGACGCAGCGTAAGTACGAGAAAAAAGTAGATACGTAAATGGACTAAACACATGCAGGTGATTTTACTAATCAATGTTTTTTACATAATGTTCCACGCGGATGAAGTCGCGGGCACACGGGAAGTAATAAAATCATTTTTAGAAATATCTGTGTGTTTGTTTGTTTGGACATGCATCACTGCTAAAGTACTACGTTCATAATAAAACCTTTTTAAGAAAATCACAAAGCATATTCTCGGGTAACATTTAGTTTTCATTTCATTAAAATCGGTTCACTCTATCAAAAGTTATTGTAATTTTAATGACGACGCGACTTAAGTACGAGAGAAAAGTAAATAAGTAAATGGACTTAATACATTCAGATGATTTTATTAGTCACAAACTTTCATAAAATCTTGACGTCTTCACTTGCAGGTGTAGGGAAGATTCTATTTTGCCCTGATCTAATGCATTAAGCTACAGTTATGTGGCGGTAAGATAGTATACATAAAATTTAAAAACAACTAGTAAATCGGCAAAAGAGTACTAACGATAAAATAAAAGATAATCTACAACGAGTAAGAGTAGATAAAACTTGAAGGTACCTTGATAATAAAAAAAAAGTTTGTGTGTACTTATGTACACTAGGGTGGAGTGAAAAAACAATTTTTTTTTTCTTACCTGGCAAATTTACAAAAAACAAAAATTTTTTCTCACACTCCAGCCACCATTTTTAAACACATTGTCTTTTTGCGCTAAACTCAAACCTCTTTATCCAAAAAAACCAAAAAATTTCATTTTAATTTAAAAAAATCCCAAGACCATTCCTCTTAGCCAAAAAAATTACAATCCAGCTTATGTAAACAACAAATTTTTTTTTCCCAAATATTTTTACTCGAATTAATTTTAAAATGGGCGCCATATTTTTTTTTTTCATTTTTTTTTAAACAAAATTACCCCCACAAAAAATTTTTTTTTTCACTCCACCCTAATTACATGCGTTAGAAGTTATACTTCTTTGGCGTAACAAGATAAAACTCTTTTCAAAAACTTTATCTTTCGCCTTATTCTACGTTTGTAGAAAAAACGACACTAACAATAGAAAAAAGGTATTTAATACATTGAAAGTTTTAATACAAAGAAATACAAACAACAAATACAAAGAAACAAAATGTTGACTATAGCTAAATTCAGGATGTCGGTTTTTCGTGTCGGTGTGTGCGCGCATCGTAAAAATTTACTCTCATCATTTTTCCCCAACGCGTCAAAAGAAATATAACTTCAAAAAACATAGACGAATTATATACCAAACCTCCCTCGTGAATCACTATCTACTGGTCTACCGCATGAAAATCTGTTGAATACTTTTTTAGCTTATCGCGAACAGACAGACGGAGATACGTGGCAGAGGACTTTGTTTTATAATATGTAATGATAAACACTTTCTACGCAACAATTCAATCAAACTTTGTCGTACTACAATTATTCGTTACGCGGTGTTCCCAGACGGTCACCCATCCAATTACTAACAGCGCCCGACATTGCTTAACTTCCGCGATCGGACAATAACTGGTGTTTTGTAACACTCTACTTTTCGTCATACAAAACAACTTGCATACTAACGCGCAAGACACGCAAGAACAAGATTCCTCTCGCTCGACCTTCTCGTTGTCGCCCTGAAAATAAAGCAGAGGAATGTGGTTCATCCCATGCAGAGTTGGGCTTAGCAGAAAGCAGCAATTTTTAACCTACTGTTAAGTAACTGTACCAATATGTGTCAGAATGGTAGTCTTTGATACGTGTTACTGCCATTGTCGAGTAGGTAATGTTATAACAAGTGTCTTGCGATCATTTCAATGTTCTAACAATATAGCGGCCCCTTGATCAGTGTTAAAATACTTCAATTATTTTTGTGACTTGGGAAAAAGAAAGGGGGTTTTTCAACACTACTGGTGAAAAGAAGAGAAACAGAAAAACTTTTAAACTCTATGTTTTAATATAAGAAAAGAAAAGATGCGTTTACACTATTGAGACAACGAACTGCGTAGTTTCGATGCTCACTACACACTGGCCAAAACAGGTAGATTTTTCCGGTATTTAAGGTGATGCCGCATCGTTAGATCATTTATGGCATTCCTTAGACATACCCTACCTGCGCTTGTTAATAAAGGTACATCTGTGTACCCTATAATAACAACCCTCATAATTATTTATTGCGGTTAATCTTTTTATTACTCTGCTTATTTAAGACACATAAATTGCATCGAGGAAATAAATCAATAACAATTGATGCAGTACATAAGATAATGTCTAGGTTTACTGTAAGCTTGTCGATTTTTAAGCACTTACATAATGGGAAAACTCATGAACTAATCTGAATATAGTTTTCAAATTAATATAAAAACAAATCTGAAGAATGATTAAGATTACACTTATTGTAGACAGACTCACCCAAAGCCACCAACTCTCTTTCTTGTCGCTATGTAGAGACTAGAAAAAATGGAAAAAAAATAATAATATAACGATTTATAAAGAAACTCTAGTCATAAATATAATTTATCTAATATACACTCATCAAAAAAGTCTAACCTCAAATTGCCAATTATTTTAAGCAAACCTGCACTTACAACAATAAAACTGAAACAACAAAAACAAACTTTTTCTTACAAATGAATTCATGATTTATTGTAAAAAGACAATTTAAACAAGATGGCCCTCTCTATCAAACTTGCGCAACATATTCATTAATAATAACTGTTTATGTCATCTTCGGTATTCGCTCCCAATGGATGTAGCAAATCCTTCAGCTGTTGGGTTGTTGTCGCTCCGTCCAAGTCCTTCAAAACACGTCTTTGGAGCATGTCCCATGCGTGCTCGATGGGGTTGAGATCTGGCGATTGTGCAGGCCAGGGCAATACCCGGATGTCTCCGTTGCAAAGATTCACTGGTTCGCCGAGCTGTATGTGAACGCGCATTGTCATGCATTAACCTAAAATCGGAGCCAAAGGTTTGTGCAAATGGGAGACATAAGGTCTGAAATATCCTCAATGTAATTTTCAGCATTCATGTTTCCATTTACAAAAACAGCTCAGTTCGCCTGTTCTTCATAATACCCGCCCATAACATAACTGTTGAGCCGCTGTATGGATGAACTTCCTAACCACCTGAGCCTTTCAGATTTCCGGGCCGATGAACACTCGCACCCTTCTTGTATTAGGCTTAAACCCGAATCGCGACTCATCGGAAAACATAATTTTATCCCATTGTTCCTGGTCCATGTTATGCGTTCTCTACACCATTCATATCGACGAGCGCATTCCCGTGACGTATCGGTGGGCACCTGATTGGGAGTCGAGCTCGTAGGCCGTACTCATGCAGTTGATTTCGCACAGTTTAGGACTTACATCAACACCACTTAAATTTGTAGCCTCAAACTTATCTCTCGGAGGTTAACATCGGCTGCGTCTTGCAGTCAGTTGTATGTACCGGTCTTGCCGAGTGGTTGTACTCCTTTTACGGCCTGGATGCTGTTCAGCGGGTCTCCTGTATTATTGTAGCGCTGCCAAAACGACAAAAACACTTCTATACGCCAAAATGTCAAACCTAGATTATTACTCCCGCTTCAACATCCCTACAGCTCTTTCATTTCATCTCCATCAAATACGTCGCTTCATACGAAATAATATCTAACAATTCAATTTTGTCGCTAACTTTATTTAAATGGTTGGTAAAATTATAAAATCAAAACAAACGTAGCAACTAAAACGCACGAAATTCAAACAAATTCGCAGCATTTAATTTTATAAAAAACAAAGCAAATCAATTTTTTTTTACAACCAGCCAGTATGTTATCAATAACAAAAAAGTTTACTTACCTACGCACTTTTTTAGAAATACTTAGAAATTAATTAATATATGGAAAATTTTAATATCCCATTTCTAGCTTTTATTGTACATTAATGTTACGATGGAGGTTAGTTTTAAATTGATCGCACAATTGAACCGAAAAAATATACAAGAAAACCGAATGAAGACCTGTTAAAATAGAAAGTGACTCTTTGAATGACAGGTGTAGTAGAAAGAAATCGATTATTTTTTACATGAAATTGAAGATAGTTAGGACTAGCTGTACCCGCGACTTCATCCCCGTGAAGCTTAATGCAAAAAACAGTCTTTTGTTTACTGTGTCGTAGATATTGTTTATACATTATATAATATCCTGTGTTTGTAAGAGATTTAATTTCATTTACTTCTCTACTCTTCTCTTGTAAATATCTCAAGCCTTGTACTTATCTCGAGCCGTCATTCAAATTGCAATAACTTTTGATAAAGTGGACCGATTTTAATGAAACAACGATTAAATGTTACTCGAGGATATGTTTTTATGATTTTCTTGTTGAGTTTTTATCGTGAACGCAATACTTTAGCAGTGATGATATGCGTCCCAACAAACAGGTAGACAGACAGACAATCAGACATTTCCAATAATAATTTAAATATATTTTATTACTTATTCCTTAGATACCTGAATAGAGACGTTAGATTTACATTGTTATTATATATATAGTAAATGATATGAGTTAGCTCAAATATGCGCCGTTTTGATCGGTTACTTTTTGCCATATTACTTTACAAATTTTCCCACTCTTTTATTTCTCTAAAACTGACTAACCACATTTAGGGTGACGGACCGTTATGAACCTCGGCTTGGCCTTGATGCAACATCGGGAGATATCTAAGCTAACTAAATACATTAGTGAGGACACATATGTGTCTACCAGCGTGTGTGCCTCACTAATATATGTAGGTATTTCGAATCTGAAAATCCGGCTTTAGCGTCAACAAACTAAGCAAAATCGAATAAAAGAAGGGATAAAGTTAAAAACACTTTTACTATATGTGTATCTACTGTGTGCGTGTGTGAAAATTAGTGTATTGCGCTAACAGCGTGCTCGAAGGCTCCATTCCTGGCGATCATGCCTACATTTGAACCTCTACCAAGTGCGGCCGTGGTGGGTGTGCAGGACCGAAATTCACCGCCAGACCATGGCGGCGTGAGAGTAAGTACGGTTTGTTTAAAGTATCAGAGGTGTACGAATCGTTCGCTGCCGTTATATCGCCGTGGGGATTGGTGAAGATATTACGCGGTCGACTAAAATAACATGGGGCATCAGGTTTGGTTGTGTAATTCATATAGCACTAACGGACTGGAAGGCTTTGCGGCCTTTTCAAAGTAGTTGATCCTGAAGGATCTTACGTACGTCCTTAACTGTAAATCCTTATGGAGGGACTCCGTGCTCTTTGTGCGCTACGTCTTCTATACATTTCCACTAAATCCGGGTTGACGAGGAAGCACAACTTTTTAACCATTAATATTACGCCCAAAAATATGAATATTAATTTGTAATATCAACTTACTGTGCTCTGCTTTTTGTCCTGTTCATATTCCAAGTTTCTTTGCTCATGTGTTCTATATGGTACTGACTGCTTACAATGTTCTGTACCACTAGAATCTATCGTCACCTGAAAAGGTTTGCACATTTTACTTGACAATAAAACTTTCGTTTAATTTGTGATCAGGTCAGATAATTTACAACTTTTGAGGAATTAGTTGGAGATTGTTGTGGTAATGTGTCTTGCCAAACATAACTCTTGAGTTAGAAGAGGACAAGGCAAGCAGTGTCTTACCTCTAAAATACACGTGATAAAGATGCTTCCATCAAAGAAGCTTGCATAGCTTTCACCACGACCATAAACTATATTGCAAATAAAGAAGTTAGTAAGAGCGCCGCTGCAAAATCCGGCATATGTAGATGTGTTTTTTTTATATCATAGGAAGCAAACGAACATGTGGGCCACCTGATTTTAAGTAATCACCACCGTCCATAGACACTTGCAACACTAGGGGTGTCGCAAGTACGTTGCCAGCCTGTGTTGGGGCGGAGGAAGGGAAGAGGAAGCGGAAAGTGGAAGAGGAGGGGAGGTGGATCTCCGGCGCTCTCACTGACCGAACGAAACGCAACAATGCAAGCACTGTTACTTCACGACAGTTTTCTGTGAGAGGGTGGTAGTACCCAGGGCGAGCCGACCCATTCATGCTGAAACCAGTAATAGCTTCAGCGTGGTTCTACCACCTACAGAAGTAGCTGCACTTGAGAACCAAATATTCTTGGATACCATATTACAACCTTTGATCATATCATTATTTAGCATAATAAATAAACATATCACATATCACTGTTATATTTCATGTGATATTATAAACATATTTGTACTATGATATTTGGGTCTGAAGTCCTTATAACGTCTGACACGAGTATA
This sequence comes from Antheraea yamamai, assembly GCA_036509395.1. Taxonomy (NCBI): domain Eukaryota; kingdom Metazoa; phylum Arthropoda; class Insecta; order Lepidoptera; family Saturniidae; genus Antheraea; species Antheraea yamamai. The sequence goes on along the minus strand of AP028425.1, from coordinate 10,402,813 downwards.
ATTTAGAGTAACTAAATTATTCGCAATTTTTATACATCTGCTTTAAAACCTTCAAACGTCTGCTATATATCTCATGAAGCTAAGAATTAGGTGGCCTATATGCAATTCTCTCACTCATGTAACTATCTAATTTTAGTATTTACTAGCGGGCCCGGCAGACGTTGTCCCGCCCTGATTATGAAAAAATCCTTGACAAATTATATACTAAAACGTTCCTCATTAATCACTCTATCCACCGGTGTAAACTGCATGAAAATCTGTTCGGTAGTTTTTGATTTTATCGCGAACAGACAGACAGACGCGGTAGGAGACTTTGTTTTATACTATGTAATGAAATGTAATTGACAAAAAAGTAGCAGTAGAAAATGAATCAAATATAGCAAGTTTTTATATTAACCGACCGTGAAATAGCAGTTATTAAAAAATTTCACTGTGATACAATTATATTGAAATAGCTGTTATTTTCACAGTCGTTTAACAGTAAATAAACAAAAACGCTTTGTTTAATCAAATCTTACATGATCGCTCTTCGTTTTAGATTCAGAATATTGCTTCTTCTTGTCTGCGTTATGTTCTTTCAGTAGATTTCTCTTTTCAGGGCTAAAAAAAGAATGGTATAACATTTTCCCGCCGCCTTCACAAGGTCACTGAAGTAAAAATCTTATCTTTGAGCATCTTTTGGGTGTTATTTTATATATTTATTTTTATTGTTATTGGTTTTTTTTTGGTATTTGTTATTGGTATATGACATCAGGATGGTAGGAAATTGGGTGATATATGCTTTTAGACCCTCGAGCCGGCCTAAACTTGACTTAAAAGCGATTATCTAAATGGATTTATTGATAAATTAGTCAAGTATTTGTTCAGAAATCTGCGAATTTAAAATGCACAACAAGAGGTAAGTTACATTTGTCTATGTCGAACTACATCCGATATATTTTTGTTGTTTCTTTTGCACGTGCAACGAAATACTGTTGAGGAAAAGAAAAAAGAGATATTTCACTATTTTTAAGATTATTTGCTTTCAGATATGTTAATTATAAATGAAATTACTTATTCTCACGCTGTATAATATCTTTGAAAATTTTTAACATCGGCGATTGAGTTTCCTTGTCAGTTTTCTTGCTGCGACTGGAAAGTAAAAAAAAAAATAGAAAACACTTCAATCAAACCACGTACTATGTCCAAACTCGTGTGTTTCTCCGATTTTTAACTCGAAATAGATTTTCATTCTAAAAACAATTCAAAAAATACCTTTTACCACTTCTTCCCATATTTATACGACATAAAAAAATATATACTTGTCTAAAATCTTACACTATTTTTTAAAATCGATGACATAATGTTGTCAATGAAAGAATGTACGAAAAAGTTCACAAAACACCAAACGATTTCTACAGACCATAGGTTAAATAAGTAGAAGACAATCTGTGGTATATATAGCATGCAACTTAAATACGATAGTATACATTTTGAGTTTTTGGCGGGATCTTGGTCTGTCATGTAGTGGATTTTATTTTTTATTCATAATCTTGTGTTACTTGACTCTATATTGTGTAAAATTGGTGGTGTTTTATGTAATATAGTTTGTTTATTGTGCATAAGTGAAGTGAATGGAAAATAATGCCACGGACCATGAATTCTGAGATGCCACAAAAATTCCATGGAAGGTTCTAACAAGATGGCCACCATCTTGTTACTTCATTGAAATTATATCAAGAAACTTGTAATATTGATACTCACTTGACAATGGCAGTAATAGTCTACTAGAAGACTGGTTGCCAAAATGGAATAGAAGAAGAATAGAAGAATAAATACGATAGTATACATTTTGAGTTTTTGGCGGGATCTTGGTCTGTCATGTAGTGGATTTTATTTTTTATTCATAATCTTGTGTTACTTGACTCTATATTGTGTAAAATTGGTGGTGTTTTATGTAATATAGTTTGTTTATTGTGCATAAGTGAAGTGAATGTAAAATAATGGCACGGACCATGAATTCTGAGATGCCGCGAAGGCTCCACGGAAAGTTCAAACAAGATGGCCACCATTTTGTTAGTTCATTGAAATTGTATCAAGAAACTTGTAATATCGATACTCACTTGACGATGGCAGTGGTAGTCTAATAGAAGACTGGTTGCCAAAAATGGAATGGAAGAAGAACTTTTAATACTATTAACTACTCGACAATGGCAGTAATAATCTAAAATATTGGTTGCCAAAAATAAAGTTAAAGTTAGTATACATTTTTGACAGTACTACTCACACCAATACACTTCTGCTAAAGAGAGTGAGCAGGACATATATTTACCAAGAATATTACTTTATAATAAATTACGGTGTATTTTTTTTTTTGACAACCGATGTCGTAACACTTGTTAAAACTTTCCAGGAAGTTTCGTGGTAAGTCTGAATTCATGCTCCGTGGTGTTTATTCTCATCCACTTCACTTGTTCACAACCGAATTATATTGTCTAAAACACTGTTAATATTACAAAATATACAGCCAAGTAACACAAGATTATGAATAAAATATAAAATCGACTACATGTCATTCCAAGAACCGACCAAAAACTACTATAAATAAGTAAGTAAAATTGCAGTCTTTTTCTAATAATGATCAGGAATCTGATGTTTCTTATTTGTCAGATATTATATATATATATATATATATATATATATATATATATATATGTGTGTGTGTGTGTTTAAGTGTACGTGTGTGTGCGGGTGTGTAGGATGCGTGTGTGAATAAGTGTACATGTGTGTGTCTCAATGTACTTAAGGACTATCATATATATATACTATAAACTAGCGTACAAGTATTTTGTATTTTATTAAATTATATTAGAATCTAGTATTGTCGTAATACAATTTGCAGGGTTAGTATTTTTTTCCAGTAGAGATGCCTGTTTAAATATATAAAATAAAAGGTTTAAAAATAAATACACTCTATATTTTTTTTTTATATGTTCACACACCTTCTCTTTTTTTTTTTTTGGAGCCTAAAGTAGGTTTTCATATTTTTTTAATATTTTTATTTATATATTAAGTATTTTTTTTTTTTTTTTCTTTTTTTTTATTAATTTTTTTTTTTTTTTAAAACACTTCAATTTTTAAAAATTTTTCACATAGTAATAATTTAAAAAAAAAATAACATTATTCTCAACCGATTTTAAAGAAATCAATACTAATAATCTATGCATATAATAAGAATGTGAATCTGATGTGTCTGTACTTTTTCGGTTATCGTGAAAAAAATTATTGCAGGTATAAGTAATAGAATATATTTCAATCATTTTTAGAAATGTCCCAAACACAGGCTGGCAACGCACTTGTGAGTCCTCTGCTGTTGCAAGTGTCTATGGACGGTGGTGATCACTTAACATCAAGTCACCTACGTTTGCCTTCTATGATATAAAAAAATACATTTTATTCTGAAATTAATAAACTATATGGTTGCGCCGCTTTATGTATATTTGAAATTCCCGCATTATGGTTTAAATCACGCCACTTTGAAGCCCGACCAATTAATTGCATCAATTACGCCACCAGCCCCGCTCCCTTACTATGCACTCTTTAGGCAGCGCACGTCCGCGCCCCAGTTCGACTGTTCTAGTAGTTCGACTGCTATCGTCAGTTTGTCCGCGCCGCATAACAGTGTTGTTGTGTCCGCGCCGCTCAACATTTTAGTTTTTGCTGTCGAGTGAAATCACGCACAACGTGTCGACAATATTATAACTAAGTGTTGTGTGGGAAGAACTCAGTGGAAAACGAGAATCACCTAGCCGCTAGCCACGTGGAAACTGCAGCGCCCGAGGATGTGCCAAGTTTCCTTCCTACCCTTGTCTCCCTCTTCGTAGCTGATCGCAATAGTTGAATATCAAATTTAGCACCGCCGCATATACAGTCCACTTAATTTAGCATAGAAACCGCCGCACACGCACCCTACGGTGACGTCGACATCGCCGCGGCGTCACCACTATACAAATTTACAAGTAAAAGGCGAGCAATTAGTGTGTATATAATTCCTGTTTCTTTTAAATATCAGGAATATAGTCGGTGTTATTTATGTATTGACAGATCAAGTCACAATACAGGGTAATTTAGAATTAAATATTCTCGAAACTTACTTACGCGAACTTACTTACTTACACTTTGGCCGTAAAGAAAAAGGAGTTGCATCCAACTAGAAGAAAAAATGTATAACCCGCGCTATTAGCGAAGTACGTCAAACTCCTTCTTTGGTTAACCTCTGGACTGATCACACCCTTAACGGTGGTATTACAAAAAGTTATATACTTGGTTTAAAAAGGTTTCGAATTAAATGCACCGCGCTCGCCCGAGGCAAGTTCGCGTTATCCTTTTTCGCAAGTCTAACCTAACGTAACCAAGCGAGACAAAAGAGCGAGATGGCGAACATTCCGCGACCACGGTGCATTTAATTCGAAACCTTTTTAAAGCAAGTATTCAATACGTATTTAACTTTCTTGTAATAACACCATAAGGGTTTAAGCTCCATACAAACGAATGTAGACTCTATGATGCACTGGTCAACAGACTGTTGGCAGCGTAAGTTTTAAAAAACACCGTATTTATTACAAAATTTGCTAAACTTAAACAATAACAAATTATGTAATGTATAAGTATAATTTTGAATAATTGGCAAGGCTTAAAAAGTTGATCAGCCATTTTGAGATCTGGGTTTTGAAAAATCATCATGTATATCTATACATATAATAAGAATGTAAATCTAACGTGTCTGTACTTTTTAGAATTAGAAAAAAAATTGTAGCTGATAGCACCAAATAATAACATACATTTCGATCATTTTTAGAAGTGTCTGTCTGTCTGTTTGTATAAACACGCATCACTGCTAAAATACTGCGTGCATAATTAAACCTCACCAAGAAAATCATAAAGCATGTCTTCGTGTAATATTTAGTCTTTGTTTCATTAAAATCGGTTCACTCTATCAAAAGTTATTGTAATTTTAATGACGACTTAAGTACGAGAGAAAAGTAGATAAGTAAACGGACTTAATACATTCAGATGATTTTATTGGTCACTGTTTTTTTACACTAAGTTCCACGCGGACGGAGTCGCGGACACAACTTCTTCTTCTTATTACCCTTATCCCACATAAGTAGGGTAGGTACAACATGTTTGTCATGTTGTAGTATATCATTTGGCTTAATTTTTACGATCGGCCGCCTGCCTGACATCAACCCTCCTTGGGATTATTTTGTTGTAGCACTGTATTTATGATTATTATTATATAGTTCTGATAGGATCTTTCAGCTTTACAATTTTTCTGTAGGTGAAACACGAAGTTCTTCAAGATACATGGTTCGCTTGCTATATTGTCATTTTTATGTAACAGAAAACTAGCCACCTTTAGACTATTCCCGAGGACTGCATTTTTGGTTTTTTTTTTCAGGTGTCATGGTTTCTGAGTTTTCTCAGTACTTCCAACTATGCATTCTATTATGCCACTGCTTTCGTATAGAATTTTCAGGTTAACTACTCACTGGTTTTTGTTCAACGTTGGTGACTGTCATAACAGAATCCGCCGGCGCGGCTTCAGCATTTCGTATCACGTAAACCGGTGTATATTGATTTAAATTAATAAAGTTGGTATCTTTCGAAGTATTAATATAAAATTAGTTACAATAAACCATTATAATAATATAAAATATGAAATCTATAATAGAAAAATAAATGCAAAAAAGTCGCGGACACAACTAATACTAACTATTATTATAAATGTAAATGTGAGTTTGTTTATATGCTACGTTTACACGAACGAACACGTTTTTTTTTTAAAAACACGCAAACATATAGGTGGGTCACCTGATGTTAAGTGATCACCACCGTCCATAGACACTTGCAACACCAGGGGAGTCGCAAGTGCGTTGCCAGCCTGTATTTCCGGCGCTCTCACTGACCGAACGAAACGCAACAATGCAAGCACTGTGACTTCACATCGGTGTTTCTGTGGGTCGGGTGGTAGTACTGGGGGCGAGTGGACTCATTCATGCTGAAACCAGTAATAGCTTCAGCGTGGCTCTACCCCTATTAAAAAACGTTCTCAAAGATTTAGGAAAGGAGATAGGGTATCTTTATCTAAGAAAATCTACATTAATTCGAGTGAAACCACGACCAAACGCTTGCATGTATATTGAAAAAGCTAGCCGACAAACGTTGTATGAGACCGCTAGGAGATACCATCGACTATTAGAAAAGAGAGTCTGGTATAAGAAACATTATTAAACTCACCTCTCTCTCTCATACCTAAAAACATATTTTACATACATCAAACCACAAAAATATGGTTATAAATAACGGAAAATAAACTTATAATATCACTCAGTGAAATTAGCAATAAAAATACATAGATATAAACGCACGAGTAACTACTGGAAATGTCATCTTTATTATTATTTCTAAATCTTAACGTAATTGTACATTGATCCCATCTTTTAACTCGATCGTTAAATCGTATAGATGCAATGATATTATAAGTAAAAACGTTACCTACATGATATTTTGACAAAACAAACGCCACGATAACACACACAAACGTAAAGTAATATTGTCTTACACTTGCACTGTCTTAGATAAAGTGTGGAAGTAAGATGGCATATTCTCAATATCGGTGGTGAAAAAGAAATAGTTATATGTTGCTTAGATACGGGCAGATTGACGGGGCAGCCGTCAAAAAGAAGCTAACTAGCCAACTTGATAATTTTTTTATGTCGCTTTTTCGTTTCATCGGACTTCAAATAATTACGGAGCTGAAAAAGTGTGCACTTCAAAAAATGGGTATGTTCTTACGACCACACGATAAAAGTGTAAACTTATGATTGATACATACATATTAAAATTCATACAGATTTATCAATCTTTATATCTAAAATAGTAATATTTAAATATGCACAATATTGCACTGCTTATTACCCTGACCGTTTAAACCCCATTCAGCGTCACCAACCTGGGCGTAACAATTTATTTCCGTTCACTGTTCAACGCGCTTAATAAAAAAATACTTTAAAAATCATATCAACTCTGATTGGATAATATTATATGTATCATCCCTTACGCGTCTATACGCCAATAGAAAGAAACAAAAAAAAAGGAAAAAAAAAGGCAGAAAGAAGTACAATGTGAAAAAGGAAAAAAAAATTCCAACAATTGGCAAACCCATTCAGCAAATAAGTGCAGTACAGCAGTACTGCAGCGTTGATGTTCGATGGGTGCCCATATGATATACGGACGTTCAATCGGTCATACTAATGTTACGAAATTACAAGAACAAATAATAACAAAAACACTCATAACACATCACAGATGATCACAATATGAGTTCAAATCAAATCAAAAATACGTTATTCAGTATAGGCCCTAATAAGGCGCTTATGAATGTGAAAACTACCACTGGTGCGGAAAACAACCCAGTCATCGAGAAGAACCGGCAAGAAACTCGATCGGATACACATCTTTTTAACATATATATATTTCGAATACATTATAAGTTACAATACCGTTTTTAGTGGATGCATAGAGAGGAGTCAATTCCAGACATCACCATCGTTCACATATTGATCCACTCTGTAATAGCCTTTCGACACTAAAACCTACTGGACATGGCGCTTAAATTTACAGTCCGGCAAATCGGTAACATATTTTGGGACTTTATTGTAAAACCTAACACTATTACCTAGACAGACTAACACTATTACAGACACACCCACACCTGTGTCTACTATACCGACGTGACCGATGACGCGGTTAGTAGGTTTATCCGTCGGGCCATGGACGCTCCGGCGCGGCATATTGTGGATTATAATTTAAAGATGGCGATAGAGGACCGGAATGAAACTGCCATAAAGGCAATAACGTCTTTATATAAATAAAAAAAAAAACACCCAATAGATGCTCACAGATACGATTTTTAACTTAACTTACACTTAAAAAGCGATAGCAAAAAAATGGTGCGGACCGAGAGTCTGCAGAAAAAGAAAAAAAAAAAAACACTATTACCTAAGAAGCTATTACTGGTTTTGCTAAGTCTGAAACATGGGACGACCAGTTTGTTACAGTTTCTAGTATTTAACATGTTTTGGGATTTTATTGTAAAACCTAACACTATTACCTAAGAAACTATTACTGGTTTTGCTAAGTCTGAAACATGAGGTGACCAGTTTGTTACAGTTTCTAGTATTTAACATGTTTTGGGATTTTATTGTAAAACCTAACACTATTACCTAAGAAACTATTACTGGTTTTGCTAAGTCTGAAACATGGGACGACCAGTTTGTTACAGTTTCTAGTATTTAACATGTTTTGGGATTTTATTGTAAAACCTAACACTATTACCTAAGAAACTATTACTGGTTTTGCTAAGTCTGAAACATGGGACACCAGTTTGTTACAGTTTCTAGTATTTAACATGTTTTGGGATTTTATTTAAAACCTAACACTATTACCTAAGAAACTATTACTGGTTTTGCTAAGTCTGAAACATGGGACGACCAGTTTGTTACAGTTTCTAGTATTTAACATGTTTTGGGATTTTATTGTAAAACCTAACACTATTACCTAAGAAACTATTACTGGTTTTGCTAAGTCTGAAACATGGGACGACCAGTTTGTTACAGTTTCTAGTATTTAACATGTTTTAGGATTTTATTGTAAAACCTAACACTATTACCTAAGAAACTATTACTGGTTTTGCTAAGTCTGAAACATGGGACGACCAGTTTGTTACAGTTTCTAGTATTTACTGATTAAAACCTAACACTATTACCTAAGAAACATACTGTGTCAAGCAAACATACACCAGTTTGACAGCAAAGATCATGCCGGTCCTTTACAAGTTACATTCGAAGTACCCGTTCTAGCATTTTAGTATATTATAAATCAATGTAATAATATAGGGACTCGCTTGCAATAAAACTGCGTTACGTTTGCCCTGAGAAATAATTGCGGAGGTCTCAGAGACCTTTGGGAATAAGTCGTAAAGCACGCGAGTTATCCATTTCTATACGTTGGACGTAAATGTTAAAGGGTACGCTGGAATTAAGATCTATTGCAAAATCGTTTTTTAAACCAATAAATTCTGTATATATAATTCACGTGTATGTATTTCACAGATGAATCGATTATCTCATATTATTTCATCTGTGAATCGATTCAAAGGGGAATAATGTCTACTCTATGTGAAATGAGGTCTGCCGTTGCTCGCATCACGCAATGGATACACAAAGCCGGAGGGTTTGTTTGTTTTGGTTGAACGCGCTAATCTCAGGAACTACTGGTCCGATTTGAAAAATTCTTTCAGTGTTAGTTAGCTCATTTATCGAGAAATGCTATAGTCTATATATAGCCATATCATCACGCTAAGACCAATAGGAGCAGAGCCAATGAATAATGTTTCAAAATCGTTTTTTTTTTTCATTTTCAGAGCTTCTGATGCGTGTTAGCGATAGCCCAAAGTAACTATTCCGCGCGGACGAAGTCGCGAGCGATGCAAGTTTAAAATAAAGTATCACAATATCTTTTTTAGTATAAAAATAGTATAATAAATAAATAACATTGCTTACCAATAAAATTTTCCTAGCATAATATATATTCTCTTTAATTTCTTTATGTTTCTACAGAGAAAACTGAAAATAAAATATGTTTGAAAGCTAAAAAACAATGCAGACAAAGACACGGGTGTATGTTAGTCATAAATAATCATTAATTTAATACTAGCGAGCCCAGCGGACGTTGTCCCGCTTTGATAATCAAAAAATCATAGAATCAGACCGCAGTGACACCTACCGGATCCAATTGTAAATCTAAATCGTTCTCGAATCCACAAGAACACACAAAAAGAAAGACCAATGTCAGTCACTTTCAGGAGGAGTTCAGTTATATAAATACGGACATAATAATTATATGTATATATATATATATATATAAAGATAAAGATAAGAATGTCCATGAAATGCTTAATGTAACTAACGTATTTAAGTTGATAAGTATTAATACTTTATCCGTCTAAATAGCTTTCGAATTGTACGTCACCATTTTTTTAGAAGATATAATGAGTATAGTGGGTTATCCTTAAAAGATAGATATATGCCGTCACGGACTTCTTTGTAGATCTACAAAGGAGGAATATCCCACTATGCATTATTTTGTTATATATCCAAGGGATTACGCAGCGTTTTCGACGAGAAATCCCTGGCGGCTCGCCTTTTTCCAACATTTCCAACAATTATTGTCATATTTCAACTAATTTACATAAAACCTTGATAGCCTTGCCTAAACCTTCGTCATTAATCACTGTATCTATAGGTGAAAATCGCATGAAAATCCTTTCAGTCGTTTTTGAGTTAATCACGAACAAACAGACAGACAGACGTGGCAGAAAACTTTGTTTTATAACATGTAGTGATAATGATATTTAACACACCAATATGATTAGATTAAACGTAAAATAACATACTGTTAACTCTAACACGAAATTACTATGAGATAATTACTAATTTAAGAGGTGGTAGAGTCACGCTGAAGCTATTACTGGTTTCAGCATGAATGGGTCGTCTTGCCCACGGTACTACCACCCTCTCGCAGAAAACCGACGTGAAGTAACAGGGTTTGCATTGTTGCGTTTCGTTCGGTCAGTGAGAGCGCCGGATAACCCACCTCCCCTCTCCCTCACCCCTTCTCCACTCGCCCTCCCTCAAACACAGGCTAGTAACGCACTTGTGACTCTTCTGGTGTTGCAAGTGTCCAAGGACGGTGGTGATCACTTAACATCAGGTGACCCACCTGTTCGTTTGCCTCCTATGATATAAAAAAAATACGTTTTAGTAATTCAGATTACAAGCATACGTGATAATTATACATTAGGTCAGATATAATTTCATAGGAAGTTAATAAATCTTTAATTAACTGCTATATAGATGTAAAAACCTCTTTGATTTGTCTAATTAAAATTTATATAAAAAACAAGTAAAGAACATTCTATGTCAGTCTTGGAAAAAACAGTGTAAGAATAAATGTCTTCAATATTGCAAATATATTATTTTACTTGTAAAATCGGCTAGTGACATAGTAATCGAACCTGAACCCAATAATAGATAACTTATTAAGAACTAGAGGAGTCTGTTGACGTTATCCCGCCATGTTAATAAAAAATACCTTAACAAGTTATATACCTAAACCTTCCTCATGAATCACTTTATCTACTGGTGAAAACCGTATGAAAATCCGTTCAGTAGGTTTTGTGTTTATCGCGCTTAGAAAGACAGACGTGGCAGAGGACTTTGTTTTGTAATATGAACTGATATTTTACATAATTAAATTCTGTTTTAAAAAGGAAAAGACCACATTATCATTTAATATCAGATGAGATTATGTGATCAATAATTACGATATACGCACAATATATGGGTCATTCCATGTCAAATTTTTTACCTGACCCCCTTTGATTTCGCTGAAAATTTTCTATCTTTTTCTACCCCCCGAAAGTTATTTTTCAGAATTTTTTCAAATTTTTTTTCCCGACTCAAAAAAAGTTATGAATTTTTGAAAAAAACCGCTCTTTTATTTTTAAATTGCCAGAACTTTTTCAAAAATTGACCGTTTGGAAACTTTTTTTTTTCAAAATTTTTGTTTTTAAATGTAGTTTTCGAAAAAATATATGAAAAATTTTTCAGAGTCCCAGATATATGAAATATTTTAGTTTTTTTGAAAAAACCGTAATTTTCTCAAAGTCCGACCGTTTTTTTTTTTGCTCTAAAAATACTTCAACTAATTCTGCAATGATCCCCGTTAATCAAAAGATGTGACGACAGTCGCTTCTAATTTTTTTTCTTGATTATAAAAAAACTTTTGTTGAATTTTTTCTGATTTTATATAATTTTGTTATGAAATTTTTTTTATTTCCTCGTGAAACCTCAAAAGTTGAAAAATAAAATTTTATTGGAGAATTTCAAGTGATTATTATAAAATTTTCAGCGAAATCAAAGGGGGTCAAGTAAAAAATTTGTCGATTTGACATGGAATGACCCATATGCACTTGAAATATTGTACTCATGATATATATAAAATGCACATTATTATTGTAACAATGCACTCGCTTGATGCCGAGTGGAACCGAGTATACTCGATTCAACGTCACCGACCCGACCGTGACATTCGTTTTTTTGAAGTGAAACTTTTTTATCGGCGTTGGAAAAAATTTACCGTCACATTTTTCCGTTACGCGCCATCTTTTTTGTATTCATGTCTATGATAATAAAATCCTTTTGTTTAAACTTTATCTAATTTAACTTTATTTTTTAATATATTGATGAAATTGTTTGCCATAAAGAAAGAAAGGGTTTTTTTTTTAACCAATTTCTGGAAAGTTGCATATAGATCATTTTGCGAAAAATAAGGCCTTAAACAAGTTTCACTTCTTACGTGTGTACACTAGTACACGCACACATTTTTTTTTAACTTACTTTTGGCAAACAATCTTTTAGATTATTACTGTCATTGTCGAGTAGTTAATAGTATTACAAGTTCTTCTTCCATTCCATTTTTGGCAACCAGTCTTTCAGTAGACTATTACTGCCATTGTTAAGTGAGTATCGATATTACAAGTTTCTTGATATAATTTCAATGAACTAACAAGATGGTGGCGATCTTGTTAGAACTTTCCATGGAGTTTTTGTGGCATCTCAGAGTTCATGGTCCGTGGTATTATATTCCATTCACTTCACTTATGCACAATGAACAAACTATATTACATAAAACATCACCAATTTTACACAATATAGAGTCAAGTAACACAAGATTATGAATCATTACATAGTATAAAATAAAGTCCCCTCCCGCGTCTGTCTGTCTGTCTGTTCGCGATAAACTCAAAAACTATTGAACGAATCTTCATGCGGTTTTCAACAGTGGATAAAGTAATTCATGGGGAAGGTTTTAGTGTATAACTTGTCAAGGATTTTTTTTTATAATCAAAGCGGGACGACGTCTGCCGGCCTCGCTAGTAAAATATAAAATCCACTACATGACAGACCAAAATCCCGCCAAAAACTCAAAAGTAGACAATTGCTTATCATTCACTCATGAATACGTCTAAAGAAGTTTTCCCTCCAAAAACTTCCCTCTCAGGGTGACTAAATTGAACAAATTTTTTTTATCTTCGTAGTAAAAACCCTCTTTCGTATGAATCTGTACTATTCCATGAATACAATCGGGTTAATACATTCATAAAATATTTCTAAATTTATTAACATATTGTTTTTGTAATTCTAGAATGTGTAGTTACAGATCAAAATCTTCAGATAGTTCACTTGCTGTGTTACTTCTGTACATTATTACACGATTTTATTTCCATTTATAACTAGCATTCATCCACGACGCGTTCGCATTGGTTATTCTATGTACAGAGGAAACAGATAATTGCAGTTATACTTCTTTTGGCGCGTTAGGGAAAAAAATGACAGTAAATTTTTACGATGCGCGCACACACCGTCACGAAAAACCGACAACCTGAAGTTAGCTCTAGTCAACATTTTGTTTCTTTGTATTTGTTGCTTGTATTTCTTTGTATTAAAACTTTCAAAGTATTAAATACCTTTTTTTTATTGTTAGTGTCGTTTTTCTACAAACTTAGAATAAGGCGAAAGATACCATTTTTGAAAAGATTTTTATCTTGTTACGCCAAAGAAATATAACTTGTAACGCGTGTACATAAGTACACACACACAGTCGAGTAGTTAATATTATTACAAGTTAGTGTCTTACGATCATTTCAATGTCAATGTTAATGTTCCAACAAGATGGCGGCTCCCTTGTTACAACTTTCCAGGGACTTTTTGTGGCATCTCAGAATTCATGCGCCGTGGTATTATTTTTCATTCACTTCACTTATGCACAATAAACAAACTATATTACATAAAATAGCACCAACTTTACACAATATAGAGTCAAGTGACACAAGATTATGAATAAAATATAAAATCCACTATATGACAGACTAAAATCTCGCCAAAAACTCCTATTATATATCTTGTACGTATGTATTGTCACGTTGTAATTTCCAACGATTTGTGTATCCGAATAACCCATCTTTGACACATTTATTTGCTCAGATTGGAAGTAAATACTTATCTCTGGTTCATTCGTACGTAGTCTGTGTTGTAGTATTAACTATATTCCAATTACTTTTAGAGTTATCTTAACTTTAAATTAAATCAGAAATATATAAATTAACTACCTTTATTTTAGACTAAAAAATCTCTTTATAATTATAAAATATTAATTCAATACAGTCTGTAAAACATTATAATTGAAATAGTTTAATTTACTCAATTAATTAATTAGTAAGAGCGCTCGTGTCGCAAGGAATTGTTTTCCTAACCTGGCAACTGACTGGCGTTCGCTGTCATTTGGCTGCGTTGTCAAATTCCCGTAACGTAGGCGATCCGAGCCGCTAATTTTTCCATTTCGAGCCGTCAGCGAGGATACATTACCGATTATCCACCTCGGTGTTCTGCTGTGAGGCCAGTTTGTTAAGAGTACCCTGATATAGCCTCGGGCTCCTACGAGGTTGATATGGCGTATAGTGCCGCGACTTCGAGTTGCCTTACCTTTCCTAACTCCGGTGACTTTGTAACATAAATCTGTGAAGTTTTGGCGAACATGTATTTGATTCGCGTATTAATTGCTCTGAGTAAGCTTTATACTTTTCATAATTAATTATTTCATACAACATTATAACCTCCGTATAAATTAGTTTACATTAATGTGAGTGACATTGAACTTGTAAAATCAACATCTTCAACCTTTCGATTTAATCACCTCGTGAGTGAGTTTAGATTATAACCATGGAAGCACACATTGTCTTATCTCTTTTGAACGTAGATTTTTTAACTTATTTTATTACTTTTTAATTTTACCTCCCTCAGGTTTACAAATCATACGTGTCAGTGTGGCGAATAATTATCCGAACCGAATGTCGCTTGCAGGTGTTCGGGGTTTTTTATTGATAATACATTACCCATTGGCTGCCGTGGAGCAGATCAATCACTCCTTGGGAGTAGTCGAGCGTGCTGAGCTTGACAGCCAACCGACTGCAGCGAGCACTGCGGAACTCCGCTGACCGGTCGATTCTTGCTGCTGCTAACAGCTCGATTTCTATCGGTTGTGTACCACTGTTTCTCCGCTGAGTCTCGTGTTCGAGGCAGAAACCCCCCGACGTCCAGCTATTCACGCTCCAACCCTTAGCATTATTAGTGGACCTTTTCTTTCCCTTGTATACAAGGCCTTGATTTTCCCAACTCTGAGATCTATGTTTTTCTTCCACATTAACCGAGTGAGACAACAACTTTTATAACTTTCAATGTACTTGTTAGTCCTTTTTGGTAATTAATCTCTTTCCACCTTATTAATTGTTTATTTGTATTAGAGAGAGAGACGAACTTCTTAGCCTTCCATGGATTCACCGTGCGGGTGCCGGGTCCATCGTATGGCAGAGGGAGAAACTCAGAGCAGTTCCCATGACTTGCGACCCAGGTGTAGGTTTAAGGAGGCCCCCTTTGAGATGCGCATCAACGCTCACCTTCACTGCTCGAGTTTCCCGCCCTGTCTAGCCAAATATGGTAGGAACCTTTGTGCAGCCTTTGATACTCGTTCCAAAATAGAACTTACTGCAGTTCTCGATAGGCCAAGGTCCTTCAGAAGGTTGTAAAGAGATTTTGCTGGTATACCTCTCGCTCCTACTTCTACCGCGTATAACTTAACCACATAGCCATTTTTATTTAGTTCATTAGTTAGATCATAATATTTATTTAATTTGATTGTGTGGTCTTTAGGAATATAAATATATAAATAAAAATTATTTATTTATAAATATTATTTCAATTATTCAGTAATAAAGTTGGAATAAACATATCTCACTGCCAGACAGAGGTTTTATTTACCGCTAGGATGGCAGCGTTATAGTAAATGCCCCTATAAAATCAAATGAACTGGTTCTCGTAAATTAGCTGTCAAAGCGTAGACAAGACGACGCAATCGGAGTCATATCTTCATTTCACATATAAAGTATTAAAAAACGCTGCAACGTGATTGTTATACATCCCTATTATTTATTGTAGTAGGCAAATATTGACTTAAATTATAATTAATTACAATATGTTGAGCTACGAGCTTAATATATTGTACGATATCGATACAACTTAGACATTAGTAAATACCAATGTCAAACTTTTATACTAATATTTTGTTTTGTATTAACCTCTTGACTGTACTATGCGCAAAGCCGAACTTAAAGCTGTATTAATCGTCCAAAGTATTGGTCGTGGACTATACTATACATGTATGCGTTTGAAAGTTAACAAGCTGTACGTCGTGGATTGTGGTTCAGAGTAAGGTTGCGGTTGACACGAACCCTTGACGTGTCCCCCATCCCAAACGTCGTGACGTCGGTTATTTATGATCGGCTGTCACTCACATATTAGCTATTAGGGTTACCAATTAAATATATTTTTATTTCGTGTCAGTATTTTTATTTGCATTGATTTAACATATAATCTATATAGGAATACGTTAAGTGAAAACTTTGTAGCTCTTTGTAAGAGAATTGCGCGAACGGACGAACGTGATATCTGACGCAGTTAAAGTGTAGATAGAAAATAAATGCATAAAATAATTTTTTTATATGTAATGCATTAGATATATATTCAATTAATTAAAATAAAATTTTACAAACACACTACTATTGAACAACACACGATATACACACACATTCAAGCCATATTTGGTTATATTTGTGCATTAAATGTGCCGGCCAATACATTAGCTTTTTTTTTTTTCTGCAGACTCTCGGTCCGCACCATTTTTTTGCTATCGCTTTTTAAGTGTAAGTTAAAAATCGTATCTGTGAGCATCTATTGAGTGTTTTTTTTTCATATATATTTATTTTTATTATCATTGTTTTTTTTTTTATTTATATATGTTTATTTCTTTGTTTTATGATTTTATTTAAATATTTTATGACAGATTTTTATTTTTTATTTTTTTATTTTAAAGACGTTATTGCCTTTATGGCGGTTTCATTCAGGTCCTCTATCGCCATCTTTCAATTATAATCCACAATATGCCGCGCCGAAGCGTCCATGGCCCGACGGATAAACCTACTAATACATTAGCTTAGTGGAATGAATTTAATGGGTATCACAGTGAAGATTTTCTGAGACATTATAATGAATAAACATCGTTTAACAGAGCTGTATTAGAAATGGAAGACTTTTTAAATAATCATAATTTGTCATGCCAAATACTTATGCCCGGTTTCTGAGTCACATTTATCTGTTCAATAGCGTTATCGGTTCGATAACTTGTCAAATTGGGTTTCTGAACACACAATCATACGATAAATCTCCGTTAAACTTAACTGGCCAATCAGGGCGTTTATTTATTGGATAAGTTTTATTTGACATTTGAATATCTTGACAATGACATGTCATCGACGAACAACTAACGAATTGAAAAGATTTGTATCTAAAATAATTAAATTTATAGGTAAATAATTATAAAATAAAATTAAACTATTTACTAATCTCCAAAGTATTTTTTAATCTTAATATTACTACTATAACTTAAGAACTAAAATAATAAAACCAATTTTTAACACTCTTTCTTAAAAAGAGCCATCTAGTGAACATCAAGGAACTAGTCATGGGTTCCATAATTATTTAACAACTCGTTGTGTACTCAGAAACTCATTGACAGTTTATCTTATGGATAACTTTATTGAGTCAATAACTAATGATAGTTTAACCGAGTACCTCAGAAACCGGGCATTAGTTTACCAGTTGCCAAATATTCGCAGAGAATAGAAAAAACAAATACCAATGACACATTACACCGAGAATTTTGACTATTTTGTGAATATTGAAACACATCGAATACAGGACAGCGTAATCTCACCGGTCAAGTGATTCGTAAAGTTTCGACGATGATACTAACAAATCAAAAATCATGAAAAATGGTCCGACCGAGCTCGACTTATAAATAGTGTAACTAACCGAATTGGTTTTATACATATAGACTAGCTGACACCCGCGATTTCGTCTGTATCGTTTATTATCACAATTGTGATATCAGAAAGGGATTAAGCAGCGTTTTCGAGGAAAGCTCTCAGCCGGCTTGACTTTCTCTAACACTTGTAACAATTATCATTATATTTCAACTAATTTACAAAAAAAACTTGACAAGTTATATACCTAAATCTTCCTCCTTAATCACTCTCTCTATTAATGAAAACCGCATGAAAATATAATCAATAGTTTTTGAGTTTATCGCAATAACACAAATAGGCAGACAGACGCGGCGGAGGGCTTTGTTTTATAATATGTAGTGATGAGATAAGATTATACTACCTATAAAATTAGTAGTGTCAAAGTTACCCTCGATATTGGATCGCAAAACATTTCGAATGTAAAATTCACCTGTACGTGACAGCCCTAGAGACTTGTTTGTTCGCCGCACCTCGACAGTTTAACCTCTTCCTTTATTTACCAGAGAGTCCGCCGAAATAGAGGGTTATGAGTTCCGTGTAGCACTAAACATTGCCCTCACCAGCTCGAAATAGATGGATGAAAAAGATGTGATTGCAAAATGGACAGGTCAAGCTGTTTGACAGACATTAAAAGGTAAGCTATACATATAATAAGAAAGTAAATTTAACGTGTATGAACTTTTTAGATTTGTGTGGAACAATTTGTTGCAGGTGTCTAATAAAATATATTTCAATCATTTTTAGAAATGTTTGTCTGTAAGTCTGTCTGTTTGCTTGTCAACGCATCACTGCTAAAGTATTGCGTTCACGACAAAATCTCATCAAGAAAATCATAAAATATATGCTCGAGTAACATTTAATCTTTATTTCATTACTTAATGATTATGTATAGACATGAAACGGTATGTTAACCCACGCTCATACTATACGTAAGTGCAATGTAAAGATTATGTATAGAGATGAAACGGTATGTTAACCCACGCTCATACTATACGTAAGTTCAATGTAAAGATTATGTATAGAGATGAAATGGTGTGTTAGCCCACAATTATGATATACGTATATACAATGTAAATATATATATAGCTGAAACGGTATGTTAACTCACGATTATACTATATGTATATACAGTGTAAATATTATGTTTAGAGATGAAACGGTATGTTAACCCACGCTTATACTGTACGTAAATACAATGTAAATGTTATGTATAGAGATGAAACGGTATGTTAACCCACGCTCATACTATAAGTAAGTTCATTGTAAAGATTATGTATGAGATGAAATGGTATGTTAACCCACAATTATACTATACGTATATACAGTGTAAATATATGTATAGAGATGAAACGGTATGTTAACCCACGCTCATACTATACGTAAGTTCAATGTAAAGATTATGTTTAGAGATGAAACGGTATGTCAACCTAATACTATACGTATATACAATGTAAAGATTGCATAACTGTGAAGATGTATATTTGATTTACGTCTCCTAATTTATTTTCTCCGAGTCCTCGTATATTTTCTCACGGGAATGGATTTCTGTGTACAAATTCAATAAGGCACCAAACTCGATCTCATCGCAGTGTTTACGCCGGAGCTGGGATCGAACTCGTTACATGGGCGTCGTAAACTGGACTTACAGGGCGACGGGATGTCGTGACGGTGAATCCGAAATGGGAAATGGTACAAGTCATAAGGTTCAATAATAACAAGATATATAACTTTGCTTCTTCGATGTATATTTTGTATTGAGATATTTGACGAATTAATAGACTGTATAAAAAAGTATATAACTGTTATTCGGAGTGCCAATAGGATCCATTCAAGTATTACGTAAGCAGAATTTTTGTAATTTCTGACCGCCCCCTCCCCCTAGCCAGCAAAAGTAAGCAATGTTCTTAACCCTTTCCCCATGCTTACGTAAACATTTACATAAGTATATTCAAATTTGTTCTAATTCAGTAAATAAATATTGCTGACATAATCACCACTCAGACCCTCCAACCCCTATGCCATCAAAAAGTCTTCAAAAATAATCAAATCAAGGACCCCCTTCCCCCCATTAGACTAATTATAATAATCTTTGGTAGGTGGTAGAACCACGCTGAAACTATAACTGGTTTCAGCATGAATGGGTCAGCTCGTCCGGGGTAGTACCACCCTCTCATAGAAAACCGACGTGAAGTAACAGTGCTTGCATTGTTGCGTTTCGTTCGGTCAGTGAGAGCGCCGGATAACCCACCTCCCCCATCTCCTTTTCCTCCCACCCCTTTGCCGCTCCCCCCTTCTCCACCAACACATGCTGGCAACGCGTTTGCGACTCCTCTGGTGTTGCTGGTGTCTATGGACGGTGGTGATCACTTAACATGAGGTGACCTACCTGTTCGTTTGCCTCCTATGAAATAAAAAAAAAAATCTCAATTTACAAATTATTAAATTTAAATAATTCACACACTATTAACTAATCCAAAAATCAACACAGTTAAAATTCCGTTGCTTTGAGTTTTCACATCTGTCGGCAATCCTATGACTGCTTCTTTGTTTTAGAATTAAAGTTCCATTAACATAACCGCTACAGTTTGTGACATGGACATCAATCAATATGTGGTAATTTAGACAGGTAACATTCGAGGTGATACAATAAGGTGTTTTTACTGGTTACGGTTTTTTTACGTGTCGTTCGAACTACCACGGAATGGGGTGTATCAACCCTTTACAGAATTATATATTATTACTAGCTATCCACCCTGGCTTAGCTCGGGGTGTATTAACTAAGAAAATTATACCAAATATTGACACGTGAAAAAAGGGCAGTTCGAGCAATTTATAATACCTATAGAGCGTCATGAATCATTAAAGAGTAAGTGTTCGGGCATTTTCATGTCTATATTAATATTATAAAGAGGTAAAGTTTGTGAGTTTGTGAGGTTGTAGGGGGTAATCTCAGGAACTACTAAGCCCGACACCCTAGTCGTAGCCCGGGGGGGGGAATGGAGGGAGGTTGAGCGCCTGGCCACGATGGCCACAACCCTCGTGGTCAGGCGCATAAGGAGGTTGGGCCTCAGAGTGGCCCTCGAGAAGACCGAGGCCCTACTTTTCCATGGGCCTCGGCGGGGGCCACCACCTGGGGCCCACATTGTGGTGGAGGGCGCCCGGATGAGGGTGGGGACCCAGATGAAGTATCTGGGCCTCACCCTGGAGGGGCGCTGGCGGTTCGAGCCCCATTTCGCGGGGCTCGGACCGCGAATTGCTGGGGCGGCGGCGGCACTCGGCCGGTTGCTCCCCAATGTAGGGGGGCCGGGTGCCGGGTGCCGCCGACTCTACATGGGAGTCGTGCGGGCAATGGCCGCCTACGGGGCACCGGTGTGGGCCGACGCCCTCGGTGCCGCCAACGTGCGCGCGCTGCGTAATGCGCAGCGCACGGTGGCACTGAGGGCGATCCGGGCGTACCGCACGGTGTCCTCGGCGGCGGCCTTTGTGCTCGCCGGCTCCCTACCCTGGGAGCTGGAGGCAGGAGTTCTCGCCGCCGTGTACCAATTCACGGCGGCGAGGAAACGAAGGGGGGAGCCTCCGGCTCCCAGGGAAATAGAGGCGGAGAGACGGCGTCTCCGAGGAGACGCCGTCGAAAGATGGATGCAGGACCTGGCGGACGAGCGGTTCGGGCGGTTCACTGTCGACGCCGTCCGCCCGGTCCTGCGGGCGTGGTTGGACAGGGAGTGGGGCTCCCTGACGTTCCGGCTGGTGCAGGTACTCACCGGACACGGTTGTTTCGGGTGGTACCTGCACCGGATCGCTCGCAGGGAGCTGACCGCCGCCTGTCATGAGTGCGGCGCTGACGAAGATACCGCGCAGCACACTCTTTCTGAGTGTGCTGCGTGGGGGGAGCAGCGCCGCATTCTGGCGGCGGCGGTAGGACCGGATTTATCGCTGCCGAGCGTGGTCTCGGCCATGCTCGGCAGCGAACAGGCGTGGAGAGCGATGTCCTCCTTCTGCGAGGACGTCATCTCGCAGAAGGAGGAGGCGGAGAGGGCCCGCGAGGCAGATCCTCAAAGTGGCCCTCTCCGCCAAAGGAGGACAGGCGGGAGGAGGCGGCGATTCGCCCAACTCCTCCCGCCACCGTAGCCGGACCTGAGGGGGTGGGCCGGGGGGCCCATCTCCTCATTGCACAGGTCCGGCGGACGAGGGGGGACAGCCGGTGTGTACCCGGTCTGTCCCTCTATAGGTAGGAGCCCGGCGGTCACCTTCCGCCGGGCGGACCGTGGGGGCGGCTCTACAAGGTTGATTAGCTGGAACGATCCCTTGCCGCCCCCACACAACGGTCTGTCGGTACACCGTGGGGTTTTAGTCCGTGCGAGTCGGACATAACCCACTCTCTCCCCCGGGAGGGTGGGTATCCATAAGGGATTTCCCCACCTTAAAAAAAAAAAAAAAAAAAAAGGAACTACTAAGCCGATTTTGAAAATTATTTTACCAATAGAAAGCCACGTTATTTGCAAGTGTCATAGGCTATACATCATTACGCTAAGACCAATAGGAGCGGAGCAACAATGACAAATGTTTTAAAATCGGGGCTTTTTTCCCTTTTGAGAGCTTCCGCTGCGTCTTAGCCAAAAATAACTATTCCACGCGTACGAAGTCGCGGGCAGAAGCTATTAACTAATTATATTATCTATACTAATATTATAAAGAGATAAAGTTTGTGAGGTTGTAGGGGTAATATCTGGGGAGTTGAAGAAAAAATGGTCGAACGAAAACGTTTCTTACGAACGCTGCCTTAATTATGAGATATATATGATTGAGTTCTAGAGAAAAGTTGTAGCTTGATAATGCCTATTACCGCCCAACGAAGTGGGCAGGGGACGGCTTGTCCTTTATATGTAGGAAGATCGCGATACCTATAACGGACAGTTAGGTTACTTAATTTGTTATGTGGATTGCGCGCTGCCGGATTTCATTGGTGTGTGTGTAGTTTTTGGTCTCCCATTCTAATAATAAACAATTTTATAATCATGTGTACGTACGTGTATGTGAGGGTTAATTTAAGAACAATCTACAACAGAAAAAAATAGATCGATAACAGCCAGGTTAGTGGTCTACCTTGTATAGGGGTATCGAAATACCGAATTGAGGGACAAACCAGGCCATTCTGGGTCGTTTTTATCGCCGTTTTGATATTCGCGAAAGCACTAAGTTTCAGTAATGTGTTATCTTAACTCTACCCTCCCAATATATACTTGATAACCTAATGTAAGTCAACAAAAACTTAGATAAGCGGGATTTAATAAAAGAGTAACATAATTTGAATACTAGAAACAATAGCAAATAGGTTATTCCATATTTCAGGCTCACTAAGACCAAAAACAGTTTTTTAGGTAATAGTGTTATGTTTTATAACAAAGTCCCAAAACACATTACCGATTTGCCGAATAGTGAGTTCAAGTACCATGTCAAGCGAGTTTTAATGCCTAAACGCTATTATAATTAATCAATATGTGAACGATGGTGACGTCTGGAAATGACGCTTACAGAGGTGCATCCACCAAAAACGAATGTGACTGTCTAGGCTTGTAAAAATATTTATCATGAAAGGTAAACCAGATCGAGTTTGTTGGCGGTTCTTCTCGATGACTGGTTTGATTGTCAGAACCGGTCGTAGCTTTGACGTTCATAAGCACTTTCTCAGAGCCTAAATTGGGTAAAGTTATTTAATTTTTTTTTTTAATCTCATTAGTGTTGGAACTTGAATTATGCAGTAAAAGAAAAGAAAGAAAAGGAATTAGGGAACTTCCAAAAATCGAATAGGAAGTATGTAGTAATTAAGGTATTAACACCTGATTATTACAATTCAAAACTGGGTAGTTATTTATTTATGTTCAAAGTCGTTCTTACGTTTTTATTGCAGTGTAACTTCTTATGGCACGGTAGGGAAAAATTTTCGTCACGCGTTACGCGTTAAACATATGTATTTGTGTGTATGTCTAAGTATATATAAGTGCCTGTCTGTGTCTAGAAGTATACAAAAATAAGTCAATGTATAATTAAGTATTTACAATACGGGACTTAGTCATAAACATAGTTTATGAACATTCTCATATATATATAATTTAATACATATAATTCAAAAAAGTTTCACTTCCTCCGCGTGTACACACTGACACACGCAATGTTTTTTTAGAGTCAATTTATTCGATGTTCTTTTTATCTATATTAATATTATAAAGCTGGAGAGTTTGTTTGTTTGGTTGAACGCGCTAATCTCAGGAACAACCAGTCCGATTTGAAAATATCGAGGAAGGTTATAGGCTATATATTACGTTAAGACCAATAGGAACGGGGCACCAATGAAGAATATTTCAAAATCGTTTTTTTTTTCTTTTGAGAATTTCCGCTGTGTGTTAGCGTTAACCCCAAGTAATTATTCCACACGGACGAAGTCGCTAGCAGAAGTTAGTTAATCCTTAAATCATGCCATATATAATTATGGTCTTTAGAACGTAATTTGAAGATATATTATACAACATATATACAGGTTGGCATAACATCGACGACCTTCGATGTTTTTATAGCTTTCGATACTCTCATAGTTAAAAAGTAATCGAATCATTTGCAGCACATCCTACAGTCTCTGTCATCCCCCAACGGGATGCAGCGTGAAGATGTATCAGTTACAAACGTATTTCTCCCCCTAACTGTTCAGTCACGCTCTAATTGTGAAGGGACTATCGTGATATGGATGAGTTAATGTAGTATGCTGTATTGTTTTCATTAATAATTTCTCTTTTGTTCTATACGAATGTATCTACACGTATAATAAGAATGTAAATCTAACGTATCTGTACTTTTACAATTTTTGTGTAATTCAAATCTAGGAATAAGTACTGGAATATATTTCAGTTATTTTTAATAATATCTATCTGTCTGCCTATATATTTGCATAGGCATCACTGCTAAAGTACTGCGTTCATGATAAAAATCTCTTAAAGAAAATAATAAAGCATATCCTCGAGTAACATTTAGTCTTGGTTTCATTAAAATAGGTTCACTCTATCAAAAGTTATTGTAATTTTAATAACGACTTAAGTACGAGAGAAAAGTAGATAAGTAAATGGACTTAATACATTCAGATTATTTTATTAGTCACTGGTTTTTATATTAGGTTCCACTCGGACGGAGTCGCGTGCACATATTATATAAAAAAGATGAGAGAGGTGACATAAAAATTACTCTATAGACTACGAACAATTTTTGAAGTGATCCTCCTTATGGCAGGGCTTTGAGATTTTGGTCTGCAACCTTTTCATGTGACGAATAATCGTGTCAGGTAGAGTGTTGAAAACACCAGTTGTCCTCCGATCGTCGAAGTTAAGCAACGTCAGGCGCAGGCAATACTTGGATGGGTGATCACCGGGAAACATCCCGTCACTTTATTTTTTCGTTTGCATTTCTTCATTATGATTTTTTTCTGTAATACTAGAGATTCACTTTTATCGTGTGTCTTTAGGAGACACCCTGTTTTCTTTTTCAATATGTATAGCGACCAATTCACTTTCGTTCATTTACAACTTTAACAGGACTGAACAAAGACGCAAAATTGCAATCGTAAGTTTTTTTTTATGTCATAGGAGCCAAACGAACAGGTGGGTCACCTGATGTTAAGTGATCACCACCGTCCATAGACACTAACAACACCAGGGGAGACGAAAGTGCATTGCCAGCCTGTGCCTGGGGGAAAGAGAGGAACGGGGGAGAGGAGAGGGGAGGTGGGCCTCCGGCACTCTCACTGACCTAACGAAACGCAACAATGCAAGCACTGTTACTTCACGTCGGTTTTCTATGAGAGGGTGGTAGTACTCCGGACGAGGCTACCCATTCGTGCTGAAACAACAACAGCTTTAGTGGCTCTACCACCAACAAAGAAACTGGTTTTAATTCAACTTGCAAACTTTGACCTAAACAAACTAACGCACTTTAGAAGTTAAATAAAGGTTATGTGAAACATAAATAAAGTAATCTTGGCATTAAATATATAATTTCTAGTACTTTACCAAGTATGCCTGATAAGGCGAATGTATAGGAGTCAATTTTGACTATCCTTACTAGCATTAGATTCAATACTAACAATAATAGCATAGTCAGTCGTATCCATTGGATTGTAGGGTGCCTAATGAATCACACTGAATCTCTAACATCGTTCCTAGGATTATGAAATAAACAGTTATTTACTTTTGATTTGTCACGTTTCAGAATCAATCAGTATAGCTATCGACAGGCTTTCAGGCTGGTATGACAACTACCGATAAACTGCAAGTGTATCAATATATTTGTATTACGCCGTGTTAACTTCAAGTACATTGTAGCCATTCTGTCACCCGGGAGAACTACTAGTTTGCGAGTTTAAAATCGCCACTAAATCAAGGATTTTTTGAATAAAACTTCTTTTTTTATATCAAAAGCAGGGAAACGAACAGGTGGGTCACCTGATGTTAAGTGATCACCAGCGTCCATAGACAATAGCAACACTTGGGGAGTCGAAAGTGCGTTGCCAGCCTGTGTATGGGGGAGGGTTAGGGAGAAGGGAGGTGGGCCTCCAGCGCTCTCACTGACCGAACGAAACGCAACAATGCAAGCACTGTTACTTCACGTCGGTTTTCCGTGAGAGGGTGGTACTACCCCGGACGAGCCGACCTATTCATGCTGAAACTACTAATAGCTACAGCGTGACTCTACCACCTATATCTTTACACACGGTTGACTTGTGGAGTAAGCTGATGAATACGTGACAAGAGCGTTACAAAAACGTGTGATCGGGCGAGGCGAACGGAACTTTTGAGAGAGAGATATAAGTTAGTAAAGATAGAAAAAGAGAGAGTTACGTTTCGTAGGATCAATGAAATGGCATAATAAATTAAAATATTTGTAGAAAATTAATATATGTATATGAATGTATATATTATATAAACCAGGTGTTAGATTAGTCACTTATAATATTATAAGAGATATAGTTCATAGGTCACATTTAACATATAAAATAATAATATCAAAACAAATACTAATAAACAACAAAGAGAACCTAAGTTAAAGTTTGTTCTAGGACTTTCAGAAGTATAGCTAAAAGTCGAACAAACCTAGATGTAACGACCGGTGCCGAAAGCTGCAAGGGGCGACCCGGAGTTAATAACCGAATATAATAAAATGGACGATAAACCCTTTTGTTTTGTTCTTGCTGTTCCCACGTTCACTTTCACTTCACTTGATGGTCATTGACACTGTGCTTTAACATAGACGACTAGAGGATTGAGTATAATTTTTGTATTTTTCTAGATAGTTAAGTCAAATATGAAGCATCTATTTTTCTTAATTGATTTAGAAGGAGAATAGAGTGCAGAGTATCCTCCATATATATTGTTACTGTCTAAACTTTCAGCCTGTATAAACATATACATGTTGGAGTATTTCCTTTATCGGGTAGCGACATGATAAGCGAATGATCAACAATTAATCAATAAAAGAAAGAAATAACTCAGAGCGTCAATTACGCAGGAGCGTTACGTCTAGTACGGCGACTCGCTCGCTTCTGAGCTAAGGAGGTTTTTTTTTCTCGAACTGACTACGCTATTGGCCTTTTTAGAGGCCTCTACAGCTTCACCGGACTACTAAGGCGAACGCTTAAGGCACTCAGCCGATTTTATTTGGGCAACTAGCAATCGAAACATCGAAAAGTATCGAAACATACATGTGTACCAGGCATGCGTGTCTCGATAACTCTTATGTGTATTTTGTGTCGGAAAATTTCTGAACTATTTCAGTTCGATAAGGGAAAAAACAAAACCCTTCCACTTTTTATGTATAAGCGTGTGAGCGTGCACGTGTGTAGAGGTGATATGTGTAGTGTTGTAGCAGTGATGTAAATTTTTGTGTCTCTGTATCGCGCGAGCAGCGTACTCAAGGGCTCCACGCCGAGGGATTGGAGCTAAGCTTGAGCCGCTACCGAGGGGGGCCTAATCAAGTGTGCGGGAGCGAAGTTTACCCCCAGACCATAGCGGCGTGATTTGTGGTTACGCGGGCGTGGGCGTGAACACGCTCTGTTTGAAGAGACAGGCTGGTACTGATCGTTCGCTGCCGTTATTTTGTCGGGAGGAGCGGTGAAAATATGTCGCGGACGTCTTTTGTATCGCGCAGCGTTCGGTACCGTTGCGTAATTCGTGGCGGATACCACTAACGGACTGGGGAGCTGAGGAGGGCTCAACAGGCTGTTTTTATTGTTCAACTGGTAGTAGTGGGGATGCGTTACGCGTTGTTTGTGACGTTGCAATTACTCAACGCTGCTCGTGCGTTCGTTGTTTCATAGCGTGCGCCGACATACATACATATAGATGGAGCTATAGAAGTTTTACTACGGTCGTGTGGTCAAAAGCACGCTCGTTTTTTTTTTGGCAATGATTAAACACGTGTTATTGTCTCAGTGGGATGTTCACACACTCTTATAAATATTAAAGACATTTTTTTTATTAATTGCTTCACTCTCGTTTAACTCTATACAAAGGCAACGCGTCGGTTTGAATACTCGAAGCTTTTAAATTCCATTTAGCGTTGACTCCACAATACTTTAGCGTGTATGTATTTAAATAATATTTATTACACATTACCATCACGACGTGTTCAAAATCAAAATATCCTTTATTTAATTTAGGCCCTGAGAAGGCGCTTATGAACGTCAGAACTACCACCGGTTCCGAAAACAACCCACTCATAGAGAAGAACCGGCTAGAAACGCGATCTGGTTTATCTCTTCATTTTATATATTTTACAAAACATAAATAGTTACATTCGTTTTTATTGGATGCACAGAGAGGAGCGTAATTTCCAGACGTCACAATCGTTGACATATCGATCTACCCTACAATAGCCTTTAGTATATCCGGCAAATCGATAATGTGCTTTGGGACTTTATTATAAAATCTAACACTATTACCTAAAAAACTGTTTTTGGTGTTAATGAGCCTGAAGCATGGAATGACTGATTTGTTGTTGTTTCTAGTATTTAAATTATGTTGGTCTTTTACTAGATGCAATCACAAAAGTGCTACCATTAATATCTTTATAAAGGTATGGTCATGTTGACAACTTATAAAAATAAATAAATACATTGAAATTTGATGCCTCGAAGATAGTAAGAGGAGCGGCCAACCAAACACACTTAGGACGAGTGGTTATCAAAGCAGTAAAAGCGCGAATCGATCGACATCCCATGCGTTACCAAAAAATCTTAACTCTTCATATGGGGATAAGCAGAACCAGGATCAAAAGTGTTAAAAGAAGATCTGCAACTACAGGCTTATCGTAAAATGAATGAAGTTTACATGAACGAGCATTAAAATAGAAATAGTCTTGTAAGATCCTGGACTCTGTTACGGTGATGCGCGGTAAAAAAATACCGCGAAATTTTGTTTTCGGACGCAAAATATATTGACAGCGAATAAAGTTATAACAAACAAAATTATAACATACTAGCGGGTCCGGCAGACGTTGTCCCGCCCTGATTATGCAAAAATCCTTGACAAATTATATACTAAAACGTGCCCCATGAATCACCCTATCCACTGGTGAAAACCGCATGAAAATCCGTTCGGTAGTTTTTGAGTTTATCGCGAACAGACAGACAGACGCGGTAGGGGACTTTGTTTTATACTATGTAATGATATGCCCACAGATGTGATAACGCAATCGCGCGTATTCGCTTCCAGCGAGTCCTAGTTCGGTCCTAGTTTGGGGCCTACATTAAATTGCATAATCTTCTTCTATATCTTCTTTTATATCTATCTATCTATACATATAATAAAAATGAAGTGTCTGTATGTAATATCAAAATAAAATTTCTTTACTGCTTGGGTACGAAAGTATACACGCTACTGATAACAAAAATGCAATTTTTATAATTTTTGTCGGTCTGCCTGTCTGTCTGTTTGTTCCGGGTAATCTCAAAAACGGCTGGACCAATTTTGACAGGAATTTCACTGACAGATAGCTGAAATTATAGCGGGTTACTTAGGCTACTCTAAATTAGACTAGGTATTAACCGCGGCTTCGTCTGCAATGCTATCTCCAAAACGATTGGACCGATTTTCACGAAACTTTCACCAGCAGATAGCGGACCTTATATCAAGTAATTTAGTCTGTTTCAATTTAGACTATAATATAAAACCAATTGTAACGCATTTGTAGAAAAAAGGTGTCTGTGTTATGCTTCGACTAAAATAAAATGTAACGTGTCTGTACCTTTTAGAATTTTGTGAAAAAAATTGTTGCAGGTGTCTTTAAATAAGTAACAAAATACATTTCAACCATTTTTGGAGATTTCTGTCTAACATAACTGCTACAGTACTGCGTTCATGATAAAACCTCACCAAGAAGATCATAAAGCATATCTCAGGGTAACATGTAGTCTTGGTTTCCTTAAAATTGATTCACCCTAACAAAAGTTATTGTAACTTTAATGACGATGCGACTTAAGTACGAGAGAAAATTAGATAAGTAAATGGAATTAATACATTCAGATGATTTTATCAGTCACTGTTTTTTTACATTAGGCTCCACGCGGACAGAGTCGCGGATACGGCAAGTATTATCTTATATGTTAAAAAGATAAACCAGATCGAGTTTCTTGCCGGTTCTTCTCGATGAGTGGCTTGTTTGTCCGAACCGGTGGTAGCTTTGACGTTCATAAGAGCCTTCTTAGTGCCTAAATTGAATAAATTATATTTAATTTTGTATAGATTTTTAGAGTTTGATGTTAATCTTGTTTGATGTTGTGCACGTTAAGCCAGCTCTCAAGTGCATCTGCCGGGACACAGATATAAGTGGTTGGCGACAAATCTTCAAATCGAATGTGGTAACAACATATTAATAATCTGTAGTACCTTTTGCCTGCTCTTTGGTATACAATATCTGTTATAAATTCAATTCCCTAAATCTAAATAAAGGATAAGTAAGAGCGCGGTGTCGTTTCGCGGCGGCTTCCTTGATTTATGGTAAACTCATTTATAATTGATACCGTACACATATTTAAAAAATGTATATTATTATATCATAACATACATATTTCTTTTATTTTTCAGTGCTTTATAAATTTCTAAGCACACTACATGTTTCTCTCCTAAGAATAATTCAAATCATTGTTAGTTTTTACATTTAATTAAAAATGGTTATTTTCATTATTTTGTCAATTATAGAATTAATTTGTTTCTCATTAGGTAGTAGCTGTGCCCGCGACTTCGTCCACATGGAACCTGATGTACAAAACAATGATTAATAAGTCATCTGAACGTATTTAGTCCATTTGCTTATCTACATTCCCCTCATATTTAAGACGCGGAGCCATTAAAATTGCAATAACTTTCGATAGGGTTGACCGATTTTAATGAAACAAAGACTAAGTTACTCCCGAGGATATGCTTTGTGATTTTATTATGAACCAAGTACTTTAGCAGTGGTGTGTGTTCATACAAACAGACAGACAGATAGATAGACAGACAGACATTAAAAATGATTGAAATGTATTCTATTACTTATTTCTTGACCCTTTAACAATTTTTTTGACGAACATCGATAAATACAGACACGTTAGATTTACATTCTTATTGTATGTACAGATATGTTAGCACAAATCTTTTTCTATACTAGTTTTATAAATGAAATGGAATATATCTGTCTACTAATCAACTTGAACGCACTTTCAACGAACATAAGTGCTGCCCTCTATCAAAAAAGTAGTACACCTGAATTTTTGAATTTGAATCTCGCAACTTGCAAACGGTTTTGAACGTAACGACGTTGAAAAATAATTATACAACCGGTTAAATCTATAGAAAGAGTAAAGAAAAAGAGAAAGACTAAAAAGAAGTGCGAAAACTGAGTCGTCGGATTATACTAACTTAGAAGCTTATTTAATTCTGGAAACAGCTTGTCTGGTTTTAAAATGCGAAAATCGCAATAAGAGGCACTGGAACAGGCGTAAATGAAACTTAGTCGAGTACAGATACTGACCTAGTTGAGTACTGGATATACTCCGGGTAATTCCAGAACAAGCCTGCGTAAGTGTGTAGTTGATATCTAATTAGACATCATTCTCCTCTCCTACCCGATATGAAGGAGGGACTTGCATACTTCTCTTTTACTTTATATACAGTGCAGACCATCAGTTTTGTTTTGTTCCGTGTTATATGCAAAATATCTTGGTATATTATTGAAATTCGTATGAATTTTTAACTTCATTGTAACTAAC
Organism: Antheraea yamamai; assembly: GCA_036509395.1. NCBI lineage: Eukaryota > Metazoa > Arthropoda > Insecta > Lepidoptera > Saturniidae > Antheraea > Antheraea yamamai. Next base: position 10,370,444 of record AP028425.1, on the reverse strand, counting down.
TGTAGCTATGTTTCCAGATAATTTTCTTCTGATCGTGACCATCACATATTTTATTAAAATTTGCTGAAACAATTTTCAAAGTTTTTTTTTTAAAGTCAGTGTGTTAATGAATCTATAAATCCAATACCTCGATTCATTACCTTTCAGCTAACGAATGGTATTGTTGAGTAAAAAATATTATTTTAAAAGCTAAACATACTTATATTGTATACTAGCGGGCCCGACAGACGTTGTCCCGCCCTGATTATAAAAAAATCCTTGACAAATTATATACCAAAACGTTCCTCATGAATCACTTTATCCACGGGTGAAAACCGCTTGAAAATCCGTTCAGTAGTTTTTGAGTTTATCGCGAACAGACAGACAGACAGACGCAGTAGGGGACTTTGTTTTATACTATGTAATGATGTATTTACAGATAAATTAAATGAATATAATATTAATATTATAAATTCGAAAGTGTGTTAACTACTGAATCGATCTTCATTGAATTTTGCATATAGTGTGCCGCCTATCAACTAGAAAAATTTTTATGTAAATGTGCATTAACGCGAGCAATACTCCGAGCAAAAATTAGTATAAAATAAATCAATATGTAATAATAAATTCGGAGATGTCAACAGCAATAACATTTACCCTAAATTATAATGAGATTCGGATGTAAACATCTGTCCAAGATTGGATTATCGTGTTATTCCGCTCGATGGCCGCCGACTGCCGAGCGTGCCCCGCCGTCGCGCCGGGAGAATCGCAAATTGTTTTATTTCCCCTTTTGTTCAAATTATAAATATGTATCTAGTCCTTAATCTTTGTTATTTTGATTTCTTAAACAATTCAGTACCGTTATACAGTATTTTGTTTTCAAGCGGTTCGATTATGTTGATATTCCCGCCATCTGTTGTCGAGTAGGTACAACTATGAAAGGCAGTTCAAGGTTTTTAACCAATTTTGATTTAACTTTTACTGGTTAATAAAGGACTTTTCAGAGTATTAAATGAGGAGTTAAGCAGTAAAACAGAAATAAAAATTATCTATCATTAATCGAAAACAAAATCAACTTGTTAGTGATTATAGTTAACGTCTGTTATAATTATATATTTTACGTTGTGATTCTAAGGTACTGTTGGAAATCAACTAAAAATTTTGTTTTTGTTTCTGTTATCGCTTAATTTTTTTGATTAATGTGTAAATCTAGTAACCCACAAGTTCAGGACAGTGTCAAATGTCTTTACAGATGTGCACATATTGGTCCATATTGTATTGCAGCACTATCTTAACAAAAGAAATCGAATGCAAATTATATTTTAACAACAAACCAAAATGCGTGTAACTTAAATAGGTTTGAACGATATTTCCAGAATGAGCAGTTACTTCAATATCATTGCTATTAATCTATACCAGTCTATACTTCTATACTAATATTATAAAGAGGTAAAGTTTGCGAGTTTGTGACGTTGTAGGGGGTAATCTCAGGAACTACTGGTCCGATTTGAAAAATTCTTTCAGTGTTATATAGCTCCTTTATCGAGGAAGGTTATAAGCTATATGTACGCTAAGACCAATCGGAGTGGAGCGCCAATGAAAAATGTTTCAAAATCATGATTTTCTTTCCTCTTGAGAGTTTTCGATGCGTGTCAGCGTTAGCCCAAAGTAACTATTCTACGTGGATGAAGTCGCGGGCAGAGGCTAGTTTTATTATCCAACTATTTCATACGATTGAGAGGCGAACAGATGTTTGTTCATAAAAACATTTTGGAAAAAACATTCTAAGCATCGTGGATCCTTTCTAGGAACATTTAAATTTGTTTATTTAATACATCCGAGACTACAATAACTCCATTAGCAAGCTTATACGGTAAAAGAAGAATAATAAATGTTTTTTTTTATGCATTATAGGTTTTTTTTTAATTTAGGGTTTGAGCACAATCTCATTTGATGGTAAATTACGGTTTGATCTAAGACGATAAACACGTTAAACCAGAGGTGACTGGCTTCAAACGCGGCTGCAGGAACACACCAACAGGTGCTTAGCGGTAAAATCTCATAGGTATAGAAAACCGACGTGAAGTAACAGTGCTTGCATTGTTGCGTTTCGTTAGGTCAGTGAGAGCGCCGGAGGCCCACCTCCCTTCTCCCTTTCCCTTCCCCTACCCCCACCGTCATACACAGGCTGGCAACGCACTTTCGGCTCCCCTGGTGTTCTTGGTGTCTATGGACGGTGGCGATCACTTAAAATCAGGTGACCCACCTGTTAGGGGTGTCACCTATGACATAAAAAAAAATCTTGAGGGTGGTATCTAGCGAGACGGACTTAGAAAAAACCCTAACACCATGTTACAGTATCATCACGTTGTTTTCCTTCATCGCGCGCTCCGATTCAGTTGCAAGGATTCTCGAACCTACGTCTATCGACGCGGTGTCCGAACACGCTATGAACCAATCCATCATCAGTTCAATACGACTAATTGACATTTATTGAATTTAATAATGTCATTATTAAAATCAAGTATATGTTAATCATTTACTGCATTTAAATTTAGTCTTACTCTTTAGGTAACTAATAAATATTATGGACAAAAAAGCCAAGTAATCAATAACAAATTGAGCCGTCACGGGACGTCTGGCAGATGTGAAACATCGAAATTGTTTTGTATAAGTTATTTGCATAAAAGAACAGATTACGACAGGAATCAGCTATGGTATGATGAAAAGATAAAGGCATTACGCATTTGTTCCATAAAATAATGACTGTTTTTTTTATTTTATTACATAAATATCCTTTTTTAGTACAAGAATTCAACTAGGCCCAGGCGCGGTGTGTTTGGCGGCATTTATCAAAGGGCGCTAGGTCGTCGGCGCGTTCCGCATAACACTATTATAATAACAATTTCAATCTTATGTTTATACAAATAAGGTTGTAAATGTTTTTGAGTATTTCGTTAATAGTGCATAGTTCGTGTTTTGCGTTGCCACGTCGCGCCAAGCCAACAATCAGGTTAACCCGCGCCTATACATGTTTCACATCAAAAAGTTTTTTCTTCTATTTTATTTTTGGCAACCAGACTTCTATTAGACTATTACTGCCATTGTCAAGTGAGTATCGATATTACAAGTTTCTTGATATAACTTCAATGAACTAACAAGATGGTGGCCATCTTGTTAGATCTTTCCTGGGAGTTTTTGTGGCAAGTCAGAGTCCATGCTCCGTGGTATTATTTCCGATCCACTTCACTTGTCCACAATAACCAAACTATATTACGTAAAGCACCACCAACATTACACAATATAGAGCCGAATAACACAAAATTATGGATAAACTATAAAGACCACTACATGGCATTCCAAGATCCCGCCAAAAACTACATCAAAAAGTTTTATTTAAAAAAAGAAACAACAATGTTTTGGAGTTCACGTGAAAGGAGTTACACACAGCTGACTTTTTGAAGTGGAAACTTGTTTAGGCGCGTTCAACGGTCATTTTTGGCAGGAGATAATTCTATAATTACGCGTCATGACGTGCTACGTAAGTATGACTGGCCGTATTGCGCTTTTGCAGCTTATCATACGTTTGATTGATTAATGGACTTTATAAAAATGTATATAAATATTGCTCCGAGTGCCGATAGATATGAAAACTACACTAATAATTTCAATAAACAAATTCTGAAATTTAAATAATTATTGTCATTCATACTATCATTAAGATGAAAATTCAAAAGAGAGCACATTTATTTAATTGCTTTGAGTTGTCACCTCTGTCGGTAGTCCTTATGACTGCTTCTACTTTTTTTTAATTGATAATTTAATTGTAAAATAACTTGTGACTAAGATCGAAGATGATTTTTAAAATAGTACTAGTTGCGCCACCTATTTGACAAAGCGTGCAAAAACATGTTTTGAACTACACTTGTGTTTAAGACAGTTCGAAAATTGTTTATAGCTCTTTACACGATGACAGCATTTCGTCAGTTATGATCCATTATGGTTTATAGAAACGATAATAGATGGCGCTATATTCAATAATTGTTTGGACATGGTTAAAGCGGTAGATTTTACAGTACCTATTATATTTTGAATCAAGGAATAATAACTGATGTCAATTATTACAAATGATTATGTATGACTCTGATAAAGTAAACAATTATTACATAATGACTGATAAAAAATAATTTGTATGCTCGAACGCCTTAATTTTAATAACTACAAGTCTAATGCCAAATAATCATTTTCGTTATATAACTTGTTGATAAAGAAAGGTTCTGTAATATATATACTCATGTTAGATTCTTATGAGGCGGAGAAGAAATTTGATTCATCCATTTAATAGCGACCCGATTTCGAATGGGTGCAATGTACAAACGTCGTGTCATAGTGTCAGAACGAGTTAGATCATTCGTTGCTTTAATATTTACAATTAATCAAAGTAATTTTTTTATTTCATTTTTGGCAAGCAATCTTTTAGATTATTACTGCCATTGTCGAGTAGTTAATAGTGTTACAAGTTCTTCTTCCATTCCATTTTTGGCAACCAGTCTTCTAGTAGACTATTACTGCCATTGTCAAGTGAGTATCGATATTACAAGTTTCCCGATATAATTACAATGAACTAACAAGATGGTGGCCATGGAATTTTTGTGGCATCTCAGAATTCATGGTCCGTTTTATTATTTACCATTTACTTCACTTATGCACGATAAACAAACTATATTATATAAAACACCACCAATTTTACACAATATAGAGTCAAGTAACACAATATTATAAATAAAAAATAAAATCCACTACATGACAGACCAAGATCCCGCCAAAAAACTCAAAGTTCATTGACTTGTTTTCTTGGTTTCTGTTTTTTCTGTTCTAAAGAAAAGGCAAAGGTATCTAGATCATGCAGCCAAATCGGAGGTTATTTCATAATAACGAATTCTGGTATAAGTGTCTTGTGATAACTTTAATATTTTAACAAGATGGTCGTTCCCTTGTTAGAAGTTTCCATGGAGTTTTTGTGGCATCTTAGAATTCATGCAACGTGATATTATTTCCCATTCACTTCATTCGTGCACAATAACTGAACTATATTACGTAAAACACCACTAATATTACAAAGTATACGGTAATAAATAAAGATTATGAATTAAATAAATACTTTTTCGAATTTTGTAAATAAAATTATTGCAGGCGTCTAGAAATAAGTAATACATTTCACTCATTTTTCGAAATGTCTGTCTGTTTGTATGAACGCGCATCATAGTTAAAGCACTGGGTTCACAATAAAACTACACAAGAAAATCATAAAGCATATCCCCGGGAATAACTTAGTCTTTGTTTCATTGAAATCGGTCCACTCTATCAAAAGGTATTGTAATTTATATGACGGCTCGAGGTAAGTGCGAGAGAAAAGTAGTAATCTACGAGTATAGAAATATTATAAAGGTTATTTGTTTGGTTGAACGCGCTAGTCTCAGGAACTACTGATCCGATTTGAAAAAATCTTTCAGTGTTAGATAGCTTATTTATTGATAAATGCTATAGGCTATATATCATCACGTTAAGACCAATAGAAGCGGAGCAACAATGAGGAATGTTTTAAAATCGGGGGTTTTCTTCTCTTTGTGAGAACTTCCGCTGCTTGTAGCGTTAGCCCAATGTAACTATTTCACGCGGAGGAAGTCGCGGGCAGAAGCTAATATAAAATAAAATTACATGACGCACTAACATCCCACCACTAACTCACATAGAATATATAAGAATCTTCGCTCGAACTATCTTATTTTTTATGTGAATAATTTTTAATCTGTAATATCGTCTATTATGTTCATTACATTCATTAATTATTTGTATTACACAGACAGATTGTTTGTAATTTTACCAAGTCATAAAAAGATCAAATTACTAGTGCAAATGAGATATATAGAACTTTTAACAATAATTAATAATTATCTGTGACAATACACATGATAAAATACAGATGACATAAATATGATAAAACTTAATTATTCTTATGTTTATTTATTATTAAAAACGCAACCTGATATGATAATCTTATTGTTATATGAATTTTTGAGTTTAATTAGCGACCCGTTCCGACTTTACCAAGGTTCAATGAACTTATTCACGTGACGTCATAACTGTCCAAGTTATGTAGACACGTGCAATAATTTCCGATACATTTTTGGCATTTTCAGTTCAAAGTAAAAGAATCTTAGTAATATTCATACAACTTATAATATTTATCAGAATTATATGATACTAACCTCTGACCGCGATTTCGTTCGCGTGGAATAGTTACTTTGAGCTAACGCTAACACGCAGCGGAAGCTCTCAAAATGAAAAAAATAACCCCGATTTTAAAACATTCTTCATTGTCGCTCCACTCCTATTAGTCTTAGCATGGTGATTTATAGCCTATGACATTCATAATTACGTGACTTTCTATTGGTAATAGAATTTTCAAAATCGGTTTAGTACTTCCTGAGATTACCCCCGACAACATCACAACGTCGGAAACTCACAAACTTTACCTCTTTATAATTTTAGTATAGATTAAGAGCAAATTTTATCTACACTTAATGCTCAACTGAGCACACTTTGTTATCGAAAACGAGTTTATGCTCATAAAGAAATTTACAAGAGATTTTGTAAAAAAAGCCAATTATTTACTTATAATTATCACTTTTGCTGAGAAGGGGAAGGGGCAGGTCGAAAATGACAACGTAGTTTTTGGAGTTCGCTTACATTTACTAATTTAAATTGGTAACAGTATCGGCTGACGGTGAAGGAAAACATCGTGAGGAAACCTGAACCTGAGAAATTGTTCTTATAGTACCACCATACGTGGGAACAGTATAGAACTGGATTACTCGAAGTTTAAAATCACCAATACGCTGTGAGCTGGCGTGGTGATTATGCCTATACCTTTATTTAGGAGGAGGTCTATGACCCCGCAGTGGGTCTCTTACAAGATGGCATGATAATAAATTGTAATTACAATTGGAGTCACGTGCTTCTATTAACGTGTAGTCTATTGCATGTTTTATTTTTAGATAGTAGTGATAAGTTACCATTCAAAAGCGATGATTTATTAGTCAAGTGACGTTCTAATGCTCGCCATCACATTATGTAATTACCAAGCACAAATAATCAATATATATCTCGAATTACAAATGCAGATGTATTTTTTACACACGAAAGTTGTTGGCAGAGATTTAGAATCCGAACTCAGTTTTTATCCGCTACAATATATAATATATAATTTTATCATCAGCCCTTAAGATACCCAATTCAGGGCCTTAGGCCTCTTTCCACCAACCTTATAGAACCAATCTTATAGATTACTAGCTGTGCACGCGACTTCGTCCACGTGGAATCTGATGTACAAAACAATGACTAATACAGGCATCTAAACGTATTCAGTCCATTTGCATATCTACTTTTCTCTCATACTAAGGCGCGGCGCCATTAAAATTACAATAACTTTTAATAGAGTGGACCGATTTTAATGAAACAAAAACTAAGTTACTCCCGAGGATATGTTTTATGGTTCTCTTATATGAGGTCTTATTGTGAACCCAGTACTTTAGGAGTGATGCGTGTTCATACAAACAGACATACAGACATTTCTACAAATGATTACTTATTTTTAGATACCTGCAACAATTTTTTTCGCGAAAATCGTAAAAGTACAGGCACGTTACGTTTACATTCTTATTATATGTATAGATTACTGCCATTGTCGAGTAGGAATAATATTAAAATGTCTTTTGATAAATTCAGTGTTTTAACAAGATAGTAGCCTCCTTGTTACAACTTTCCAGGCAGTTTTTGTGGCAAGTCAGCATCCATCCTCCGTGGTATTATTTCCCACCCACTTCACTTGTACACGATAACCGTATTATATTACGTAAAACACCACCAATATTACATAATATAGAGTCAAATAACACAAGACTATGAATAGAATATAAGCCACTACATGACAGACTATAGATCCTTCTATCAACAATAACTAGATAATTGTCACGTACAAAATCGAAGCTAACTGCTGTCCGCGTAAATATATACTTATGTAGCTATTTTTTTTACTAAGAAAGGGAGAAAAAAAGTTTTAAAACAGTTTTAAGTTCAACCTAATTACAACCATGACACCTAGTAATAAAGTCACAAATGTTCAAAATATCTAATACTTACGATAAAACGAGCAAAGCAATAAAATTACTCCCGTCACAAATGAAAAGACAACATAAACAACATTTAGTGTGAATTCAACCTTAACAACTAATAATGAATAAAGTACTTTTTCCCGTTATTGTGCGTGTTTACGCGTGGTTGGCGAGCTTTGGCCAAACATTTGTACCATAGGTTTAAAATCGGTAATTTTGTTCAAAATTTGATATTATTTGTTAGTTTAAAGCTTAAAATATAACTTATTCAACATGTATTTAGCGAAAGTAAGATACTATGGCCGTTAAATTGCTTTTTCGGGTATTATTTTTGCATCTTTTGAATACACTGCGGCATTGTGAAACGTGCTTACATTGGCTGTTTCAAACAAACTAAACAAAATAAAAGCTCACATTTCAAGTGAGCTGTTATTTACCGAGACGTATTTTTCGCGGCGACCCGATATCTAGTTATTGTTGATCGAAGTATGGATCACACCAAAAATTCTGTTTTTACTGTATGGTTTGAATTTTAGAATATGCAGTTATATGTATATTTTTTAAAATAAATATACACGTCACTGGCCTGACCGTTTTTACTTATTTTTCGTTTTACCCGAATCGAATTAGTGCCAGATTAAGATAATGATAAACAAATACATTTACAGGTTGATCTTTATCTGACTACCAATCATTACTCTATATTTTCTGATCTAGAAACATAATTATCAATTGTTTTTAACATGAAAAATGTAAATAATTACAAATCGAATTAAATAATTTTATCATCACACTCACTTTATTTAATTTCGTTTAATTTTGAAGTAAAGGTTTCTTTAGCCGCTTTGTAAGATTTTTGGTAAGGGAATAAACTTATGTGTTCGCGTCACGAATAACCTCGACATGCTCGTAATGTATTGCCGTTGTATCAGACTAGCGACGCGTAGTATAGCGGCCTGTGTACATGTAATATTGTTATTTTTGAGATTGTGCGGCCCATCATATGTTTGATTAATTGATAAACTGTATAAAAATGTATACAGGGTGAAAGTTTAGACAGTAGCAATAATTATGGAGGATACTCTGCACTCGATTCTCGTTCTAAATACATTTATAAGATGAAATACAAAAAACATGTTGTACCGACCCTACTTAGATACCTCTGATAATGTAACAATAAACCATAGAATAAATACTTATATATATAAATACTTTATGTATGTTAAATGTTCATTTTTGGCTTAGCGTATACTAGCTGTTCCAATCGGCTTTGCATGCGTGTACCGTCAAAGAAAATGATAACAAATCTTCCCTTTACATACGACCTTGTACATACAACTTTTATACCAGGTGACTGTTTAAAGTTTAATACCCTTCAATCTTTTGGTAGTTTAGGATCACATTTAACACATACAATATTAATATCAAAACAAATACTAATAAACGACAAAGAGAACCTTAGTTAAAATTTGTTCTGAAACTTTCAAAAGTATGGGAATGATACTTTTAAACTTAAAAAAACCACATCTAGGTTCAATGAACAACATTAAAGAGACACTTTTCAAGGTTAATTATTGTTTAAGTGCTTATCGTGGGAACGCCGCACGGTTGAACAAAGGGAAGCGGGGTGCGGGTCGAGGAGAGGTTGCGGGCGGGACTGCGCGGGACGGTGTGATTCATTGCTTTCCTTATTATTACACCAGTTAGTTTTTGCGTAAATCACCTGATGTTGAGTGTATATCAGTTTGGCGTTGCTCGAGATAATTAGGTCAAATATTAAGCACCTATTTTTTTAATTGATTTAGAACGAGAATCGATTAATGACTATCCTGTAAAAATATTGCTGGCGACTAACCAGTCGCGCTGTATATACAGTTTTTTTTAGCTTTTACAGTTTTTCAATCATTTTATTTCATACAAACCTTGTCCTGACAATTACAAACACAACGGAAAGGAATTAACGAAGTAGTCGCAGCTGTTCTGAAGTGATGTGCAACATACATTATTCCGTTTGTTGTAGACGGTACATTACAACCACAGTGTGATATCCACGCCGCGACGCCGTCCCGCTAGCGTCGCGTCGCCGTCACGCCTCGTCCGCTGTTTGACCATACCTTCAAGCGATAACAAAAACTTTTATCGGATTACACAATTATTTCAATCAAACTTGGATTAGTATAATCGTTTATTCCTACAGCGCTTAATGATTCTCATGAAAAATTAAATGTTATGTTTACAACATACACCGAAAGCACATTACCGATTTAACGATCACATATGTATAATTTTGTTATACGTAGATTACCTAAGATTGAATTAATCTCATAATGCACGTTATCTAAATAAAGAGAAGTTATTGAAATATTGTTTTCGCCGAAGGAAATCCCCGGAACCTTATCGAAGCTGATCTTATCATGGTAACATTAAAGAGGGGCTTTCCGGTGCTTCCGAATTTTGTATAGTAAGTATAAACGATTCTATTCTCACATCCCTAACTATAATGTGTTTATGTCAGTCTGTATGCGTAACGCGCAAGTATTATCTATCTAAATATATCAAAAATCCAGTGTCACGATGTTTGTCCACGACTACTAATCCACCGATCTTCATGAAATTTTATGGCATTTATATATAATTCAGTCCAACTTGAGAGATAGGATAATTTATTTTTTGAATAATGGCCTCAATATTTTTTAATGACAAATTAAATGATTGTCAATGCTGATTATTGTTATTAATTTTAAGTTTCATCAGTCTCGGATAGATGGCGGTTTACATTACTTTGTTGACAGAAAACTTTTGGACCGACTGTTATAGATATGTCATAGATGGTGCCACGTTTAATATTGAATTTATTTTTCAATTTTCATTCAACATTTAATAACTGAGCCACAGCAACGCGTGTCCTTGTCAGCTAGCACTTTTATAAAAAGTAGAGATTTGGTTTTTAGTTTAAACTTTCCCTATACTAAATAATTAAATGCTACGTTATACTATATTAAGAGGGACTCGACACTCCCAGAAAATAAAATGAACTAATTTTTATTTTATTTCAGTTATTACTAGGAAATATATTATCACTACAAAGTCCTCTACCACGTATGCCTGTCCGTATGTTCACGATAAACTCTAAAATGACTAAAAGTTTTAGAAAGGTTTAGGTATATAACTCCGTCGCCTCATATTGCGAGGCGGTTATGCTCGCAAAGGAGGCGGTGGAGAGCGAGAGGGAGCAGACTAGCCAGCTCCCCTCCCGTGGTCGACGATCACGGCGGCGTAGGGTCAGCAATAACCTGAGGCCGCCGTAAAAAGGGCCTTGTGGACGATGGATCCGGGCACGTCCGTCGCCCTGGCAGTTATTCTGTACAAGCCCGTGTGGTTGAGGCGCATTGTGCCGATGCACCTCCCACGATCGTCGGGGAGGGCAACTCTCGCCCTCCCCTGAGGGGTCTACTATTCTGACCCCTCGACTGCGAAGAGGCCCCTGATGAGGGGCTGTCACCTGCCGTAGACGTATTGCTAGTCGGCAGCTCTTGCTTCCCAGCCTATAGGTGAGCGAAGGGATTATTAATCCATGTTACAAAAAAAAAGTTTTAAGTATATAATTTGTCATGGTTTGTTTTATTATCAGGGCAGGACAACGTCCGCCGGGCCCGCTAGTACTTTATTATAAAGTACGAGTGTCAACCCTAAATATATTTCTGCTATTTATCTTAAAACGAAGAGCAGTTCTAGTGTGTCTGAATTTATCATACTTTTTCACGTGAATGAGCTAGACTCGAGTAACTCCGGACACAGAAGATATCTTTGAAAATGTATTTTACTACGGATATGCATTCGTTGATTCTGTGCATATGTTACTATCTAAACAATAAAAGTGCAATGTACTAAGATGCAGTCAAAAGTATTCAGGCAATTCAGAGAAATATAACACGATCAACGAAGCAAAAATCTTGGCACAGGAGCACACTTTTTTGGCCCGCGAAATTTTAAATTTGATTGCTAAGATATTCATTGCAATAGCATGTTTTAAGAGACATTTTAGAGGGAAAAGTCGGAACAATTTTATCTATATATACGTACAATAAGAATGTTAATCTAACGTGTTATCGTATTTCACATATGTCAATTAAATAGAATTAGCTATTAACCCGTCAGCTTCCGAATTAACCACATTAAGTCAAAATGACTTACGCTAAGTTTTTTTTTAATTTCGCTACATTCGGCTATAAAATTTATGTACACGTATGCTTGCAATAATACATTTATTTATATGACAATGTGATACATCGGTTTTATCTACACTAATATTATATAGAGGTAATAAATACTCTTCTTAATCACCCACCTGCGCAGGTGAAGTAGTTGTTATATTAGAAGCTATCAAATATGTACTATCACATAAATTGTATTGAACTATCATATTGATAGATTCTCTAAGTTGCTTACAAACTATTCACCTTAGTTCGATTATTTCTAAAGTAAAGTCCCCAGTTATCATAATTATTAAATTCCATTTGTATCAACGTCATTATTTAGGAATCTATGTAGGTCTAGCACGGATACCAGGACATAGTGGAATCCAAGGTAACGAAGCCTTTGATCTTCTTGCTAAAGAATCTAACCAGACTGGATATTTTGATCATTATAAAACCTATGTTTAGAATTTATTCTCTCTAAACAAAGATTGATTTCTTTGCATCATTGAACTCAAACTGGAATGTGTCCAACCAATTTAAAGGCAAACCTTATGCTTCCATTTAGGATAACATTCCTGGTAAGCCATGGGTTTATAAATTTCGTGACAGTTGTAATTTTGCTGCGCCTACTATTTGTAGACTGAGGATCTATCTGTTGATGTGTGCTCTCCAGTACATCTTGCAAAGTTCAAAATCAGCGACAACTCAATATGTGAATATGGGTCGGATGAAGGCACTCTAGAACATATATTTTCCTTTACCCCAATTTAGTATTTCACTGTATGATATTTTACCTAACAATATACTACGTCCATCTGATTTTAACAAAGGCACAAAGTATTTTATCCTTTTCTCAATACTCTAGTTGTATGTGTTTTAACAAAATTAAACGTCAACATAACACAATAGCTAACAGTAATTATTATGTAAATATATATTTATTTAAGGCACGATGTCTGTAAGTGTTGTGTTTGTCTTTGTGTATCTTAGTAGCCTAATCTGGAAGAACTAAATTATATAATAAAAATTTAATATTATCTATAAAGTGACTCTCCATGACTGACTTGACAATGGTAGAATTCATATCTATGAAACTCCAATATAAAAAAGTTGAAATTGAAGTTAGTGAGTTTGGATGTTCGGGGTAATCTCTGGTACTACTGATCCGATTTTGTAAATTCTTTCACTGTTAGAAAGGTATATTAGATTCCTTTTTATTTTGGTAAATATATATTATTTTCAATACTTGATCACAGTAAATGTAATTCAAATTAGCAAATTCTATAACATAGCGTGCGTTACTGGAATGATTTTTAATAAAAGATTTAAATCCGTAGCAAAATGAATTACTGTTAGCTTTACAAAAAAATACGACATATCATATAAGTTCAATATCTCAGCCGAAAAGATGCTTTTTATGTGAAAAAGAAAATAAATGTTTTAATATAATATATAGGATAGTTTGGATTCACAATTGGGCACGGTAAGTGACGCTACAATCGGGTTTTTTAAGATTCTTCGTGTTTGGAAATAAAATTGGAACCGATAATAACCGATTTGGCGCAGACGAAGTTGCGCGAGTCAGCTAGTAGATTTATAGATATAAGTGAAGGAAATGCAGACGGAATCGCGGACGGTCGCTAGTAATTTGTATATGGAATTTCTGCGAAAAATATCGACTTGTTTAAGCTGTGTGTTATCTATGTGTCAGACTTAGGAATTTTAATCACTAGTATTTCGTAGCAGTCACGTGTTTTAACTTAATTGTGGGGTGCCTTTAATTTTTTCATTGTAATTTCGACATCAAATTTTAGCGATTTTAAGTTACCTTTGTTAATTTTTTTAACTCTTTCTTTTTTATAAGTGTTTGGTCACAAAGCGACCATGCCACCCTTATTGGAAGGCATATATAATAGATACTACACACATATAATCGCAATTTACCTTCTATTGATAGCAACATTGGCTAACGTGTACAGCATCCTGGCTTCATCCGACAAAGGTGAAGCCAAAATGCCGTTACAGACCCCAACGCAACGTAAATCCTTACCTACTGTTAGGCAGTACTCTCGCCTTTCTGCTTCATTACGGACTCATTCCACAATTATATGATAAACATCTTCTACTCTGTTACACTCAGTGCACAGAGGTGATTGTATCTTATTCACTAAATTGGCGAATTTATTAAGCGGAATGTGTCCGGAACGAAGTCTCAAAGCGGTAACAATTTCAGTCCTAGACCAGTCACGTTTATCGATCCAAGGGAAACGAGGAGGATTAGGTTGGATCGTTTTGTACCAGATACCTTTGGTAAGAGATATTTCGTTAAAGTACTCCTTCCACAGATCCATACAGAGTCTTTTTACGATATGGAGAACATTACTGCTTAGTCCCTAAGACAAAGGGTACTCATTTGTAGCTTAATTGGTGCTAAGGAAAGTTCTGCCCGTGGAATACTTGCCAAAATAGAGTAACCCATTTCGAAAATTGGTCCCAATAAACAACAGACACTTTAGTTTTATTTATTTATTTACTAGCCTCAGCCCGCGACTTCGCCCGCATGGAATAGGTACTTTAGGCTAACGCTAACACGTAGCGGAAACTCGCAAAAGGAAAAAATCCCATTTTTGAAACATTATTCATTGGCGCTTTATTCCTATTGGTTTTAGCGTGATATATAACCTATAGCATCCCTCAATGAATAAGCTATCTAACACTGAAAGAATTTAGAAGATTGATTTAGAAAGATTAGCGCAAACAAACACTCCAACTTTATAATATTAGTATAGATTTATCAGAAAGAATCGACAATAGGAACATAATAGATTAGCTATAACGTACAAGATGTTTGTTAAAATTAATTATCCTACTAATTACAGTAGATTATAGCATTTGCGTATACAGATACAATAATATATTATAATAAGATAATAATAATATAAAAGATAGTTATACAATTAAGATAGATAAAAATAAAATAAAACGAATATAAAATAAACTGAAATAAAAATCATGAAGTTATTAATTTGCTAATTTGAATTTTGAAATGTAAAAATGAGTTGCTAAATATATCCATGGTGTGCTATTTTTTAACCAGGTAGGTAGTTATATTGACGTGATAGTCTGGGAACGATGGAATAATATACTAAATTAGTGCTGTAGCTAATATGACCAAATATGGAGAACGGATATCTAGGTAATCTGGAAGGCACATTAATGATAAATTGCTTCAAAAACTCTGGATGGTCAACAAATGTATGTAATCTTATTTATATGTATAAACTAGCTGTGCCCGTGTGTTAAGTAACATGTAAGTAAGTAAGGGTTACATGTGTATTAAGTCCATTGACTTTTTTAACTCGTACTTAAGTCGAGTCGTCATTAAAATTACAATAACTTTTGCTAGAGTCAACCGGTTTTAATGAAACCAAGACTAAATGTTATTCGAGGATATGGTTTATAGTTTCCTTGGTGAGATTTTATCTTGAACGCAGTACTTGCACAGTGATTCGTGTTCATACAAACAGACAGACAGACATTTCTGAAATTCGGAAATTCAAGACAACTGTTTAATTTTTTTGATAAAATCTAAAAAGTACAGACATGTTATATTTACTTGTTATTATATGGATAGATTTTTAACTACTCTTACTTAGTTATAAATGAAGGTTAACCTTACAACTTTATACACATTTTTTTTAAATAAAATTAGCAAATTCATTGTCCAACTCCCATATCTGTTGTGCAACATTACTGAGGAAAATACTCCGTTATCGTATGTTTTATCGATTTGTATTAAAAAGTAAGGATTATAAATACATTAGCGATTACGGTTTTCTTGTTAAAATCGAAATCCCTTTTAATTATTCACAAGATACAATTACGATTTGTTAATATTCATAGTCATTTCCGATGTCATAATGATTGGAAACAAGTAGATCGAAATTAACGCTTGAAAACGAACCAAAGTGGCCGACACATCTCTTTACAGTACGGAGGGTAAAGGTAGGGTATTTTAAGCACTAAATAATAGTTCCGAGTTCCTCCAAAATGGTGCCAGCATAGGCAAAGGGTTATAGTCAGTCCGAAATAATTTTATAAATATAACCTAAAATTATCGCTGTGAAAAAACGTGGAGAATGATCGAATTTATGTGCACTTAGATTTATACGGTTAGTGATTTTTGAGTGTTTACTTTTATAAAACTTGTTGAATTAATTCAACAATAATTTTTTTAACGAGGAGAAATCCCTACTCACCCTCCTAGGGGAGAGAGTGAATTATGTCCGATTAACACGGATTAAAACCCTGCGTTGTACCGACAGACCGTATTGTTGGGGCGGCAAGGGATCGCTCTATGCTAATCACCTTGTATAGTCGCCTCAACGGTCCGCCTGGAGGAAAGTGGCCGTCAGGCTCCTTCTTAGTAGGGAGACAGACTGGATATACACTAGCTGCCTCCTCGTCCGCCGGACCTGTGCAATGAGGAGATGGGCCCAGTTCTCAGGTCCGGCTACGGTGGTGGGAGGATGTGGCCAAATAGCCGCTCACAGCGTCCTCTTCACGGGCTATCTCCGCCGCCTCCTTCTGCGAGATGAAGGAGGCCATCGCTTTCCACACCTCTTCGATGCCGAGCATAGGCAAAACCACACTCAGCAGCGACAAGTCATTCCCCCCTATCGTTGCAGCCAGAATGCGGCGCTGTCGCTCCCACGCAGCACTCGTAGCATGCAGCGGTCCACTCCCTGCGTGCGATCTGGTGCAGGTACCACCCGAAACAATCATGTCTGGTGTGTAACTGCATCACTCGGAATGACAGGGAGCGCCACTCCCTATTACACCACTCCGGCAGGACCGGGCGGATGGCGTTTATAGTGTAACGCCCGAACTGCGCGTCCGCCATGCCGTGCCGCTATCGCAACATCACTTCCTCTCTCTCCACCCGTCTTCTTTCCTCTATCTCCATGGGAGCTGAAGGCTTCCCAATTCTCTTTCTTGCCGCCATAAACTCGTACACAGCGGTAAGAACTCCTGCCTCCAGGTCCCAGGGCAAGAAGCCGGCGGCTTTTTGTCAGCGCTAAATATAGTTGTAGGTTCAAGTTTGCGCATAGTATAGTTAAGAGTTTAATAGAAAGAAAAGTTAAAATATTATTGTAGTACCTATTTTACATTTGCATTTATTTATCCTTAACTTGTGTCGATTTTATACATATAATATAGTACTTATTTATACATAAATTTGTGTTCTGCGCAACTTATAGTTTTAGGGCAGTCAAAAAGTTTTACGAGCATTTAAGAACAAAACAAAATGGCCGACTATCAACACACTTGTGTACACTATTTTAAAAACATACTAGCTGACCGGCACAACTTCGCCTGCGCCAAATCGGTTATTACCAGCTCCAATTTTATTTGCAGAGGTGAAAAATCTTATAAAACATAAATCCCGATTATAACGACACCTACCGTGTTCAATTGTGATTCCAAAGTATCTTATATATATTGGCAAGAAATGTTTTCCAGGTATCCCCTGGGTTGCTCCTCTGGCCTTCACTTTCGCGCCTCATTTACTATCCTCGCAACAACGCAATAATTTTACCAGCTTATAGTTTTTATTTCCCGTTATCTTCTAACCAACTCCATCAATTAACATACTGTAAAAAGTAAACTATATCTCCATAACATTTTCATTATGATTTAGCTATTTGTTTTAATAAAAATTTGTAAAGTATACATGAAACCTGTATCTAATAATTTTAGTAATTAGTAATTGTAACATTATTGTCTTTTTCACATAAAAACATAATTTTTTTGCTGAGATGTTAAACTCCGATATATTGTGTCTCGTATTTTGTTGTAAAGTAATTATTTTGGTATGGATTTTATTCCTTTATTTCAAATCATTCCAGCAACGGACACCATATTACTGAATTTTCATAATTTTAATTCATGATAGATCACAGTAAATGTAATTAAAATTATGAAAATTATTAGGTATATTAGGTAAATTATGAGGTATATACCTACCAAAATAAAAAGTAATCTAATATACCTTTCTAATAGTGAAAGAATGTTCAAAATTAGATAGGTAAATTGGATCCAGAGATTACCCCGAACACCACAAATCACAAACTTTTATTTTTAACTTATATTTATTTTTATTATATAATTTAGTTCTTCCAGATTGGGCCACTGAAATACATACAGACAAACACAACACTTGCAGACATCATGCCTTAAATAAATATATATTTACAACATAATTACTGTTAGTTATTGCGTTACGTTAAAGTTTAATTTTGTTAAAACTTATAAAATTAACCAGAGTATTAACAAAAGGAGAAAATACACGCCTTTGTGCGTTTCTTAAAATCGAACAGACGTAGTATATTCTTAAGTAAAATATCATATAATAAAATACTAAATTGGGGCAATTGAAAAAAATGTGTTCTAGGATACCTACGCCTCTACAGATAGATCGTCAGTCTACAGATAGTAGACGCAGCAAGCTTGCAACAGCCACGAAACTTATATGGCCATGGCTTACCAGGAATGTTGTTCTGGATGGAAGCATATGATTTACCTGTAATTGGGTTGCCAGTCTTGTTTGGGGAGGATAAATCCTGAACATATGTTTATCAAAATATCCAGCCTGGATAGCTTCTTTAGCGATAAGATCAACAGCTTCATTACCCTGGATCACATGTCAAAACAATATCAAAAAGTTTCAATAAGAAGAAAAAGCAAGGCAAACAATTTCATTAGTATATTAAAAAAAACTTGTATATATGTCGATTTTTTGAGCCAGGGACACTCTCGAGCGTCCCCTGAATACCTCCCTAAATTATTATCACAATCTGTTCAGTAGTTTCGGCATACATAGCGGACAAATATACAAAAATTGATTTTTATATATACAGATTTTTTTAAGAGTGTATGAGTAGTGTTAGAGGTGTTAGTGTTCCAAGCGGAAGTAGTATCCGTCGTGGGGAGCTAGTGGTTTGACCGGTGTACCAACGAACATTTCGGAATTAGCATACATTTACTAATGTTAAATTGGTAACAGTATCGGCTGACGGTGAAGGAACACATCGTGAGGAAACCTGAACCTGAGAAATGTTCTTGTAATACCACCGTATGTGGGAAAATATAGAATCCATCCCTCCCTTAGGCAATAGGACTATGGTCCTGCAGTGGGTCTCTTACAAGATGATTAGGAAGTGGCTAAGAAATTGATTGATTTTTGAAGTGAAATATCTTACGGGACGGTTAAGGAAAAACTGAGGTTATGCGTTACATAAAGGTAGGTATGTATTTGTGTATATGTATAAGTATCTTTTTGGATGTAGTAGTATACAAAATGAGTACATCAGTAATGACGGATTTATAGTACGATACTTCGTATAGAACGTTTAGTTTTGTTATAGCCTTCCTCGTATGACATGGGGTCCTTCAAACGAGGCATGAAGAAGCACTTTTGCAGGTCGGCATGATAGCGATGACTGCCATTGTTATTTAACATTGACAGTCGCAGTTGTTTATGGATTGTACTGTACTTTCCATCAGGTACAGTGCAGTCATTTTGCTGAACCAGTGTAAAAAAAATAAATGTGTTCCTAGTACCCCTTGTAACTTCATCACTTAACATACTGTAACAATTAAACTTTATCTACATTAAATTTCCATTTTGTTTTAGTTGTTTGTTTTATAAGAATTTGAAAAGTATACGTGAAATCTGCATTCAATCTTAATTTTGTCAAATTTATTTTGCTTTTGACATATAAACCACCTTTTTCACTGAGATACTGAACTTGGGATAATATACCTTTCTGGCAGTGAAAGAATTTTTAAAATCGGATCAGTATTACCAAGGATTACTCGAAAACAAAACTTTACCTCTCTTTATAATATTAGTATAAATACAACATAGTATGGTAATTGCAAACACCTCAACTGATTATTTTAATAGTAGATTCACAAACCTGAACCCAACTACTTCAAGACTCAACAATATTTAGAAAACTATTTTTATCAAATATCGAAACAACACACGTACTGATAGAACTCTAATTGAGATTCATCTTCTACAATGCAATGTAACTGTTATCTAGGCTTATGTTTTAGGAAAAAATCTTGTAACTTTTGTTTAGCAAACATTTTTTATGTGACAGTTACGTTTATACATATTTTTCATATGTGGTTGATAATTACGTATAGAAATGTCATATAGCCGTAACTTAGTTATAATGTACTGGATATTACATGGTCCGACGGAGTCGACGGTTCGGAACCCAGCGATCATTTTTTTTTTGTATTTTTCAGTAGCAAAGGTTATATATTTATAATTACCTATAGGTTATATATATTAAAGTAATATAGCTTAAATTTTTAGCTAATCTGTCTGCTGTAACATTTACCAAAATCCGTCAAGAATTTCATTAACTACAAATTTTTTACTTTCGTCCGTTATCCTGAAGAATCCCTTGCGTTTTATGAGACAAAAAGTATCAAAATCAATATACTCTTTATTCAATTTAGGCACTGAGAAGGCACTTATGAACGACAAAACTACCACCGGTTCGGAAAACAACCCAGTCATCGAGAAGAACCGGCAAGAAACTCGATCTGGCTTATCTTTTCATAATAACTAACATATTCTTTGATTATTACAACATAATAGACACATAAAGCTACATTCATTTTAAGTGGCTGCACAGAGAGAGGCGTAACTTCCAGACGTCGCTATCGTTCATATGTTGATCCACCCTGTAATAACCTTTATGTATTAAGACCCGCTTGACATAACACTTGAACCTACTATCCGGCAAATCGGTAATGTGTTTTGGGACTTTGTTATAAAATCTAACACTATTACCTAAAACACTGTTACTGGTCTTAGTAAACCTGAAACATGGAGTGACCAGTTTGTTATGGTATGTGGTATTACATTATGTCGGTCTTTTACTAAATCCAGATTATCTAAGTTTTTCCGGACGTACATCAAATTCTCAAGAATATATTGAGAGGGCAGAGTTAAAATACCGAATTCCTGAATCTTAAATCTTTAATGATTCACGAGGCCCCAAATTATAAATTGCTCGAATTGTTCGTTTTTGTAATAGGAATATGGTGTCTACCTCAGCTGCGGCCTTCCACAACAAAATGCCATGAGACATTAAGCTATGGAAGTAAGCGAAGTAGACCAAACTAGCGGTGGCAATACATCCTAGTAATATTGTAATGTAATATTAGTTATCCCTGTGCCAAGTTTCGTCAAAATCGGTTCAGTACTTTCAGAGTGATGCGTGTTCACAGGGACAGACAGACAGACAAAAATTTTAAATGGGTTATTTTTGGCTTCTATATCGATAACAAAGCCTACCCCGATCAAAATTAAAAAAAATAATTTAATGTACTGATTTGGCTTTGCTACAGTTTTATTATAGTATAGATTTAATACACATACCTAAGCCAAAGAAGTTTCATTTCCTCCGCGTGTACACACTGATACATGCAATGTTTTTTTATTATTTGGATAAATAATAATGCTCTTAAAATCTCTTAAAGTATGTTGAACTAAGTAGATTAAGTTATGGAACACATTAGTCAAATTTTTTTGTTTAAATGAATATTAAATGCGATATTATTTCACTTAATCTATATTCCATAAATAACTACATTGTATCTATATACTCCCTTATCATACTGACTTACGAACAGCGCATTAAATACACTACGTATTTGGTAATGCATTTACTGATAGCGTACAAAGCGTCAGAGAACACTCTAGGATGGGTGAACCCCCGCACCTTTCAAGTGTTTTTCCCCCGGATCAATAAATAACATACTTTCTATTTTCCACTATTATATAGGTGTTGAAGATGGGATTCTTTATTTGTCTTAAAGACTAAACAGGGTACAGCCCGCGAGGCGTAAGTTGAGCTTTGTATCCGTGCGAGAACACATATGCATATACTCGGCGCCACTACGACGCGCACCTTCCACACATCACCTCATTTTTTTTTTTTTTTTATTGTAGCTCGGCAAAGTGACTGTACTTTGCCTGATGGTAAGCACAGTACAATCCAAAAACAATGGCGACCACCGAAAGACATACTATCTATCGCCGGTCGCCGCTGTCATGCCGGCCTGAAAGCGACCCAGTCAGGGACAGACCCCCCCCCTCCCGGTTGCTGGATATACACCGGCTAATCCCGAAACGCGACACGCCCAAACGTGTCACTATGGCGGGTGTTCCACCTGGTGTACGGTAGTCGCGATCCAGTCGGGTACAGACACCCTACCACCCCGCAATGTACTGGTAGCAGCGTCACGAGTTTCATTCCTAATATTTTGTTTTTGTGTTCGATTTCCTAATGAAATGGCTTCCAACACAAATAAATGAAATATACGAAAACCTTCAAATAGTCAAGTATAAAAAAAATTATGTAAACCTTCGAACTGAAATCGTTTCGAAAAATTAGCCGACACGTAATACATGTAAGAGTTATTGAGGTATGTATGCTTGGTACACATATATATTTCAATAACTCATATAAGTGTGAATATGTAGGTTAGCTCAGTTAGGTCGTGAATTGAATTTTTTTATATCATAGTAGGCAAACGAACAGGTGGGTCATCATGTTAAGTGATCACCACCGTGCGTTGCTAACCTGTGTTGGGGGAAGGAAGGGAAGGGGCGAGGGGGGAGAGGAAGGAAACGGGCGGTGGGCCTCCGGCGTTATCACTGACCGAAAGAAATGCAACAATGCAAGCACTGTTACTTCACGCGGGTGTTTCTGTGAGAGGGTGGTACAACCCCGGGCGAGCCGACCCATTCATGCTGAAACCAGTAATAGCTTCAGTGTGGCTTTACCACCTGAGCTAAGTAACAGCCCAAGCCGAGGTGTGCCGTGCACCCTTGAGCTAGTTGCCAAAATAAACTCGGCTGAGTGCCTTAAGTGCTCGCCTGTGAAGCTGTTAAGGCCTTGCTAGGCCAATAGCGTAGTCAGTTCGAGAAATAAAATTGTGTAACCCACGCCAACCATCGCGGTCTTGGAAAACGCTAAAAACGAACCCGTTAACAATCAACTATTAGTGACTCACTCATCCATCTATAAATATTGCCTGGAAAAACGAGCGGCATTTATTCCATACAAAGGCATTCCTCTGTTTTCTCCTACGATAGTGGAACTAAAGTAAACATTTTTATATCAAGCAATCTATACTATCACTCTCATGTCTTTTTACTGCAATCCCATTTGATGTGAAAGTCAATGTGGCCGAAGTTGATAAACACGTTAAGCCTAGGAGGGAACTGGCTCTCGAGTGCAGCTCCCGGAAGACACCAACAGATGCTTGCAGGCGAAATTAGAAAAAGCCTTACTACAACGATATCGTCACGTAGCTACCGAGTATGTCATCCTCTCTGGCTGAAACGTTAGAATATATGTTCTTATCTATACATCTTCTATACATATAATAAGAATGTAAATCTAACGTGTCTGTACTTTATAGATTTTCGTGAAAAAAATTGTTGAAGGTGTCTAGGAATAATTAAAAAATTACATTTCAATCATTTTTAACTATATACTTATATTATATATACTATAATATTATAAAGAGGTAAAGTTTGTGAGTTTGTAATGTTGTGGCGTTGTAGGGGGTAGTCTCAGGAACTACTGGTCCGGTTTGAATAATTCTTTCAGTGTTATATACCTCATTCATCGAGAATGGTTATAGGCTATATATCATCACACTAATGCCAATAGGAGCGGAGCCCAGATGAAAAATGTCTCAAAATCAAGATGTTTTTTTTTCTTTTTGAGAGCTTCTGCTGCGTGTCAGCGTTAGCCCAGAGTAGTAACTATTACTACGTGGACGAAGTCGCGGGCAGGGGCTATAATCTATATACTAATATTATAAAGAGGTAAAGTTTGTGAGTTTGTGACGTTGTAGGAGGTAATCTCAAGAACTACTAAACCGATTTTGAAAATTATTTTACCAATAGAAAGCCACGTTATTTGTGAGTGTCATAGGCTATATATCATCACGCTAAGGGCAATAGGAGCGGAGCAACAATGAAAATGTTTTAAAATCGGGGCATTTTTTCCTTTTGAGAGCTTCCACTGCGTCTTAGCCCAAAATAACTATTCCACGCGTACGAAGTCGCGGGCAGAAGCTATTAACTAATTATATTATCTATACTAATATTATAAAGAGGTAAAGTTTGTGACGTTGTAGGAGGTAATGTCAGGAACTACTAAACTGATTTTGAAAATTCTTTTACCAATATAAAGCCACGTTATTTATGAGTGTCATAGGCTATATATCATCACGCTAAAACCAATAGGAGCGGAGTAACAATAAAAAATGTTTTAAAATCGGGGTATTTTTTCCTTTTGAGAGCTTCCGCTGCGTCTTAGCCCAAAATAACTATACCACGCATGCGAAGTCGCGGGCAGAAGCTATTAACTAATTATATTATCTATAGTCTATACTAATATTATAAAGAGGTAAAGTTTGTGAGGTTGTAGGGGGTAATATCTGGGGACTTGGAGAAAAATGGTCGAACGAAAACGTTTCTTACGAACGCTGCCTTAATTATGAGATATATATGATTGAGTTCTAGAGAAAAGTTGTAGCTTGATAATGCCTATTACCGCCCAACGAAGTGGGCATGGGTCGGCTAGTATACTATAATATTATAAAGGGTAAAGTTTGTGAGTTTGTGACGTTGTGGCGTTGTAGGGGGTAGTCTCAGGAACTACTGGTCCGATTTGAATAATTCTTTCAGTGTTATATAGCTCATTCATCGAGAATGGTTATAGGCTATATATCATCACGCTAATACCAATAGGAGCGGAGCACTGATGAAAAATGTTTCAAAATCGAGATGTTTTTTTATTTTCGAGAGCTTCTGCTGCGTGTCAGCGTTAGCCCAGAGTAGTAACTATTACTACGCGGACGAAGTCGCGGGCAGGGGCTAGTTTTTTATATCATACAAATATCTATAACCTTTTACAAAACTTCAAGATTTCAATTTCTAATAACTTATTACAGCTAATATAACAATGTAAAAAGAAAGGGAAGTAGTATAATTTTTTTTTATATTTTAGGAGGCAAACGAACAGATGTTAAGTAATCACCACCGTCCATAGACACTTGCAACACCAGAAGAGTCGCAAGTGCGTTGCCAGCCAGTGTATGGGGGAGGTGAAGTGGGAAAGAGGGGTAAGGGAGGGGATGTGAACCACCACTGCTCTCACTGACCGAACGTAACGCAACAATGCAAAATTACTTGACGTGGGTGTCTCTGTGGGTGGGTAGTACCCTGGGCAAGCCGACCCATTCTTGTTGAAACCAGTAATAGCTTCAGCGTGGCTCTACTGTAACAAGACCAGTCGTGTTATATAGATCTTAACCAACTTAGGACATTACTCCATTGTTCCCAGATTATCTCGACAATATAACGACCTTGTTAAAAAAGATTACACGATAGACTTATTTAGTAATTCCCTATTAAATTTCAAATCTAAAATTAGTTTTTGAAGTGAAACTTCTTTATCGGCGTTGGAAAAAAATTTACCGTCACATTTTTCGGTTACGCGCCATCTTTTTTGTATTCATGTCTATGATAATAAAATCCTTTTCTTTAAACTTTATCTAATTTAACTTTATTTGTATTCATGTCTATGATAATAAAATCCTTTTGTTTAAACTTTATCTAATTTAACTTTATTTGTATTCATGTCTATGATAATAAAATCCTTTTGTTTAAACTTTATCTAATTTAACTTTATTTGTATTCATGTCTATGATAATAAAATCCTTTTGTTTAAACTTTATCTAATTTAACTTTATTTGTATTCATGTCTATGATAATAAAATCCTTTTGTTTAAACTTTATCTAATTTAACTTTATTTGTATTCATGTCTATGATAATAAAATCCTTTTGTTTAAACTTTATCTAATTTAACTTTATTTAACCAATTTCTGGAAAGTTGCATATAGATCATTTTGCGAAAAATAAGGCCTTAAACAAGTTTCACTTCTTACGTGTGTACACTAGTACACGCACACATTTTTTTATTTAATTAATCTCTGCAGGATTTTTTTTTTCCTTAATTTTTAAGTTATTCATTATCGAATTGTATTATTTTATTTTATTCTTATTTTTTTCATAGTTCTTTCTTCTACTTTTATTGTTTTCCGCATCGCATCTTATGATGGTTAATGCTGTAGTCAACTATAATTAGTGACATAAATAATTTTAAGTTTTTTCCATGTATGTTTTTACCTTCTTATTTTATGTTACTGTTGTTGATTCTTATGATAAGTAAATAAATAAATCCAAGTGCTGGCCTACGAGAGAGGAAATAAGACTACATGTGGCAGAGTTGCGAATGTTAAGATGGACCGCTAAGATTAGAAATGAATATATCAGGGGAAGTTTGAAATTAACACCAGTGATAGAGAAGTTGAAGAGTAATGGGTTAGCATGGTATGGGCATGTCAAGAGGAGAGATGAAAACCATGTAACTAGAAAAGTGTTGAGTATGGTGGTGGACGGATATACAAGTAGAGGAAGACCGAAAAAGGTATGAATGGACTGTGTGAATACTGAGATGACATTTGACAGGAGAGAGTGGAAGAGGAAAACAAGTTGCGATGTTGTGTCGACTCTACTTAGGTGGGATAAGGGTAAGAAGATGATAATGATAACATTGTAAAAGGGACTTTTGTGTGACTTTTCACGTCACTAGCAAAAGCAGTTTTTAGCAATTTAGCGGTGTAAGGGGTGTCGAATAACATCATAAGACTTGAGACACCCAAGGCAACCTCACCTGCACGTGGTGCACCCTGCTGAATAACGAACGAGGCAATGGCGAAAGCGGGGTGGTAGGGTTTTACAGCCTGACTGGGTCACAACCACCATGTGTATAGCGAAAAGCCCGTCATAGTGATTCGCTTCTGTGGGTCGCGTTTCGGGATCAACCTGCGCATATCCAGCTATTCGCAGGCCGGCATGACAGCGGCGACTGGCGATGGATAGTGTGTCACTCGGCGGTCGCCATTGTTTTTGGATTGTACTGTGCTTACCATCAGGCATAGTGCAGTAATTTTGCTGTGCTACAATTAAAAAAAAAAAGTTTGCACTGTGCATTTATAGGAAATCTGAACCTGTGAAATGTTCTGTAGTACCACTAAATGTGAGAAAACAGAACTGTGGATTTCTCAGAGTTTGAAATCGCCAATACGTCGTGGGCTGGCGTGGTGATTATGCCCATACCTACCTTCGGGAAGAGGCATATGGCCCGCCCTGCAGTGGGTCTCTCAGGCTGACGATGATTGATATATCAGTCGGATAGTCAGTTAATCCTTTATATATATATAGATAATAAATTAAAACCTATCAAAAACAGAATTACAAGCAATTCATTCTTTTATCCGCATAATCTACATGTTTATTACCGTCAGTTATCAATAATACGATAATTTTTGTGTATATAAAAGAATTTCTATGCGAATTATTTAATTTAGTCTCTTAAGTGCCATATTGTTCATATTTCATAGTGCTGTTTAGTGCGTCTATATACAAAAGCGTCGAACCGGCGCGAATATGTTAGGTATGTTATTTTGTGTTAACAAAATCAAAAATACTTTATTAAATTGAATAAAGATTCCCTGAGAAGATTGTTAAGAGCGTCAATAATATCACCGGTTCGGAGAAACAACCCAGTCATCGAGAACAACCGGCAATCTCGATCTGGTTTATCTTTTTAACATATATATATTTGGAATACATTATACGTTACAATCGTTTCAAGTGGATGCACAAAGAGGAGTCAATTCCAGGTGTCATCGTTCACATATTGATCCACTCTATAATATACCTTTTGGCGCCAAAACCTGCTTGACTTGGTGCTTAAATTTACAGTCCCTCAAATAAGTAACATGCATTGGAACTTTGTTGTAAAACCTAAGAAACTGTTACTTGTTTTGCTAAGTCTGGGACGTGCGACGTACATGGGACGACCAGTTTGTCACCGTTTCTAGTATTTAGATCAAGCCGGCCTTTTACAAAATCCAGCTTTTCAAAGTTCTTGCGGACATAAATTTGTTTATTTTGCCCGTGACTCTGTCAATAAAAATGATTATTTCTTTACGAACATCACGTGTTATGTTATTTCTGTTAACTTGATATTTATTGCTCGCCTCACATGAAAAACTTAAATAATACACTGCGAGTTATTCTATCTGCTAATAAAATCTCATTACACATAGGTTAAGCAGTTTTTAAAACTGACGTGGGCAAACAAGAGTCTTTTCAATTCTATTCTATACTAGCTTCTGCCCGCGTGAAATAGTTACTTTGGGCTAAGGCTTACTTTAACTAGCGACTTCGTTTACGTAGAAGGTGAATATATCACTACATAGTATAAAACAAAGTCGCTTTCTCTGTCCATATATCCCTATGTATGCTTAAATCTTTAAAACTACGCAACGGATTTTGATGCGTTTTTTTTAATATATAGAGTGATTGAAGAGGGAGGTTTATATCTATAATAACATCCATTAAATAGTGGAGAAATACTGTTATTTTTGAGGTTTCTAATGTGATGTTGTAAATAATTACATGTTTTCCGCTTACATTGCAACAAACGCAGGCGGGCCACGGGCAGTAATGAATAAATCAAAACTACTGGATCGATTTTAATCATTTTTTCAGTGAATGACATAGGCTATATATTTTATACCCGTGCGAAGCCGGAGCGGGCCGCTAGTTTTTAAATATACGTTAACCCCGATTTTTAAATATTCTTCACTGGTGCTCCTTTACTATTAATCTTATGATATATAGCCTATTGCCTTCGTCGCTAAAGGAGCTATATAACACTGAAATAATTTTTCAAATAGGACCAGTAGTTCCTGAGATTAGCGCGTTCAACCAAACAAACAAACAAACCCTTCAGCTTTATAATATTAGTATAGATAGATTTATGTAAGGTTTTATGCTATATATTGTGCTATAACACGCTACTAGGGGCCGCTAGACTATATTTTATTCTTAAGTTTTTATTATATCAGGGGTCTAATAACAAAAGCGGCAAAGTCCAGTTAAAGTAATTTTACGTCATTTACAAAAAACTAATAACATTTAAAGTATACTACATATTTACTGTTATAATGTATATCTATATGTAAAATTTAAATACCGTTTCGTTTAAGCTGTATTTTAATCCTAAAACAAGTTAATTGACTAAAACACTTAAATAATGTAATGGACTTTGCCACATTTATTAGTAAAGCAAGGACTTTTCCGTTTTTGCTATGAGTGGTTAAGGACTTTGCCATATTTGTTAGACTATAATGTTAACTTTCAAGTTCAAGTTAACTGTCAAGGTTGTCAAAAAAAATATATTTTTTTATTGTAATATTTTATTTTACTGCGATAAACCAATCAAATGAAAAAATACCAAAATTAACCAGACTTATAACATATTATCAGACCAAATTATCAGAAATTATAGCTAGTGACCTGCATTTCTTTGTCTTATTTTGCTTCCAGTTTTCTGACATTGCGGCTCTTTTCCTGGCTTTACTTTTAGGTACAAGTTTAGGTCAGCCCTCCAGCTTCACTTTATCATATTTTTTATATAAAATAATATGTTTAAATACTTATAATAAAAAAATAATAATACATGCAGCAAAAAATATAATAATACAGTGCAGTTTCGTTAGAAACGGCCATTGAAACATCTCGTCCCTGATTGGTCGAAATGGACATTTCTAAGTTTGTTATGCCAGTCGAGGACTTTCCACAATTTGTTATAAAACGTTTCGTTTATGACTACATTTCTATTGTATTTTGTCGGATTTGTTCAAATCTCTCAATGTGATCTAGTACGAAAGGTGTTAGTTACTACACCCAATAAAATTAAAATATATGTTTGTCATCATATAGGACTTTGCCGCCTTTGTTATTATACCCCTGATATATTCTACGAACAAGGCTTTTAGCCGATATATATATATATATAAACGATCGTCAATATGACGATAATCAATAAATTACAACACCGTGTGACCAATTACCATTTAAGATTTTCATACTATCTCTTTTAGTAACACGTCACTAGATGGCGCTGCAATAAATATAAATAGATTCTTATGGACCCCCATAAAAATTGGTATGCGTATTCAATGCAATATATTCGCTTATCTATCCTAACTATACTAGACCTGATCAATATTACAAATGCCAATGTCAGTTCGTTTGTCCATTGAACCGATAATCATGCAATTTTGCATACACATTGTCAGGGGTAACAAAAAAGTACATACCTTTTAACTGGAAAAAAAATTAGTATTCCCGAAAAATAGATCAAAGTCATGCAAACAGAACCGCGGGCAAGAGCCAATTTATTGTATTATTAGCTGTGCCCGGGACTCTGTCCGCGTGTAACTAGGTAAAAAAACAGTGACTAATAATATTATCTGAATGCACTTATATTCTTTTCTCTCGTATTTAAATCGCGTCGGCATTAAAATTACAATAACTTTTGACAGAGTGAATCGATTTTTATGAAACCAAGACTAAATTTTACTCAAATTATATACTTTATGAGATTTTATGAACGCAGTAATTTAGCAGTGCAGCGTGTTCAAACATACAGACAGACACACAGACATTTCTAAAAATGATTGAAATGTTTTTTATTACTTATTCCAAGACACCTGCAATATTTTTTTTCACAAAAGTCTAAAAGTACAGACAAGTTAGATTTAGACGTATATTGATTAGGTAGCTGGTGCACGAACCTTAGTTCAAAAAAAAAATCCTTTAGTTTTTTATGCGCAATAGGTATTTTTATGAACTGCCTATTTTAATTGTATTTTTTTTAACGTAACTAGCCAATTGTTCCACCGACGTTATGTAACCAAAGTTTTATAATAACTGCTTAGCACTTATAGAAAAATCTATAAAAATTACTCTAACTGGTTATAAAAAAATTGGGTCAGCCGTTTTGGGGATTAGCTCATACATACAGACGTTTCAAATTTGACCGATTTGTTCCTGAGGAACAGACAGTACTTTTAAAGGTATCTTGTGTCCTTTTTTATACTTCTAACAATGTGTATAAAAAATCCATACTGTTTGGTTAAGCAACTAAGAGAAAACGTGGTCTGCAAGATATTTTAGAATAGGTATTATTAGCAGTTTATTGTTATGTTACGTTTCCTGAAATCTATACTATATTATAAAGATGAAGATTTTGTTTGGTTGAACGCGCTAATCTCAGGAACTACTGGTCCTATTTAAAAAATTCTTTCAGTGTTAGATAGCTAATTTATCGAGGAAAGCTATAGGTATTATATATAATCAAGCTAAGACCAATAGGAGCAGAGCACTAATGAAGAATGTTTCAAAATCGTTTTTTTCCTTTTGAGAGCTTCCGCTGCGTGTTACCGTTACCCCAAAGTAATTATTATAGGAAGCTAGTGCGATATAAATCTGTAAAATAACAGCAGCAGAATAACTGAAAACAGTTTATAACAACAATAATTGAAAAATAACACAACAGTTTAATACGTTATTTCTTTAAATTTATTACGCGGAATTCATTTCATATTTTCCGGTTTCGCACTCAACCTTGTTGATTTTAATGTCTCATTAATATAATTTTGTGGTTATTACGCCAACGGTAGCGAATACCTTTGTAAAAGGATTAGGTTTATCATAAAGAAGTCAAATAAATTATATTTTATCGATAAACGCTATCGGTTAATCAAGTTAATTCGGGGTTATTATCACGAACGTTTTTTTTAAATATTGTTTTTGCAGATTGCAATTCTCTTGTCAATTTTATTGTCTGTATAGTCTTTGTTAATTTTTTCTTATCGCTCTGAACTGGTGTATGTTCAGGATTGAGCGTAATATAGTTAAGAGTTTAATATAGAACAAAGTGGAGATATTATTACTGACTGTAATATTGGTATTTATTTATTCTTAAGTTGTCTCCATGTTATACGAATAATATAAAACATATAACTTAGTAAGGAAGCGTTAACTGTTAACAAACGCGTATGGAAACCACGGGCAAAGCTAGTGATGTATAAATTCGAAACAAACTTATTCAAAACAATACTAAAACATTATTTATTTATATATTTATCGGAAAAGAATCGACAACAGGGACAATGCAAATAGTTAAAGTTAATTATGCCACTAATTACAGTCTTCTTTTTCTTGTTTTGGCTCCGCAGAAGCACTTGCCATTGTCAATGTTTTATTTCAATGGAGATTATAACATATTTTACACAATAAGTGAATAATTTCAATGTTCCAACAAGATGGTGGCTCTCATGTTAGTATTTTCGAGGGAGTTTTTGTGGCATTTCAGAATTCATGATCCGTGAAACTTCTTTATCGACCTACGGAGGAATTTTAGAGCATGTAAAAACGTATGTAACGTTTTTCGGTTATGCGCCATCTTAATTACTGTACATTTTTCCGTTACGCGCCATGTTTATTTCTAAAGGTGCACTCACAATGATCAGATTCCGTTTTTTTTTTTTTTTTCGTCTGTAAAGTTGTAAATATAGTAGACCATTTTTCGAAAAATGATGTCATAAAGAAGTTTCACTTCTTACGTGTGTACACTCACGTATTTTTTTTCCATTCACTTCACTTATGCACAATAACCGAACTGTGTTACGTAAAACGCCACCAGTATTACAAAATATAGAGTCGAAATAACACAAGATTATGAATAAAATATAAAATCTACTACATGACAGACCAAAATCCCTGCAGTGGGTTTCTTACATGCTGATGATGATGGGATTGAAAGAAATTAACAACTTCTTTTATACTTTACAGCGAAACTTTTACTCTTAGCCGTTCTGGCCCTGGCCAACGCCATACCCGATGAAGACAATGAACAATACAGTTATGTATTCTCCAGCCTTTGCGAACCGGACGTCCATTATCTGATAGCCCATGAATACGATTGCACCAAGTTTTATTACTGCGAGTACGGCTTCAAAAGAGTTAACGCGACGAGCTGCGCTTCTGGTACACATTTTTCTCCAATTCATCAAGTAAGTGACCTCTTAATTTAATTGCGTATTCCATGCCACAGATGGTTTTAAAAAAAAATGTATTTCCTCAATTCTGTGATATGTTTTACTACCCCTCCAAATAGTTGTACGGGTAAATTTTAGTATTTTTTTTATATTAGTCGTTCAAAAGGTAGAGTTTTTAGTATTTTGGACATAGCATTCTTCAAAATGGTCTAAATTTCATCTCTTTTTTAATGTTTTGTTTTTAAATTGCCTTCACCGAAAGATATAAATTAGAGATATTTCAAATTTTTTTTTAAGATTTTTGAATTTTAAATTGTTTTTTTTTTCATTTTTATAGTTTATATTTATACGTACAAGAGACATACATACTAACACATATACACAAATACCCGTAACGTAAATTGGTACCTACCGTGCCATAGGAAGGTTTATTTCAAAAACTAAAAAACATTAACAGTTGCATATTTGTTAAGAATTTTTAAAAACTCAAATTAAGCAAGCAACATGAGACCCAATGATATTATAACAAAACAAATGTAGATACGTCATAAACGCTTCTATAGTGCCTTGTTAAAACTTGCCTAGCTAGTAAACGTGACATCAGTATCGTGTCAGCGTTAATAGAGGCATGACAATGCCTGTCAAATCTACTGTCTTTAACCCCATGGCTGATGTCTTAAAGCCTAAATTTCATAATGGCGGATCATGTTTTTACGCATCTAGCCAATTTCTTAAAATTACAATCGCTCATTCAATAATGTTATAATTAAAAAGCTGTAGATACCTCATAAGCTCTGTGACAGCGGCTTGTTAAATCTTAGCTAGCTAGCTTATTTTTGACGGCTGCTCCGTCAATCCGCCCGTATCTAAGCAACATATAACTATTTCTTTTTCACTACCGATATTGAGAATATGTCATCTTACTTCCACATTTTATGTAAGATAGTGGCGTTACAATATTACTTTCCGTATGTGTGCGTTACCGTGCCATTTGTTTTGTTAAAATATGTAGGTAACGTATCTACAGCTTTTTAATTATAATATGTTTGCCAGACACCTTTTCAGAGGTTCGCTTGGGTTTCTGGGTATCCTGCTTTTGTTAGAGGTATTATAGCTAGGATTGAAGCTAACTAGTTATAGTTGCTATTAAATTGCAATTTCTATAACTTAATAGTACCTCAAAATATGAAGGTTGTTATTGGACCAAGTATTTCTAAAAAGAAGACTAGTAGTGACGGAAATATATTCCAGTTTAAAGTTGCTTTATTAGTAAGGAGCTAAACTTGGCACGGTCCCTTGATATCTTAGTATACATTTTAAAATGCATAGTAATTGAAACAAAGAGAGAAGAAAGGAAAAAAGAACTTTATTGT
Organism: Antheraea yamamai; assembly: GCA_036509395.1. NCBI lineage: Eukaryota > Metazoa > Arthropoda > Insecta > Lepidoptera > Saturniidae > Antheraea > Antheraea yamamai. The sequence goes on along the minus strand of AP028425.1, from coordinate 10,335,622 downwards.
TGGAACAACCATACAACTAAATAAAATTACACACAGGAATTAGACAAAAAAAATTGATACGTTTAAAAAAAGTCAAAAGAATAGAAATGTCCAACAGTTGGCAAACTCAAATATGTTTAAGAGTATTGCAGCCCTGATTTACGATGGAGCCCATATGATGATAAACGGACGTTCAGTCGGTCATAACAATGTTATAATACAAAATGAAAGGAATAAATAAATAACACATACATTTTTTTTTTTTTTTTTTTTTTTTTATACAGGAGAAAATCCTACATTGGATACACCTCACGCTGCCGGGGGACAGCGCGAGGGTTATGTGGGACTCTTACCCACTAAAAACTCCTGTGCCGCCTTTGCGCGTATGTGATCCAGGGCCGAGGGTTGGCGGTGAGCACGTGCTCCTCCAGACCCTGGTCACGCGCTTGGATCCCCGTAGATGGTCGAACGGGGGACCCACGCCTCGAGAGAGGAGTTCCTCCCTCCTGCTTCCATTGAAGCGGCGGCCGAGACCGTGCTTCGCATCGCGGGCCTTCATTGTGCGGCAACGGACGCCCCCGCGTCCGTCACCTGAAGGCTATTTAGGGAGGCAATGCATGAGGTGCATTAACGCCTCTCCTCCGCCCGCGGCCGACTCTTCGTCGTCGGATTACCGGGGCATCTGGCTGCCTTTCCCTTAGCCTTTCGGCTTCCTCTTTATGCTGGAGGACGTTTTCGCAGAAGGCGAGTACTGCATTCCATGACCTCTCGCTGTCAATCATGGACCTAACCAAGGCCGGCAGAGAGAGGTCATTCCCCACTACCGCCGCTAACTCGCTGCGCTCCGCAGACCATGCCGGGCACTCCTCCAGTGTGTGTTGGGCCGTGTCAACGTCACATCCGACGCAGTGGTGACACCGCGAATCAACCTCCTTACCAGCCGTTTGGTGCAGGTATTTACCAAAACAGCCATGCCCGGTAAGCACCTGCACCAATCGGAAGCTGAGGGCTCCATGGGATCTGTCCACCCACTGCGCCAGAACAGGACGGATGGCCTCCACCGTGCACAGACCAGCTCTGGGCGAGGACAACCTCTCCTTCCATATATCTATCATCATTTGATGTAGATAGGCCTTGTGCGCATCGTCTTCTCTGGGCGCAATAGTTTCGCCCCGTGCTAGCTTACTTTTACGCCACCAGTACATATCTGCGTACATGTGGGCCAGCAGGTCCCAAGGTGGGGAGCTCGCCAGTAGGCACGCCGCTTCGTACGAGATTGTACGATACCCACGGATAACCCTGATGGCCATCACTCTTTGCAACTTCCGCAGTACCGCAGAGCCGCTGACCGTCAGGGTCTCGTGCCATACCGGGGCCCCATACATTAACATGGACCTAACCACCCCCAAATACAGGGATCGGCAGCTGGTCTCTGCGCCGCCGACGTTCGGTAGGAGACCCGCCAAAGCCGACGCACATCGCGTGACTCTGGGGGCCAACTGGCTAAAGTGCTCGCCGAAAGACCAGCGGCTGTCTAGCACCAAACCCAAGTATTTGAGGGTGGCCCTGACCTCAATTCGTACTCCGCCGACAATCAGGTGCGTACCAGCAGGAGGCGCCCTGCGTGTGCCTTGAAAGAGGATGGCCTCAGTCTTATTCAGAGACACCTCCAATCCTAACGACCGAATTCTCTGTATCACCTGTGCCACACTCGCGGTCGCCAGGCGGAGAGTGTCCCTGAGCGATTCGCCACGAACTGTAACGAGAGTATCGTCAGCGTAACATGTGACTGTTGTATCGCGCAGGAGAGCACCGCGCAACACCCAATCATAGCCGATGTTCCACAGGAGCGGACCAAGAACCGACCCCTGTGGAACACCGCATGATATTGTCCTCCTATGCGAGAGGCCATCCTGCCCGATACACGTCACATGTCTGTCCTCCAGATAGGACCCGATGATCCTACACAGGTACGGAGGCACCCGGTGGTGCTTCAGCGCTTCTTGGATACATTCCCAGGGGAGGCTATTAAATGCGTTGGCAATGTCAAGCGACACTGCCAATAGCACTCCACCCTGGGAAACCGCTTCCTCCGAGAGGGCCTTGACTCGTAATATCGCGTCAACAGTCGACCGACCCTCTCGGAAGCCGAACTGCACTGGTGACAGGTCGGGTCCTATCTGGGTCATGTGATTTACAAGTCGACGTGATATGACACGCTCCAAAAGTTTGCCGGCCTCGTCGAGGAGGACTATCGGCCGGTATGCAGACGGGGAATCTGCCGGTCGACCCTGTTTCTTCAATAAGACGAGGCGGCCTTCTTTCCACTGCGATGGGAACACACCCGATTCCAAACAAGAAGTGAACAGGCGTCGAAGTCTATCTCCGAGGTACTCCAGTGCCAGTACCCAGGCACGGCCAGGAATCCCGTCAGGTCCCGGAGCGGTATTCTTCGCCCGGAGCCGTCTCACAGCCTCTGCCAATTCGGCCTCTGACACTGGGGTTAAATTGTCACGTCCGGTGTCTAACGGCGGAGCTGTGAATGGAGGTACATGCCCTGCCCTTTGTGGGAAGAGCACCGACAGTATATCCCTCAGAAGTTGCGGTTGGAGGCTTTGCGTGACCGGGGGAGCCCACGGGCGCAAAAAGCCCAGCACCATACGATAGGGGCGTCCCCACGGATCACCGTCCAGTGTCTCCATCAGCTCCTTCCTCGCCTCAGCCTTTGCCTTCCTAATGGTTATCTGAAGAGCCCTTTTTGCTGTTCTGTAGGCTTCATAAAGCTGGGCCTCCACGGCTGCGTCCCAGCCATAACGCCGTCTGCGATGTCTAGCGTGTTGGCGTCTTGCAGTTACGCACACAATGCGTAACTTCGCAATTTCGCGAGACCACCAATACGTCTGACGCTTCGGTGTATATGGTCGAACCCGGGGCATGGCGGCATCAGCAATGCACACCATAGCATTTCGGAACCACTGGGTCTCCGCAATGACGTCGATTGGTTCGTCTGGTTGACATGGCCAGGACGCAACTATGGAAGCCTCAGCTAGCAGCTCGGCGTTCAGCTTCTTTAAAGCCCATCTAGGAGACAATGGAGAGTCTGTGTTAGGAACTGGGGTTGGTGGAGAGAAGCCTACGTCGTACCTTATGTACAAATGGTCGGACAGCGATTCCAACTCTTCCACCACTCTCCAGCTCTGAACTCGCCGTGCGATAACAGGGGATGCGAAGGTGAGATCAACGATAGAACCACCATTATGTCGGACGCAGGTGTTTACAGAACCCCGATTGATGATGGAGAGGCCTGTTTCTGTCATCCAGTCTTCTAAGGTTCTGCCTCGTACGTCAGTGACGGGAGATCCCCACACCGACGACTTGGCATTAAAATCTCCCGCCACTAACATGGGGTAGGGTAGAGTCCGTATGATAAACGCCCCGAGGCGGTCCAGGAACTCTTCAAACTCCGACAGAGGTCTATTAGGTGAGAAATAAACACTGACCAATATTATTTCTCCCCATTTAACAGCAACAAAGCCATTGTCCCTAGTTAAGATGGTCATGATTGGGGACCCAACCGCATTCGCAGACACAATGGCCGCCATACCTGAGACATCCCCAGCCCAATTATCCCTGGGAGGGACGTAGTACGGTTCCGCGACCACCGCTATCTGTATCGACCACTCGGTCATGGTCTGAATCAGAAGATCCTGTGCCACAGCCGAGTGGTTGATATTCGCCTGCAAACACTTATGGGCCATATTGATTAAATGGTATCCATTGCCTCCTCGTCCAATGGGAGAATAGAGAAACTCCCAGAGGTTCCGTGTACGGCCTCGGTCGTGGGGGCTTTAGAAGGCTGTGATTTGGCCATTGCTTTACCTTGCTTCTTGGGTGGAGGAGCACAGCCTTTGCTCCCCAACCTGTGATCCGCGGGTCTATTCCTGGTAGCGCACAGAGGACAGTGTGGAGCCGCCGAGCAGTTAGCAGATTTGTGACCCACTTGGCCGCATCGGTAGCACTGCTCGCTGCGATCTATTTCGGCAGTGCATTGCCGCCTGATGTGGCCCGGCTCCAAACAGCGGTAACATCGCGTGGCCTTGGGCTGTAGTAGTCTAACTTGAACCGCTACCCAGCCTATCAGCAGGTTCCCTTCTGTAGCCAACTTCTTTGCTGCTACCACCGGGCACCGGAGCCAGACCGTTCCGGATCCAAAAGGAGCCTTCCTAATTTCTCCCACCTTAACTTGTGCGGCATTACAGTTACCCTTAGTTGCCACCACTGAGGCGATCTCCTCTCTGGTGACAGAGTCGTCCAAGCCTATGAGACGAAGTTCGGTACTTTTCGTAGGTCTGGTGATCTCCACGACGTTTTCGCCGATGGCTTCGCTAAAAACCATCTTTAGCCGATCTGCCAGCTGGTCAGCTTTGTCACAGCTGGTGCTCCCCGGTACCACTAATTTGCGCGCACCAGTGGCCGTTTCTCTGAATTTGAGGAACGGGATGCCGAGACTGGTAATGTCGACCCTTTCCTTAGCCACAGCAACCACCCGCTTGTAATCAATCCCTTGCTCTTGGGCCTTCTCCGGAAGAGACAGAACCACAGCCGAAGACCTGGGAACGCTCAGTTTCGACGGAGTTAGCTTGGGTGGTGGTCCTTTCTTGTTAGGTTTTTTGGCACCCTTCTTAACTACAGTCGTCCACAGCTCTGTCTTATCAGCTTGTGACGACTGAGCTGCGACCTTCTGCTGCTGTGGCTTGTTTGCTGCAGGTGGTACAGCAACTTTGTTCTTCTTGCCTTGTTTCTTTTTATTGTCCTGCTTTTCTTGCATTGCCACTGGTGTTAGAACAGGCAATACGGGCGGCTCCGACATGGAGGTCGTAGCGTTGGTCGCCTTTTCTGCATTCTTTAAATCCGCAGCTAACGCTGGTCGCAAACGTTTCTCGGGCAGGAGTCGATCTTGCAGAACTTCCAGGCGAGCATCCAAGACATTGCCCATTCGGAGCATCATGGCATGCATCGCTTGCTCCAGCTTCTCGATCGTAACCACTTCAGGAGACTCTTCTATGTTTACGGTACCGTGCGGTTGTGGCAGAGCTGGAATCTCATCTTCGCGCGTCCTTTTCCGAGACGGAGCAGCATCAGATGTCGTAATCGCGATTGGAACGGTGACGGACATAGCACTGGGTGCAGGATCCTGCATGCGTACTTTCAGGATTTCCACTCTCAGCTCCGCCACCTCCTTGCGGAGCTCATTCAGCTCCGCCGCCTGTCTAGCCTCTCTCACTTTTGCGTCCTTATATGCCTCCTGTAACTTCAGGAACTCCTCTGAGGCAGGGCGCTGTGTTATGACTTTTATGGCATTTGCTATCGACGCCGCTGCCTCGTTGAGGGCGCCCTTTAGTGGTCCCTGTATGTTTTTAGATTTCTGGGCGACTGTGAGGATGATGTCCACGTCACCCAGAATCCTCTTATTGAGGTCGATGAGAAGCTGCTCTTCCGTCCGTGTGCCTTTTATCTTTTTTGCAACACGGTCCAATCTCGCTCTCGCAGCAACATCCGCTATTTCTTCTTCGACCTGAAGCCGGAGTTCTTCCTTCCTCAGCCGGATAAGCTCCGCCTTTGCCATCGCCATGCCAGCGTACTCGCCCGTTGTTTTTGGGTGAACGCTTTGTTTGTTTGCCTTCGTCCAGTGGTCTATCGGCTTAGGCATTGCCGAAGGTATATCCCCTGACGCCGTATCCACAGACATTCCTTCCCCCATGTCTACATCCTCGACCCTTTGGTAGAACCTGCTGAGGCAGGGAGATTCCCTACCAGCAGCAGATCCTACCGACATCATTGTCGAGCCGCTGTGTCCACTTGTCATCGAGAGTCTATCCAGCGATGCAGCCCTCTCTAAAACTACGATCGGCAAAACTTTGCCCCCCTCAGACGACGAGGGGCAGCTTGAGTCCGAAGACCCAGGGAGGGATTCTCCTGCGCCAGTGACGCAAGTACCCTCCTGGGGTATATGTGTGTTTAGAATTGCCTTATCAATCCTAATTTTTTCCTCAGTGGTCCGTAAACTAGCCGAAGTCGTCAATCCGAAAACAGGAGCACCTAGGTCGCATGCAGAATCGGTAGCCATTGTCTTTGCTAAAGTTGTCGTTGATCGTGTTCTTCGCAAAATTTTGCCCCCCCCAGAAAACAAGGGGCAGCCCAGGCCCGAGGGCCCGGGGAGGGATTCTCCGGTGCCGGAGGCACCGGTACCCTCCTGGGGTAGTCGAAAATTTAATTTTGCGTTCTCCATGTTTGCTTCGGTCTCAAAAGTCCGTGTTCGTGCGTGGGTCATCGTGTGATCGTCATCGGGTATCCATTTAGTCGCCAGGGTCATTGTTTTTAAATTGAGTTTTCGTACAAATTTGCCCCCCCCAGAAAACGTGGGGCAGCCTGGGCCAGAGGGCCCAGGGAGGGATTCTCCGGTGCCGGAGGCACCGGTACCCTCCTGGGGTAGTCTGCTTGAATTTGTACCGTCCATGTTTACTTAGATCGGAGTCTATTAAGCATGCCAGGGTCATCAAGAAAAGAAGAATCGAAATCCGTGAAGCAAGCCAAGGTCGTGTCAGAGATCAGCCGTTGACCGGTAAGCGGTCGACGTTGCCCAGGGTGCGCCACATGGAGGCTCTCTGACGTGCACCCCAAATAACACATACATAACACGTCCCAGATGTCACATTAAATAGCTATAGCTAATTGGAGTAAAAAAGTTAATTTATAATATTTAAACTTATTATTTGTTCTTTCCAGGTGTGTATCCATCCTATATTAGCGAACTGCAACCTGCTAGGTTCATCTACAACTTTAGATTACGAAGCTATTACATCGACAGTACCTGGCATTAGCAGTACTCAAGCGCCAAGTAGTAGTACTACACAAGCTTCAACTACAACAACCACGGTAGCTCCAACAACTACTGAAACTCCTATAACTACTGAAGCTTCATCAACTACCGAAGCTCCAGGAACTACGGATTCGTCCGAGCCTTGCGACGAACCTTCTGAAATTTTACCAAACGGCTGTCCAGCCGATTTCCATGTGCACAAACTGCTTCCTCACGAGACGTATTGTCATAAATTCTACTACTGCGTTTTCGGAGACAAAGTCGAGAGGAACTGTTCCCGAGGGACCTATTTCAACTATGAGGAACAGGTTTGTATTAATTATTATTGTATTAAATTAAAAACAAGCTTTTATCTGCGACTTCGTTCACGTAAATGTCGATTTGAGCCAGTGTTCGGCAAATTTGTTATCCAAAAGAGCCAAATATACAAATACAAAAGTGAAATTTATTCAGAGTCCTCTTTTTTAACTTAAACTAGTAAATATATTTTATCTAAACCATTAGGATTAAAATTACAATCTCGAGCTTGCTTTTGCTCGATAAGTCTTTTTGGGAGGGCCTAGTCGTGCTATTCTTGTTTTCTAAGCATGTGCCTCTATTCTGTAGGGTTACGTTTCTAAAATGTTCAGTCGTTCTTACAAGGCAAATTAATAGATAATATTCCGTATCTACATTAGACACTTTGTGGAAGAACTGCAACTAGAGAGTGAAAATCGCAAGCGGCTCGCGTGCCGTGGTTTGCCAAAAAGCATTACTATTTTTCTAAATGAAGGGTAGCCTTGTCATACTAAATGTCACGATGTGCGGCTAAAGCATGGAAGCGTATCAAATAAAGAAATAAGCAAACAAGTGTACATTCATAGGATATAATTGCATTCATAATCGATTCTCTAAACACTCCTAGATATCGAATCTGTATTATGCATCATCGTTCAAAGATTAGATATTTTACTTTACTGATGTAACATGTCTCATTTATTAAAGGCCTGATTAAACTCAACGGTTCTTGAATTGGGACTACTATTATACAAAAAAAATCCGCATCAAATGGTTATAGTTCTATGATGAGTTCTATGTCCAGTAGTTTTGATATGGTTGAGCCTCAAAAGAACTGTGTTCTTATTGAATACTAGCGGGCACTGCGGACGTTGTCCCGCCCTGATGATAAAAAAACCTTGACTAATTATATACCTAAACCTTCCTGATGAATCAATTTATCTACTCGTTAAAAGCGCATGAAAGTCCGTTCAGTATTTTTGAGTTAATTGCGAACACAGAGACAGACGTGGCAGAGGAATTTATTTTATAGTATTTTTTTTTATTAGTAATTTATTTTATTAGTAATTTTATAGCACTATAGCGTGGAATAGTTACTTTGGGTTAACGCTAACACGCACCGGAAGCTCTCAAGAGGAAAAATACCCCGATTTTGAAACATTCTTTATTGGTGCTCCACTCCTATGGGTCTTAGCGTGATGAGCCTATAATCTTCCCCGATAGATAACAATGAAAAAATTTTTCAAATCGGACCAGTAGCTCCTTTTTTTTTTAGCGTTGGGAAATCTCTTATGGATACACCACCCTCTCGGGGGAGAGGGTGGGTTATGTCCGACTCGCACGGACTAAAACCCCACAGTGTACGTCTTCCGCTATAGTTGGGGCAGCACGAGATCTCTATAGACTTCATCATGCCGCCCCAGCGGTTGGCCCAGCAGCAAAAGTGCCGCCGCCGGGACCCGTTTTGTTGGAAGACAGCCATGTACACACCGGCCATCTCCTGCGTCTGTCGGACCTGTGCAATGGGAAGATGGGCCTCCCGACCCATCTTCCCTGGTCCAGTTACAGTGTGAGGAGGCGATCAAACTGACGCCTCCTCCTGCCCGTCCTCCGTTGGCGGACACGGCCAGTTTGAGGGTCTTGCTCACGGACCCTCTCCGCCGCCTCTTTCTGCGAGACGACCTCTTCGCAGAAGGAGGCCATAACATTCCACACATCCTCGCTACCGAGCATGGCCGCAACTACGCTCGGCAGCGAGAGATCGTGTCCTACCGCTGCAGTCATCGTGCGACGCTGCTCCTCCCACGCAGCACACTCAGATAGAGTGTGCTGCGCGGTGTCCGGGTCAACGCCGCACTGATGGCATACGGTGGTCGGCTCCCTGCGTGCTATCCGGTGCAGGTACCAACCGAAGCACCCGTGCCCGGTCAGCACCTGCACCAGACGGAACGTCAGGGAGCCCCATCTCCTCTGGTACCATTCCGGCAGGACCGGGCGGACGGCGTCGATCGTGTATCGACCGTAACGCGCGTCCGCCAGGTCCCACCTCTACCTCTCCACCATCTTTTCCCTCGTCACTCTCCTCCTTTCCTCTATTTCTCTGGGAGCTAGAGGCTCCCCCAACAGTTTCTTAGCCGCCGTCTATTGATATACAGCGGCAAGCACCTCCACCTCCAGCTCCCAGGGAAGGGAGCCGGCCAGCACCATGGCCGCCGCTGAGGACACCGTGCGGTATCCTCGTATCACCCTCAATGCCACAGTACGCTGCGCAGCTCGCAGCGCACGGTTGTTGGTGGCGCTGAGGGCGTCGACCCACAACGGTGTCCCGTAGGCGGCCATAGACCGGACGACCCCCATATAGAGGCGACGGCAGACGGCGCTCGGCCCCCCCGTGTTAGGGAGGAGTCGCCCGAGCGCCGCTGCCCGACCAGTAGCTCCTGAGATTACCCTCTACGACGTCACAACGTCACAAACTCACAAACTTTACCTCTTTATAATATTAGTATAGATATAGTAGTATAGATTGTGTGAGGATTAATTATTACACATTATTACATATTAAATACACATTGAAAATGGTATTCGAGACGCAATAAGGTTCATCGTTTTTATTTGATTGTTCATTTTAATGATTCCACAGTTTATCTGTGTGATATTACATACGTGTCTAAAGCTTCTGTTTTTTTGTTATCCCTTCCTGGAATCTATATCATATTCAATTATAAAACGGTTTATCATTCGTGTCATATAGATAGTATACGATGATTTAAATACGTGCAATAACGGAATTTTATTTTACCTTTCTTATCTGTTAATTAAATTATTTCGTAGGGATTTATACCGTCCTGTGTTATCGTATGTGTGTTGATGGTTGCAGTTATGAGTTGAGAAACTATTTATAACAGATCAGCTACGTTTTTATTATTTGTTTCTATTAATATGATTACTAGTTCGCCATCATTATCTTCTTAACATTACTCCATGTAAGTAGGGTTGGTATAACATATTTTCCTCTTTTACTCTCCCCTATTAGATGTCATCTGATCATTTTTCACACTATCTATCCATACATTTTTCGATCTTCCTCTACTCCCATGTCCTATTTCTAGCCGCTGCCCGCGACTTAGTTTGGAATAGTTACTTTGTGCTAACGCTAACACGCAGCGGAAGCTCTCAAGAGGAAAAACACCCCGATTTTGAAACATTGTTCATTGATGCTCCGCTCCTATTAGCATGATGATATATAGCCTATAACCTTCCCCGATAAATGAGCTATATAACGCTTAATTTTTTTCAATCGGACCAGTAGTTCCTGAGATTACCCCCTACAACGTCACAAACTTTACCTCTTTATAATATTAGTACAGATATAAGCTGGTATGGTATTAAATAAAATAAAAAAATCTTTTCTAGATTTGTGACTGGCCAAGGAACGTGAACTGCACAAATCCAGGGGATGAAGACAATGGATCCGGCGGTAACTGCGGTGGGAATGACCAAGAATCCGATAGTTGCAATGGACAAGAAAATGATAATGACAACGGTAGTGGAGGCAACGGCTGTAGCAGCAATGACGAAGAATCTGATGGTGGCAGCTGCGGTGGTGCCATTGGAGGTTTTTTCCCCAACGGATGTCCTGCTGACTTTCACGTACATCTACTGCTCCCACACGAGACGAACTGCAGTCGATTCTACTACTGCGTATTCGGTGACAAAGTTGAACGGGAATGTGCTCCCGGTACTCACTTTAACTCTGAAGAACAAGTTTGCGATTGGCCATGGAATGTAAACTGTACCCTGGAGAATGTAGATTGTAACGATAACTATGAACCAGCGCAACCAGGTCAACCAGAGCAACCAGATCAACCAGAACAACCAGAAGATAATGAAAGCGGTGGCGGCTGCAATGGAAACGAAAGCTGTGGTGGTGGTGGTCTTCTCTCGAACGGATGTCCAGCTGACTTTCACGAACATCTTCTACTCCCTCATGAAACCAACTGTAGCCGGTTCTACTACTGCGTATTCGGAGAGAAAGTTGAACGAGAATGTGCGCCTGGCACTCACTTCAACCCTGTAGAACAAGTCTGCGATTGGCCATGGAATGTTAACTGTACCTTGGAAGGTGGAGGTATAGACTGCGATACTGATACTAGTACCCTAGATCCAACTGCAACTACTACCCAGGCCCCAATTACTACTCCTCAAGGATCAACAAATACTGACTCATCGGAACCTTGTGAAGAACCTTCTGCAACTTTACCCAATGGATGTCCAGCTGATTTCCACGAACATCTCTTACTTCCACATGAGACCAACTGCAGTCGGTTCTACTATTGTGTATTCGGAGAGAAAGTAGAACGAGAATGTGCGCCTGGCACTCATTTCAACCCTGTAGAACAAGTCTGCGATTGGCCATGGAATGTTAACTGTACATTGGAAGGTGGAGGTATAGACTGCGATACTGATACTAGTACCCTAGATCCAACTGCAACTACTACCCAGGCCCCAATTACTACTCCTCAAGGATCAACAAATACTGACTCATCGGAACCTTGTGAAGAACCTTCTGCAACTTTACCCAATGGATGTCCAGCTGATTTCCACGAACATCTCTTACTTCCACATGAGACCAACTGCAGTCGGTTCTACTATTGTGTATTCGGAGAGAAAGTAGAACGAGAATGTGCGCCTGGCACTCATTTCAACCCTGTAGAACAAGTCTGCGATTGGCCATGGAATGTTAACTGTACCTTGGAAGGTGGAGGTATAGACTGCGATACTGATACTAGTACCCTAGATCCAACTGCAACTACTACCCAGGCCCCAATTACTACTCCTCAAGGATCAACAAATACTGACTCATCGGAACCTTGTGAAGAACCTTCTGCAACTTTACCCAATGGATGTCCAGCTGATTTCCACGAACATCTCTTACTTCCACATGAGACCAACTGCAGTCGGTTCTACTACTGCGTATTCGGAGAGAAAGTTGAACGAGAATGTGCGCCTGGCACTCACTTCAACCCTGTAGAACAAGTCTGCGATTGGCCATGGAATGTTAACTGTACCTTGGAAGGTGGAGGTATAGACTGCGATACTGATACTAGTACCCTAGATCCAACTGCAACTACTACCCAGGCCCCAATTACTACTCCTCAAGGATCAACAAATACTGACTCATCGGAACCTTGTGAAGAACCTTCTGCAACTTTACCCAATGGATGTCCAGCTGATTTCCACGAACATCTCTTACTTCCACATGAGACCAACTGCAGTCGGTTCTACTATTGTGTATTCGGAGAGAAAGTAGAACGAGAATGTGCGCCTGGCACTCATTTCAACCCTGTAGAACAAGTCTGCGATTGGCCATGGAATGTTAACTGTACCTTGGAAGGTGGAGGTATAGACTGCGATACTGATACTAGTACCCTAGATCCAACTGCAACTACTACCCAGGCCCCAATTACTACTCCTCAAGGATCAACAAATACTGACTCATCGGAACCTTGTGAAGAACCTTCTGCAACTTTACCCAATGGATGTCCAGCTGATTTCCACGAACATCTCTTACTTCCACATGAGACCAACTGCAGTCGGTTCTACTATTGTGTATTCGGAGAGAAAGTAGAACGAGAATGTGCGCCTGGCACTCATTTCAACCCTGTAGAACAAGTCTGCGATTGGCCATGGAATGTTAACTGTACCTTGGAAGGTGGAGGTATAGACTGCGATACTGATACTAGTACCCTAGATCCAACTGCAACTACTACCCAGGCCCCAATTACTACTCCTCAAGGGTCAACAAATACTGACTCATCGGAACCTTGTGAAGAACCTTCTGAAACTTTACCCAATGGATGTCCTGCTGACTTCCACGAACATCTCTTGCTCCCTCATGAGACCAACTGCAGTCGATTCTACTACTGTGTGTTCGGAGAAAAAGTAGAACGAGAATGCGCGCCGGATACCCACTTCAACCCCGAAGAGCAGGTAAATAATAATAACTATCTTCCTTTCAGATATATTACCCATCTTCCAAATCGTGTATAATCCTAAAAATGTCGATATCAGATCTAAGGCAAAATTTAACCAAAGGTTAAAATATGGAAATGAAAAATTTGCTTGGACACAGGGCATTATAATTCGTTTGACAGGCTGTTATTGTTAGATAAGAAATCAAATTTCAACATTAACTAGCCAAAGCTAAAATATTTATGTTACACACTACGTACGCCATAATATCAAACATGATGTGGAACATGGTTTTTGTGACACTCTATTCTATTCTGTAGTTACTAATGAACTTGAAATTTCTATTCATTAAGTTTGTATAAAGACAGTGCAACGAGTAGATGGCTAGTATACTATCCTAAGAAAGAGGTCAGTAGTCTGTTTTCATTAAACATTCCATAATAAATGAGACGCTACTATCTTCTGTCTCACTCGCCGAATTACTTTTTTATGTGGGGGCTTTCAACCCAAATTTTTAACTTTTGCGTACCTTTTTACAAACGATTTCTTCCAAACAAATCTTGTTCTGACTATTCCAAAAACACAAAAAAGTGGTAACCAGAGTGGTGCAGCCGTTCTGAAATGATGCGCTTATATACATTTTTATTTATATAGATTAGGACTCACTATATAAGACAATGGAATCTGGCATACCCTCTTCTTGCGGAATAAATCGTCGTACGCATAAGTGGTTTTACTTCCACGTCCTCGCTAAAATAAAAAATATTTTTTATTAAAATTAGGATCTTAGAGTTCTTGAACATCATATATAACTCCTAAAACAGCATATATCTACGGATGTTTATCTCCTTAGTCAGTGCTCTTACTGATCGTTGGATGTATTATAAGTAATCCATATCTCTACTTTTAAAAACTACCTTCATTTAAATTTTTGTTTGTATATCCAAACCGTATATAATTACCTTTATTATTTCTTTAAATATATCTAACATTCATTACCTTTATAAATTATTACAGGTTTGCGACTGGCCATGGAAAGCTGGATGTGAGGATGTTGATTCAGAAAACAACTGTGGTGGTGAAAAAGAATGTCAGCCAATAAACCCAGGTGTTGACCATGAAAACGGTGGTTGCAACGGAAATGGCAACGACTCTGATGGTGGCAATTGTAGTGGTGGAGGAGGTCTTCTTCCCAATGGATGTCCTGCTGACTTCCACGAACATCTCTTGCTCCCTCATGAGACCAACTGCAGTCGATTCTACTACTGTGTATTCGGAGAGAAAGTTGAACGGGAATGTGCTCCCGGCACTCACTTTAACCCTGCTGAACAAGTATGCGATTGGCCATGGAACGTTAACTGTACCTTGGAGGGTGGAAGTAATGACTGCGATACTGATACTAGTACTCTAGATCCAACTGCAACTACCACCCAGGCACCAACTACTACAACTCAAGGATCGACGAATACCGACTCATCGGAACCTTGTGAAGAACCTTCTGCAACTTTACCTAATGGATGCCCAGCCGACTTCCACGAACATCTCCTACTCCCTCATGAGACCAACTGCAGTCGATTCTACTACTGCGTATTCGGAGAGAAAGTTGAACGGGAATGTGCTCCCGGCACTCACTTCAACCCTGCTGAACAAGTATGCGATTGGCCATGGAACGTTAATTGTACCTTGGAGGGTAATGACTGCGATACTGATACTAGTACCCTAGATCCAACTGCAACTACTACTCAGGCACCAACTACTACAACTCAAGGATCGACGAATACCGACTCATCGGAACCTTGTGAAGAACCTTCTGCAACTTTACCTAATGGATGTCCAGCCGACTTCCACGAACATCTCCTACTCCCTCATGAGACCAACTGCAGTCGATTCTACTACTGCGTATTCGGAGAGAAAGTTGAACGGGAATGTGCTCCCGGCACTCACTTCAACCCTGCTGAGCAAGTATGCGATTGGCCATGGAACGTTAACTGTACATTGGAAGGTATAGATGATGACTGTAATACTGCTCCTACTACTATGGGTCCTGAAACAACAACTACTCAGGCCTCAGTTACAACGACTACCCAAGCATCAACTACAACAACTACCCAAACCCCAACTACAACGACAACTCAAGCAACGACTACAACAACTCCTCAAGCACCGACTACCACAACTACAACAACCACCCAAACGTCTAGTACAACTGTCCAAGTTTCAACTACTACTCCTCAAGAAACAACTACTACAGACTCATCAGAGCCTTGTGAAGACCCATCTGAAACTTTACCCAATGGATGCCCAGCTGACTTCCATGAACATCTCCTACTTCCTCATGAGACCAACTGTAGTCGATTCTACTACTGCGTTTTCGGAGAGAAAGTAGAACGCGAATGTGCACCTGGCACTCACTTCAACCCAGTTGAACAAGTTTGCGACTGGCCATGGAATGTAAACTGCACTTTGGAGGGCGTAGACAACAATTGTAATGAGAACGATCAACAAGATAATGAAAACTGTGGTGGTTGTGTCAATGGAGGTAACTGTGAAGGTGGAAGCAATAATGACAAATGCAAAACTGACTGTAACATCTTACCGTGGGCTCACGATACCGATTGCGATAAATTCTGGCTATGTGATGGCCAGAATGCTGTTCTCGTGACCTGCTCCGAAGGTCTACACTTCAACCCAAAGACTGGAACTTGTGATTTCATGTGCAACGTGAACTGCGTCCGTGAAGAGATCCAGTCTACGGCAGAGACGGACGGTCTCAAACTATTCCTACCTTGGGATAAAGTCGATTCAGATGTGCAGAATTTGATCGAAAAAGCTATTAGACATTAGTACGAAATTAGTAAAACAAGTTACGATGACTTCTTATCTAGTAGTCACCAAAATTTACAAAAAATGTCCTCATAATGCTGTAAAAATAAATTAAAACTACGTGATTTGGTAAATTCATTTACTATGATCGGTCTTTATCAAATTTGCTCACAATACAATAATTATTTATCCCGTCAGCTGTTTCTTTAAGACACACAGCTCAAAATGGCGGATCATATTTTTTAAATATCTAGCCAGTCTTCATTCAAATCTTCAATTAAATTTTGTAATAAAAATAGTTTATTTTTATAAACTAATGCCATCATCAGTCTGTTTATCAGTGCCTTATAAAGTCTACATTCGTTTCTATGAAGCTTAAACCCTTACGATCTTGGATAGTCTAGAAGTTAAGTGAGTACATAAATGTAAGTAAACAGTTCAATGTCCATTTCTGACATTAAAGATTCGTAGAATTTAAAATTTTTCTTTTCATTATCACAGTAAAAATATTTTAACATTGATAGATTGCAGTATTTGATTTAATAAATAACAGCTTATATTGAAAACGCTGGTACTGGTAGTATTGAATGGTTTGTAAGTAAACAGATAAAGTACATAGAATATGGTCTACTTAACTTGTTTTATATAATGCAAAATAAATGAAACTATTTATTAAGAATCGCCATTGTTTATTCATAATTTTTGTATTCATATAATAAGAAGAAAATAGCTTTAACGATCACAATATATTGCTAACAATCAATTGATAATCTTTTTTGTTCAGTTATTAATTTATGTTTATTTTAAAATACAATATATAGAAAAGTCTGGCTGTAAATAAAATAACGTATAGTTTTATAAAGATTTATTTCTGTCAATTTGTAAATAAATACATAGCAAAATTTTATAAATTTTCGACTTATTTCTAGTCACTTATTTATCTTAGTAATATTATTATAAAACTAAATAATAAATTGTACTTTAAATCGTAATTATATTTATTTCATTCATTTACACAAATATATAATATTATTTTACATTTTTATTTAATCACTGTGAAATAATTAATAAAATATTTAATGTTACAATTACATTAATTCCATTATATTGATGTACGAAGCGATGTTTTTAAAAAACCCACAAAAATACAACATTTTTTTTCGTATTAACTACGCTATTGACCTAACAAGGTCTTAACAGCTTCACCGGACTACAACACTGGAATGAACAGTCTAAAGTAACAGTTTCTATACTAAACCCATGAAACTCGTAACAATTGTGTCGTTATATTTCAAAATGTGCTAAATCCAACTTTAATTGTTCATAAAACATGTTTTTTTAATATTTCCAGTTTTTACACACAGAGAACAAAGTTCAAATTTTGTCGTTCATAAGTTTTTAATTCTGTTTTTTTCATGTTCATATTTTGCATTTTTTTTAAGTTATACTTCTTTTGGCGCGTTAGGGAAAAATGATGATAGTAAATTTTTACGATACGCGCGCACACCGTCACGAAAAACCGACACCCTGAAGTTAGCTATAGTCAACATTTTGTTTCTTTGTATTTGTTATTTGTATTTCTTTGTATTAAAACTTTCGATGTATTAAATACCTTTTTTCTATTGTTAGTGTCGTTTTTTCTACAAACGTAGAATAAGGCGAAAAATAAATTTTTTGTAAAGATTTTTATCTTGTTACGCCGAAGAAGTATAACTTCTTATATCATGGGAGGCAAACGAACATGCGGGTCACCTGATGGTAAATGATGACCACCGCCCATATACACTAACAACACCAAGGGAGTCGCAAGTGCGTTGCCAGCCTGTGTTTGGGGGAAGAGGGGAGCTGATGTGGGCTCCCAGCGCTCTCACTGACCGAACGAAACACAACAATGCAAGCACTGTTACTTCAAGTCGGTGTTTCTATGGGTCGGGTGATACTACCCCGGGCGAACCGACGCATTCATGCTGAAAACAGTAACAGCTTCGGCGTGGCTCTACCGCCTACTTTCATGTACAAAATTTGAAGATATTGAAAAATAACGTAAAATATTACGAACGGATAAAATTTGATTTAGGTCATTTTGAAATGTAACGACTCGATTCTCTTTTATTTTATCGAACCCATAATATATTTATATCATAAGAAATTTGAACTAAAAATTTGTTAACAATAGTTCCATCAACCAACCAAGGTATTAAGGAAGCGGGTTATAAAATAAAAGATATATTTTGTTGCTTACATGAGAGGTAATAAGGTTGCAAGCAGATATATTTGCCAAGGGAATATTCAAATACTATGAAAACGAGCTCAGAAGCGAGAATTGAATGTTTCATACTTCACAAATTTGCTTTCAAATGGAATATTACAACAATGGCATAAGAAAGTCGAATATATTAAAAACTAGCTATGCCCGCGACTACATCCGCGTGGAATCTAATATAGAAAAAACAGTGACAAATAAAATCATCTAAATGTATTATGTCCATTTACTTATCTACTTCCCTCGTACTTAAGCCGCGTCGTCATTAAAATTACAATAACTGTTGACAGAGCGAACCGATTTTAATTAAACTAAGACTAAATGTTACTCGAAGATTGTGATCTTGGTGAGGTTTTATCGTGAACGCAGTACTTTAGCAGTGATGCGTGGTCAAATAAACAGACAGACAGATAATTCTCAAAATGATTGAGATGTGAAATGTGTTTCATTCCTTATTCCTACAATTACATTCTTGTTATATAGACTAGCGGGGCCGGCAGACGTTGTCCCGCCCTGATTATAAAAAAATCCTGGACAAATTATATACCAAAACGTTCCTCGTGAATCACTTTATCCACTGGTGAAAACCGCATAAAGATCCGTTCAGCAGTTTTTGAGTTTATCGCGAACAGACAGACAGACGCGGTAGGGGACTTTGTTTTATACTATGTAGTGATAAGAGATCTGAACAGTTCCATATAGAAGTTTCTAGAAAAGTCATCCCCTGAAAAATATTATTAGCTAAAAACCAAACTAGAAACAAAATCAACAAGATTTGATAAATAATAATACGAATAATGAAAACAAAAAAAAAGTGTGTGTGTACTTATGTACACGCGTTAGAAGTTATACTTCTGTGGCGTAACAAGATACAAATCTATTCAAAAATTTTATCTTTCGCCTCATTCTACGTTTGTAGAAAAAACGACACTAACAATAGAAAAAAGGTATTTAATACATTGAAAGTTTTAATACAAAGAAATACAAACAACAAATACAAAGAAACAAAATGTTGACTATAGCTAACTTCAGGGTGTCGGTTATTCGTGACGGTGTGCGCGCGCATTGTGAAAATTTACTCTCATCATTTTTCCCCAACGCGCCAAAAGAAGTATAACTTCAAAAACTGGGATAGTTTACAAATCGCATAATAACAACACTATCGTATACAGACTACAAAATTATTAAAATACACACAAGACTATTCTTAAGAAGTTATAAGCAATAAAAACAGAAGTAACTCTTTTTTATATATTTACAAATAGCAACCGACCACGGCTTTGCCACGACAATATATACATATATAATTGTAATAAGATATAATCTATAAAATATTAACTAGCGACCCGTCCTGATGCACGGGCTTAATATATTAATATGGTGTCGTAAGTGTATACACTATTTAGACTAATTTATTACACTTTGCTATTTGTGTCTACATTTCAAAATAACCTAAATCCAATTTTAACTGTTCTCGGTGTATAAAAACTGGAAATCCTACAACAAATTAAACATTTTATATGAACGATTCAAATTGGAGTTAGATAATTAATTAATTCAAATTTTCATCATTAAATACTAAGTTTCAGGAATTCGGTATCTTAACTATGCCCTCCCGATATATTCTTGATAATTTAATGTATGCCGCAAAAACTTAGATATGCTGGATCACGTAAAAGACCAACACAATTTATAAACTAGAAACTGCAACAAATTGGTCATTCCATGCTTCAGGCTCACTAAGTCCAAACACTGTGTTTTAGGTAATATTGTTAGGTTTTATAACAAAATCCCAAAACACGTTACCGATTTGCCGGATAGTATGTTTAAGAACCATGTCAAGCGGGTTTTAATGTCTAAAGGCTACTATAGGGTGGATCAATATGTGAACGATTGTGACGTATGGAAATGACGCTCCTCTTTATGCATCCACAAAAAACGATGTAACTATTTATGTTGTGTAAAACTATATAACATGAAGGGATAAACCCGATCGAGTTTCTTGCCGGTCCTTCTCGATGACTGGGTTGTTTTCCGAACCAGTGGTAGCTTTGACTTTCGTAAGGTCTACACCCTTACTTTTCAGGGCCTAAATTGAATAAAGAATATTTTGATTTGATTTCATTTGACATGTAACGACTCATCTTCTGTTCAGCAAAGTAATAGAAGCTTCGAAAGTTGAAACAATTTTTTTGTTGCGTATAATTTTAAATGTTTGTTATCTTTTAAAATATTCATCGAATTCATATGCTGTAAAAAAAATAATTAATGTACATTACCTGTACAATGTAATATTTTTTTAAGTAAAAATTAATACTATATTCACCTTAATAGCGTTGCAGATAACTCTTTATTTTTTAGTAATTTATAAGAAATAGAAATTATTACTGTGGATTATCGCTATGAGATAGTGATATATGATGAAGGACTTTTCTGTTGACAGTTTTAAGATGTGATGATTATTCTGACTGATTTCGGCCATGGCGACAACTTTGACCACCTTGTTTTTTCGCGTGGGAATCCTCTTCGAGATCTGCACCTGACCGGGCAGCACAGGTGTGAATGCCAGATTTCTACTGACTAAGCCCCCTCTGTGTTCCTATTGCACCATTTAGGGGGTGGGCAGGAACGGCCTATGCAATGCTTCTACCCGACCCGGCAGGTGTTGACGCTTCATCAGGACCCCGACTCCTAGTCTGAAGAGGGAAAACCTTGGCCCTCTCTGACGAACTGATGGGAGGCGCAATGAACACTAATGCGCCTTAACCACGTGACCCTGTGTTAGAGTAGCCAGGGCGATAAACATGCCCGTGTCCATCGCCCGCAGCAGGCCCTCACTATGGCGGCCGGAGGTCGTCACCGACCCGTCGCCGCCGTGTGGTTCGTCAACTGCGGGAGAGGAGCAAAGTGGTCTGTTCACTCTCTCTCTCCGCCGCCTCCTTTGCGAGCATTACTGTCTCACAGTTGGAAGCGACGGAGTTCCGTGACTTCCTTCAACTTTGACCTCCTAGCCTGAGGAATGACGCTGTTGCGCTTGAAGATGGCTTAAAACGCGTTACTGAGGGCACGTGAGTTTACCGTTTTCATAATATGTTATGGCAGCAGGTGGGCAAGCCTTTAACTGGTCGCGTTTGGTATTAATACCAGCTTTACGCTGAAGCTCGAACTCGCGTAATTGGCTGTTCACCATCCTACGCCAGATTTAAGACATACAATTCCATAGTAAATTACTTTGTTGTATGTCATAAAGTTAAGTCATCGTTATCAATAAAAACGCTCGAAAATTCCTTTTACTCTACTATATATAAATATAATATACATGCATTATACATATAAATTTTCTGAAAAAAAATTCTCTATACGATAGTAAAACCGTATCAAAATCCGTTGCGTACAGTCCTCGCTATACTTTCTAACAGTTCTGAGTATATGTCCAGAACATAAATTTAAAAATATATTACATATATAGCATCGAGACAACTTAACGATAAATAAATACCAATTTTAGATTCCTATAAAGATTTTTTAACTTTATTTTGTATTAAACCATGATATTATAACTAGAAAGCAGTAGATACGTCATAAGCGCTTCGACAACGCCTTGTTAAGACTTGTCCAGTTAACTTATCTTTGACGGCTGCCCCGTCAATCCGCCCGTATCTAAGCGATATATAACTATTTCTTTTTCACCACCGATATTGGGAATATGCCATCTCATTTCCACATTTTATCTAAGACAGTGTGACGTTACAATATTACTTTACGTATGTGTGCGTTATCGTGCCATTTGTTTTGTCAAATTATCATGTGGGTAACGTATTACCAGCTTTTTACTTATAATATCATGAGTATTAAATTCTTGACTATATTACACGCCAATACCCTTAATCATAATACATAACACCTTTTTTTAAATACAGTTAATAATAATAAAATTTAAAGCTTATAATAATCTCATCATTTTTTTTTTAGTGAAAATAACATTAAATGTACATTATACACTTTATAGTGTTAGAATATATTTCAGATACAGTCTATTGACTGTCAGCGATGTGACTGGCGGCTTCGATTACCTGAAATTAATTTATTACCTTTTATTTATACTAGTATTATAAAGCCGAAGTTGTTTGGTTGAACGCATTAATCTTAAGAACTACGGATCTGATTTGAAAAATGATTACAGTGCTAGATAGCTCATTTATCGAGGAAGGTTATAGGTATCATCACGCTAAGACCAATAGGAGCGGAGCAACAATGAAGAATGTTACAAAATCAGGTTTATTTTCCTTTTGAGGGCATCCGCTGCCTGTTAGCGTTAGCCCAAAGTAACTATTGCACGCGTTGAAGTCGCGGGAATTACTAGTTATATATATATCATTACATAGTATAGAACAAAGTCCGCCACCGCAACTGTCTGTATGTCTGTTCGCGATAAACTCATAAACTACTGAACGGATTTTCATGTGGTTTTCACCAGTAGATAAAGTAATTCATGAGAAAGATTTAGGTATATAATTTGCCATGGTTCTTTTATTGTTAGGGCGGGACAGCGTCCACCGGGCCCACTAGTATATATATAACTAGATGACCGGTCCACGTGTAGCTGTGGTTTGATTATTAATGTCAAATTGAATAAAACATGTGCAACATAAACTAAACTGAAGTGGAAAATGAAAATTCAAAAAAGTTGCGCCATCTATGAGATATCTATAACAGTCGGTCCTACAGTTTTCTGTCAACAAGCTAATTTAAAGCGCCATCTGTTCGAGACTGGCGAAACTTACAATTAATAACAATAAGCAACATTGACAATCATTTAATTTGTAATTAAACTGAGGCCATTAATCGAAATATAAATTATCGTATCTCTCAAGTTGGACCAAATTATACATAAATGCCAACGTTTCGTGAAGATCGGTTCAGTAGTTTCGAAGTTCATCGTGGACAGACATCATGACACTGGATTTTTATATATTTCGATTTATCACCATCAGACATAGCACATCCCACCTATGTAAGGTCGGCACTGATAGATTTATAGGTTTAAAAAGTAAACTCAATCTGATTTAACGAGATATAATTCAAAGAACATTTAGTGAGTACAATCCAGTGACGCAGTAAAATACGGAAGAACAAATACAAAAATTGACATTGACAGTAGTGACATTAATGACAGTACATTATTAGAGACCCAGTTCTATAATATTAACAGAATATGCTACAAACGATCATTATTGGTGACCTACTTTATTTATAGCATTGTGTTTATATATATAGCTCTAACAGGCACGATATGTTTTCCTCTTCCACTCTCCCCTGTCAGATGTCATCTCAAAATCAAAATATCCTTTATTCAGTTTAGGCCCTGAGAAGGCGCTTATGAACGCCGAAGCTACCACCGGTTCGGACAAACAACCCACTCATCTAGAAGAACCGGCAAGAAACTCGATCTGGTTTATCTTTTCATGTTATATATTTTTACAATAACATAAATATTTACATTCGTTATTAGTGGATGCACAGAGAGGGGCGTCATTTCCAAACGTCACAATCGTTCAAATATTGATCCAGCCTATAATAGCCTTTAGATATTAAAACCCGCTTGACATGGTTCTTGAACTCACTATCGGGCAAATATCTGAGTATTCACACCTTTTATACACCTCATTTTACACATAATCCAGACATACCTTTTTTAATCTTCCTCTACTTTTATATTCGTCCCCCTTCATACTTAAAATGTGCTACTTACATGACTTACATCTCTTTTTGTTCTTTTTCTTATTGTATGTAAAGATAAATGTTGCCTAATAGTTCTTTTTTATGACAGAGATGACGTGTCTTAGGAGTAAAACAAAAAATAATTGATTGAAATCTGTGTTAGCTTATGAGTGTTGCTCACACAACGTTAGACCTCCTTTTTTCTTTTTTTTTATGTCATTGCAAGCAAACGAACAGGTTGTTCACGTGATAGTAAGTGAACACCGCCGTCCATAGACACTAGCAACACCGGAGAAGTCACAAGTGCGTTGCCAGCAGTGTTTGGGGGAGGAGGGAAGGGAGGTGGGCCTCCGGCGCTCTCACTGACCGAACGAAAAGCAACAATGCAAGCACTGTTACAACACGTCGGCTTTCTGTGTGTCGGGTTGTAGTACCCCGCGCGAACCGACACATTCATGCTGAAACCAGTAATAGCTTCAGCGTGGCTCTGCCACTTACCAACTACCACCACTTATATTTTTGGCAACCAATCTTCTAGTAGACTATTACTGCCATTGTCGAGTAAATATTTATATTACAAGTTTCTTGCGATCATTTCAATGAACTAACAAGATGGTGGTCGTCTTGTTAGAACTATCCAGGGAGTTTTTTGTGGCGAGTCAGAATGCATGCTCCGTGGTATTATTTTCGATCCACTTCACTTGTACACAATAACTTAACTATATTACATAAAGCACCACCAGTGTTACATAATATAGGGCCCAATAACACAAGATTATGAATAAAACATAAAGGCCTTTTTTTATGCTAAAGGGCAGGAAACAGACAGACGGCCCATCTGATGGTAAATGATTACCGTCGCCTATGGACATCTGCAATACCAGGGGTATCGCTGTTGCGTTGCCGGCCTTGAAGAGTGTGTCAATCCCTTTATATGCAATAAAGAGACAATACAAGACATTCCAAGATCCCGCTAAAAACTCTCTTTAGGATATATATCTACATAATATTTTATATAAATAAACTAACATAAATATAGTACGAATTGTGGCATTACTGAAGAAGGCGAGAGTTTTTTTAGCGCATCTGTTATCATTGGTCATATTTCCACAAGATACACTGATAATGATTAAAGCCATAAATGGTGGCAGGTTAATATTTGGCTAGACATTTAAATATTTAGTCAGATGTGTAAATATTTAGCCAGACTTGTAAATCTTTGGCCAGACGCTAAACAATCTGAGATGGTAAATGAATTATTGTCAACAGCAACAAAAGGTGATGGCCATTGGGCGATAATTGGTAGGATCGGCACTATCGTCCTTTTAGAGAATGGGTTGTACATTGGTAAGCTTCCAGGACTTTGAGACAGTACCAGTTTCGAGAGAGACGTGGAACAGCTCTGAAAAAATAGGAGACAGTTCTGCTGCACATTTTTGGAGAACCGTAGCTGATATACCGTCAGAACCATTGGCTTTATTCACACAATTACGAATGATACTACGAACGGTCTTGTTGCGTATAACAAACCATGTGCTACAGACTGTATCGGTAAAATTTTACCCCAAGGAATAATAGTAGATGAATAATTAATACTATTTGGTAAGTTATACTATAAAACAAGCACGATAAAAATTCATTTCTAAAAAATGAAAAAATCTCCATCTTAAATGAATGGGAAAAGGGATCGTCATTTAGTTTTATTTAGTTCGTTTTTAAGCTATAAACTAACGATTTGAACAATACCCAAGTCAAAAACGGTAACTTGGTAATTAACGGACACCCTAGTGTAGGCTAAACCAGGTCTTGTAAGTTCCCAGTTTCGCAACAAATCAAGCAGACCTAAAAATGTAGTAATATTTCTATGATTTCTAGATTCATCTAAAGTGTGTTACACAATACGTTTAGTCGATGCGGTCAGGGATATCCACGTCTTAATGTCTTATGGTATTTTGTTGTGGGGGACAGCAGCTGAGGTGGACACCATATTCCTATTACAAAAACGGGCAGTTCGAGCAATTTATAATATGAGGCCTCGCGAATCATTAAAGACTAAGTTTCAGTAATTCGGTATCTTAACTCTGCTCTCCCAATATATTCTTGGAATTTAATGTATGTCCGCAAGAACTTAGATATGCTAGATCTAGTAAAATACCAAAATAATTTAAATACTAGAAACAGCAACAAATTGGTCATTCCATGCTTCAGGCTCACTAAGTCCAAAAGCAGTTGTTTAGGTAATAGTGTTAGGTTTTATAACAAAGTCCCAAAACGCATTACCAATTTGCCAGATAGTGAGTTCAAGAACCATGCCAAGCGGGTTTTAATATCTAAAGGATATTATAGGGTGGATCAATATGTGAACGATTGTGACGTCTGGAAATGACGCCCCTCTCTGTGCATCCACTAATAACGAATGTAACTATTTATGTTTTGTAAAAATATATAACATGAAGAGATAAACCAGATCGAGTTTCTTGCCGGTTCTTCTCGATGAGTGGCTTGTTTGTCCGAACCGGTGGTAGTTTTGACGTTCATAAGCGCCTTCTCAGGACCTAAATTGAATAAAGGATATTTTGATGCCAATTAACACTCTGTAGGTACACTGTGACTATTTATCCAAGCAGAGCTATGCCTTACAACAACTTCCACATAGAGGTGCGTGTAGATCAACGACATCTTGCCCTTTTATGTGACAAACTGTGGAAGTCAAAGCAGTTACTATTTACTCAAATTTCCCCAAAATAATTTAGTAACACAAAAATAATAATAACGATGAAATTATTGTTAATTAAGTGATACATCAATTCTATATAATCATTCTTATTTATATATCTAAGATAGTGGCACTAGTGTTCCGGTAGCGTTGTAGTCTCGCCTCTCGGGTGTGTCGTAGCGGTACCGGACGTAGTAAATAACACGTGTCTATAAAGATAACTCACCCTTTTGACTTTCTTGCCATACATACTCCAGAACGTGACCTTCACTTGAGTTGGCTTTCCAGTCCTCGCATCAAAAACCCGACAGCTGTCGAACGGTGGACAGTAAAGATGGAGCGAAACTGCACCGTCCACGTGAGATGGATTTTCCATCCGATGGAGACCCAATGCATCTATAATAGACCATAAAAGAATAGCTCAGTGATGGAAACTACGACGGCTTGATGGAGATTGAAGCTACATAATTCCGCATAGATTTATTAGTGTATTATATTCATCATCGTCAACAGCCTGTAAGAATCCCACTGCAGGGCCATAGGCCTCTTCCCGAAGGAAGGTATGGGCATAATCACCACGCCAGCCCACGACGTATGGTTGATTTCAAACTGTGAGAAATGAATAGTTCTATGTTTTCCCACACGCGTAGTACTACACTTTCTCAGGTTCAGGTTTCCTCACTAAGTTTGCCTTCACAGCCACCCGATAGTGTTACCGATTTTAATTTGTTTTACGCGTATTCCGAAAAATTCGTTGGTAAATGCCAGGATTCGAACCTGCGGACATCGGATTGATATTCCACCGGTCAAACCATTAGACCATCATAACTACTATACTACGTTGACATATAAAACCCTATATCAATGGTGTATTAGTGTATTTTGGATAAACAAGCATAATTAACATCGAGAACGTTTCGTATTTGTTGTAGCGTTTGATTTAACAAAATCAAAGTGAAACGTTTTTTGCCATCGTCTCAAATGTTTTCGTCCATCTATCGCATGTCCCATTACAGGCAGCGCTCGGCCGCAGTGTAGTGGTAAAGTGAAAAGCGCTCGGCAGAGCAGTCAACACCAATATGGCGGCATCCATGACTCAATGATTTAAATAAATATTGTGCTCAGTTTTTAACAAGCGTCTATCATCTGAATGATCGTGTTTATCATTACATAGTATAAAACAAAGTCGCCTACTGCGTCTGTATATCTGTCTGTTCGCGATAAACTCAAAAACTACCGAACCGATTTTCATGCGGTTTTCAGCAGTGGCTATCATTGAGGTGATTCATGAGGAACGTTTCAGTGTTTAATTTGTCAAGGATTTTTTCATAATCAGGGCAAGACAACGTCTGCCGAGACCGCTAGTTATATTATATTCCATACTCTAGTACGCAGATTGAAATTAAAATGTTTAGTCGGGTATCTTGCATACTATAAATTTCCCATTATCATTTCCATTTTCCAGTTATTTAGTTACACATATAGTGCTACTGTAAGAACATTTCTCAGGTTCAGATTCCCTCACGATGTGTTTTTTCCCTCACCGTCAGTCGATAGTGTTACCAATTGAAGTTGCTAAATGCACGTGAAATCCAGTAAACTTATTAGTACACGTCAAGGTTCGAACCTGCGATAACTGAAGGATATTGCATCGATTAAACACTCGACCACCATGACACAAATAAATTAATATCATTACATAGTATAAAACAAAGTCCCCTACCGCGTCTGTCTGTCTGTCTGTTCGCGATAAACTCAAAAACTACCGAACGGAGTTTCATGTGGTTTTCACCGGCGGATAGTGTGATTGATGAGGAACGTTTTAGTATATAATTTGTCAAAATTTTTTTCATAATCAGGGCGGGACAACGTCTGCCGGGTCCGCTAGTCTATACTAATATTATAGCGCTGAAGAGTTTGTTTGCGAGAACGTGCTAATCTCTGGAACTATTGGTCCAATTTGAAAAATTCTTTCAATGTTAGATAGTTCATTTATCGAAGAGGGCATATAAGTCATCACGCTAAGACAAATAGGAGCGGAGCACCAATGAAGAATGTTTCAAAATCGGGGATTTTTTTAGCGTTAGCTCAAAGTAACTATTCTATAAAGTAGCGGCCAGAAACTAGTAATTGTGTAGAAATGTAATGTAACAAGCATGTTTTGATAATAAAAGATTCATAATCGGCACTACTTTATTGTTAAACAAAACGTATATTACAACTTAAAAATGGTTACAAAAGATAATAATCAAACCGCCAAAAAATCTAATCTCAGCAAAATATTCGAATTGCTAATATAAATGTATATAATACCTACTGTACATATTAAAGAAAAAAAATACTCTAACAGTTAGCTGTAACTAGCTATATACAGTAGAACCTCGATAAGTTAAAATCCAAGGGAAACACAAAATATTTTAAGTTATAGAGTTTTTAACTTATCAAGGGTTCATGTACACTCGCACTTACGCTGCACACTTTGTTGAAGGCCTAATCATGCCGTTTCTCGAAGTTTTCTACCAAGTCATTGCTAGCTTTAAAATTACGGATTTTCAGCGAATTCTAAAATACTTTCTCCAGATTCTCGTTTCTTTAAGAGTTCAGCTTCTTTTTTAATTATAACTGATAATGTACTTTCGTGTATAACAAACTGCGCCGCAACATCTTTCCTTTTTAATCCACTTTTCACCGCTTTTAATTTATTAGCGTATGTTAGTGTTATTAATTTTTGTGTTAACAATTTAACTTGTAAACACATGCAACCAATACATTTTGAGAAACCATTTTGTTTTGTTCATTCGTTCGAAATGACTCATTGACAGACAGTTTATGTTACAGAGCTCATCGAAACATTTTATTAAGTAACTGAGAGCTAATACTGCAATTGTTTAAGTTATAGAGGGTGGGTATTTTAAGTAATAGAGGTTTTAGGCTCTGAGGGGAAAGGAACAGATTATTTTTTGAAGTTATAGAGGTTTTTACCTTATCGAGGTTTGACATATCGAGGTTCTACTGTATAATAATAATATCTTATCTCGCTCACTTTAATATTATATTTAAGCTGCACTAGCTTTAATTTGGCTTCAGATAAAAGTGTAGACCAAGAGTCTGCAGGAAAAATAAATAAATAAAATAATAATAGGTAACGTACGAAAGAAAATGTGTGTAGTTAGTTCATAGGAGGTAGGCTTTTACATCTTTCAAAAAGAGAGCGAGAAGCGCGGATGTCTCACTGTCAACTCCCGAAGGCAAGCGAGACACTGCTCCCATGCCCGATTTCCGAGTCACATTTATCTGTTCAATAGCGTTATCGGTTCGATAAACCTCCGTTAAACTTAACTGGCCAACCTGGGCGTTTATCTTATTCGATAGGTTTTGACATTTTAAATAGTTTTTAATATCTTGACAATGACATGTCATTGACGAACAACTAACGAATTGAAAAGTTTTGTCTCTAAAATAATTAAATTTATAAATAAACTAGCGGGCCCGGCTGACGTTGTCCCGCCCTGATTACCCCGCCGCAACCCCCCTTGTGGGTGGAATTTCGTAAAATCCGTTCTTAGCTGACCTCTACTCGGCGAAAGGAATATTCCTACCATATTTCAAGTCGCTACGCCTTATGGATCCAGAGATATCGCGATGAGTCAATATATTGGTGGGAATCTCTTATATATATATAGATAGATAATTATAAAATTCAATTAAACCATCTAGTAATCCAAAGTATTTTTTAATCATAATATCACTACTATAAGTTAAGAATTAAAATTATAAAACCGATTTTTAACACTCTTTTTTAAAAAGCGCCACCTAGTGAACATCAAGGAACTAGTTATGGGTTTTATAGTTATTTAACAACTCGTTGTGTACTCAGAAACACATTGACAGTTTATCTTATATATAACTTTATTGAGTTAATAACTAATGATAGTTTAACCGAGTACCTCAGAAACCGGGCACCACTCTGCCCGACGCAGCGTTTACACCCACCACTGCATCGTCAAACAAAAAGGTTGTGGATCAAAATTACAAAGCCCAAAGTTTCACTTCAAGAAATGCTATAACACGATATAAAATAAATAAAACATACTCACCATTTATATAGCATACATCATTAACCTCCAATCTCGTCCGGCCTATTTCTTTCATATTCCTAATATCATAGTTATCCTCGTCGTCATTTCCAGCGCCACCTTCGAAGCGGTCCTTCGTGACACTTCCAGGGACGTCAGTTTGACATCTGTCAGTTTGACAGCTGTCATTTTGACAGACGCCCGGATTTTCCAGCCGGTTGTTACAGTGACATCTGTTGTCGGTTTCGTTATTGTTGTTGTTTTTGTTTAAAACTTTTAAAACTTCCGGCTGCACGTTCTCTGGCCAGTCGTACCTGGAAGTCCCACAACACATTACAGATTAGTCCCAAAAAACATTACCGATTTGCCGGATAGTGAGTTCAAGAACCATGTCAAGCGGGTTTTAATATTTC
>AP028425.1:10080127-10304316 GCA_036509395.1 Antheraea yamamai | reverse complement strand
TTTATCTTTTCATAGTAACTAACATATATTTTTTTTTTTATTAACACACCAATAGACACATAAAGCTACATTCGTTTTTAGTGGTTGCACAGAGAGAGGAGTCACTTCCAGACGTCGCTATCGTTCACATACTGATCCACCCTGTAATAACCTTTATGTATTAAGACCCGCTTGACATAACACTTGAACCTACTATCCGGCAAATCGGTAATGTGTTTTGGGACTTTGTTATAAAATCTAACACTATTACCTAAAAAACTGTTACTGGTCTTAGTAAGCCTGAAACATGGAGTGACCAGTTTGTTATGGTTTCTGGTATTTACATTATGTCGGTCTTTTACTAAATCTAGATTATCTAAGTTTTTCCGGACGTACATCAAATTCTCAAGAATATATTGAGAGGGCAGAGTTAAAATACCGAATTCCTGAAACTTAGTCTTTAATGATTCACGAGGTCCCAAATCATAGATTGCTCGAACTGCCCGTTTTTGTAGTAGGAATATGGTGTCTACCTCAGCTGCGGCCCCCCACAACAAAATGCCATAAGACATTAAGCTATGGAAGTAAGCGAAGTAGACCAACCTAGCAGTGGCAATATTTGTTAGCTGGCGAATTTTTCGAATGGCGAACACAGCAGAACTTAATCTTCCAGCCAATTTTTTTATATGAGGACCCCATTGTAATTTAGAATCAAGTGTGATACCCAGGAACACAGTATTGTCAACTAAGCCAACTAGATTCCCTTGGATCTCGATTTTACTATCAGTTGGTGGAACATTAGGTAAGGTAAATCTTATGCACTTTGTTTTGGCTGCGTTTAGCAATAAATTATTTAATGCAAACCAATCGGAAATTTTATTTAAAATACTGCTTAGATACGTAAACTCGGAATCTATTCTTTTTACCTGAAATATAAGCGAAGTGTCATCCGCGAAAAGAACTACATCTGCACAGTTATCAACCACTAGCGGCAGATCATTTATATATACGAGAAACAAAAACGGCCCTAAAATGGAACCCTGTGGAACGCCAATTTGAGTCAAGGATCCCGCAGACGTTGCCCCGTCTATACTAACTTTATGACAGCGATCTTTTAAATAGGAGACAAGAAGATCGAGAGAGACTCCACAAACACCGTAATGTTTTAATTTCAGAATGAGGGTACTATGGTCAACGCAGTCAAAGGCCTTAGATAGATCACAAAACACACCAATTGCATCCTGCGATCCTTCCCAAGCTCGTAATATATTACTTAAAAGCGTTGCACCAGCGTCAGTAGTCGATTTTGATTTTGTGAAGCCAAACTGTCGATCATCCAGAATCTCTTGCGCTTTAAAATATCCTACTAATTGCTTAAGCATAATCTTCTCAAAAATTTTGCTTAACGACGGAAGTACAGAAATTGGTCTATAATTTCCAAGACTATTTCTACAGCCTGATTTAAATAAAGGAACTACTTTACTTATTTTCATTAGATTGGGGAAGGTTCCTTGTGCTATACACTTATTAAATATGTTAGCTAAATATGGTGAAATATTGATAATTAAGGACTGCACTACCATTACCGACATTCCCCATATGTCTTCAGTATGTTTCAAATTTAAAAGTTTAAAAGTCCTTATTATTTCACCTGCACTAATAGATGTAAAATTAAATTTTGACTTTACAGGTGCCCTCAGACTTTTTAAAAATGATACGGCACCATGGGCTGATGAATTAATATTTTTTGTTACCTGTAGAGGTATATTTGTGAAATAATCTTGGAAAACAGTCACTACCTCTGAACTGTTTGAAATTAGTACTCCATCAACATCTAGATTATGCGTATTATCATTTATTTTATTTTTCCCTAATTCTTTATTTATAATATGCCAGACAGTCTTGGTCTTATTACTAGACTCAAGTACTTTATTTCCTAAAAATTTTGCTTTGGCAGCTGCACAAACACGTTTAAAAATTTTAGAATAATTTCTGACATAAGAATGAAAGGATTCATCGCTAGTTAATGATCTCCTATAATACAAATCGTATAGTCGATCTCTACTTTTTTTAATTCCTATGGTAGCCCATTCACTAAAATTATTTTTATTTTTTACATTAACAACTTTTCTTGGGCAGTGTTTATTAAATTCCGTCCTTATGATATTGAACAAGCTGTCATAATCCTCATTTGGATCTTGATTGCTAAAATTATTAGATGATAATCTTTGAAGAATATTGTGATTTAAACGATCTAATCTAGTTTGGGATGTTAGTCTAGCTGTTTTCTTATAGTCAGTGCTAGGTTTTTTACAGTTTATTTTAACAATTAGTCCTTTATGATCAGATCGTATCCCAGTAATAATACTACCGCCAATGGTCTCAAAGTCAGTGAAAATGTTGTCTATGCAAGATGCACTATGAGAAGTAATTCTAGTTGGCTCATTAAAGAGAGGATCCAGGTTAAATGACCTAAATAATGATGTGAACATAGTGACCTCTGGCGACATACTCAAAATATCTATGTTAAAGTCACCACAAACTAAAACTCGTTTATTAATATTAGATATTCTTATTAAAATTTCCTCCATCTTTTTTAAAAATTGGGAAAAATTTGATGATGGCGGTCTATAAACACATAAAATAATTAATTCATCCATCTCTGTACAGGCCACTTCACAAATACAGTCAGTTGAGAGACTACATATATCTTTCCTGTCTTTGAATTTTAGATTATTTTTTGATAATATAATACAACCACCACCGGCAGTGATTGTTCGATTAAACACACTGGCTACAGTAAAACAAGGTACATAAAATAACATTTTATCCGGTTTAAGCCAAGTTTCAGTGAAACATAATATATCTAGTCTCTCTCTATGTAATAATAAGTCTATATCTAATACTTTGCCGGAGAAGCGATTAATATTCTGATGATACAATGAGATGTTACACTGCTCCTTTGTCTTATCTAATGGTTTAAAAAAATATTCGCAGTATCATTAGCTAAACTACATGATACTGCTGAGTCATCTAACCTATTAATATTATAAGCTATCAATGTAGCTACTTCACGTTTGTATCTTTTAGGAAGGAACAGATTGTCCCTAGTCAATATAAAATTATTAATAAACTTATTAATATCAAAAAAAATAAATTTGTCACGATGACAACATGTCAAATTGTATAAACAATTATTTAAAAAATGAATGTTATTATTCTTGTCTTTTAAAGAAAGTGAATAAGGGAAAGCACACAGCATTATTTTCCCTACGTCTAAGGATAACAGTTTTTCTGATAATTGAATAATTTAAAGGCTACTATAGGGTGGATCAATATGTGAACGATTGTGACGTCTGGTAATGACGCCGCTCTCAGTGCATCCACTAATAATAAATGTAACTATTTATGTTTTGTAAAAATATATAATATGAAAAGATAAACCAGATCGAGTTTCTTGCCGGTTCTTCTCGATGACTAAGTTGTTGTCCGAACCGGTGGTAGCTTTGACGTTCATAAGCGCCTTCTCAGGGCCTAAA
Source organism: Antheraea yamamai (assembly GCA_036509395.1). Taxonomy (NCBI): domain Eukaryota; kingdom Metazoa; phylum Arthropoda; class Insecta; order Lepidoptera; family Saturniidae; genus Antheraea; species Antheraea yamamai. The sequence goes on along the minus strand of AP028425.1, from coordinate 10,300,798 downwards.
TTGAATAAAGGATATTTTGATTTTGAATCAATTGTATTTTTAAACGGCGGTGGGTTGATTAATATGTAATTAAAAACCTATAGTATCCTATTAAAATTACTACTGGTTGTTCAGTGGTCGAGATTTGACCACTATGAGGCATACAATTTTTTCTATTGTATTGATATATATATAGTGTTGAAGTTTTTGATGGGATTTTAGAATGTCATGTAGTGGATTTTATATTTTATTCATAATCTTGTGTTATTTGGCTTTATATTTCGTATCATAAGTGGTGTTTTACGTAATATAGTTCGGTTATTATGCACAAGTGAAGTGGATGGGAAATAATACCACGGGGCATGGATTCTGACTTGCCATAAAAACTCCCTGGAAAGTTCTAACAAGACGGCCATCATCTTGTTAGTTCATTAAAATGATCTCAAGAAACTTGTAATCTCATTACCTACTCCACAATGACAGTAATAATCTACTAGAAGATTGGTTGCCAAAAATAAATAGATAGTGTTATCTGTATTGACAATTGGACAAATATTGTACATAGTAGACGTAAAATACGTAGGTTTTTTTTTTGTTTTTCGAACTTACTACGCTATTGACCAAGCAAGGTCTTAACAGCTTCACCGGACTACTAAGGCGAGCGCTTAAGACACTCAGCCGATTTTATTTTGACAACTAGCTCAAGGATGCGCGGCACACCTCGGTTTTGGCTGTTGCCTGATACATGCAATTCGCGACCTATCTGAGCTAACCTAAGCTAAGCTAGTTATTCATACATATATGAGTTGTTGAAACATATATGTGTACCAAGCATACATACCTCAACAACTCTTATATATATTTCGAATCGGATAATATTCTAAACTATTTCAGTTTGATAAGGGAAAAAAAATAAAACCCTTCCACTTGCATGTGTAAGCGTGTATGCGTGCACGTGTGTGGAGATGATATGTGTAATGTTGTCGCAGTGATGTAAAATTTTGTGTGAGTGTATCGCGCGAGCAGCGTACTCAAGGGCTCCACGCCGAGGGAACGGACCTAGGCTTGAGCCGCTGCCGTAAAATACGTAAGCATGCACCTCTTTTGTAGGGCATTCAATTTTCTATAAGAATGTATGTCATTCTTCTTGGTTGCTCTGAGTATAGCCGCAAGTTAAGGCTTGCGGGTGATATAGCCAAAAGGATGAAGAAGGACGAAGGAAATAGCATGTAATCTATACATATAATAAGAATGTAAATCTAATGTGTCGGTATATTTTCGATTTTCGTGAAAAAATTTTTTGCAGGTGACTAGGAATAAGTAATAGAATACATTTCAATCACTTTTAGAAATGTCTGTCTGTCTGTTTGTATGTACACGCGTCACTGCTAAAATACTGGGTTCACAATAAGCCCTACGGTTCTACCCAGATTTTTTTTCAACGTTTTTGTCAATTTTTCTCTTTTGAATTTTTTCATTTGCCATCAAAAAACTCCTATAATCCGAAATTTTCACCTTTCTAACCATACCCACCTTCCTAACCATAACTTAATGTTTTTGTATGAACAATCTTCAAATGATTCAACGGTCGTTCGTATTTCAAACAAAACTAAATTATTGATGTTACTGAATGACAGATGGCGTTAAGTCAGCCTCATCGAAATTTCTCCCACACATGCGTAAGTCATTCACTAAACTAACTAGATACGTGTTAGAGTGAGACCCTGAATTGTTTGGTTTCATTATTGGTAACGGTGAGAGTCGCTGTAATCGGGTTCTAGGTTTTTAAAGATTTATTGCAATTTTTTCCATTGGCTTATCTAAGGATTCTGCCATTGCAAAGATGAAAGGATTTATTGGAGGAGGGTATTTATTGTAGATCACGTCGGGATCACCAATTTTGGGGCGTATTCATATAATATATATGTGAAAATCAAACACGGACTTTGCAATCGAGACTTTTAATAATGGAGTTTGTCTGTCGAGGAAAAATATATATCCGTTTGACATCGAATATGTCGTTCGTTTTTCAAAAGGGCCAGAGACATTATTAATGGCCAGCACGCTACAGATTTTTCGAGTTTGGAAATACAGTTGGAACGGATAGGTAACCGATTTCACGCAGACGAAGTTGCACGGAGGTGCTAGTATTATTGTAAGAATCTCAAATTGGCATTTATTTATCGTTAAATTAATAACAAATGTGTACGAAACCGCGGGCATAGCTAGTGATATATAAATTCGATTAACGTCACCATAAAACGAAATAATTATTGTAATTATATGAGAAACATCTAGAACGTAGATTTCATTAAAAGATAACGAGTTCAGTGCACTGCTGTAATATCTAATAAGGTCAGTAAAATGGGCATATATTTCAAATGATTATGATTTTGTACAGTCCGCGTCATGCTTTTTGACCTCTCTGAATATATTATTTATTAGCTGTGCCCGCGGCTTAGTCTGCGTGGAAGCTTAAGTAAAAAACAGTGATTAATAAAGTCATCTGAATGTATTAAGTCCATTTACTTGTCTACTTTTCTCTCGTACTTACGCCGCGTCGTCATTAAAACTACAATAACATTTGATAGAATGGACCGATTTTAATGAAACCAAGACTAAATCTTGCTCAAAGATAAGCGCTATAATCTTTTTGGAGAGGTTTTATCGTAATCGCAGCACTTCAAACACACGGATATTTCTAAAAATTATTGAAATGTATTCTATTACTTATCCCAAGACACATGCAACAATTTTTTCCACAAAAATCTAATAACCACAGACACGTTAGATTTACATTCTTATTATATGTATAGAAGATATTGAAACTATGCGAGTAATTATTCTAAATAGTCTTTGTAGCTATGTACAAGCTACAGTGTCATGTCAACAAGAATCGAAATGCATTCGCATGAAAATAACTGATGCAATTACAATAATAGATTTCTATTTTCAATGAAAACAACGTTATCAATAAATTAATAATATTTAGATTTATATGTTTATAGTTAGGTTTTAATTACATAAACATACTGTAATTGTATGTGTATTATGAACTAATTATTTTATGATTTTGATGTATGAAGACATCGGAAGATAAACTCAATAATGTCTTACAATTTATATGAATAAATTATCTTATCGTAGCGCCACTAATATTGTACCTCGATTAAACGAGAAAGCAACATTAAATAGAGACAACTATGTATAGGGTCTACGTGGGAGAGAACGAGATAGAATACATTATACAGTGTTTCGTACATTTGCGGGCCGCTCATTGTATGTTGTACTAGTCCGAGCGTTGTACGTGTGTGTATGTGTGTGCCTGCGTATTACGTTCCCTCGGAAAAAGACATCATAACCGGAATAATGTATTACTTAATTATGTATTTTTGAAGTCAAGACTTCTTTAGGCGCGTAGCGGTATTTTTTTTTGCAGGAGATTCTGATTCTGAAACTTCTGATTTCGCCTCATGCTAGTAAGCGTGATCGACCGTACTGCGTTTGCGCGGCTTACGTCAGACTAACGACGCGTTGTATAGAAGCCTGTGTACTTCTAATATTTTGATATTTTAATTGAGATTGTGCAGTCTATCACATATTTGATTAATTAATAAAAATGTATATAATTATTGCTCGGAGTGCCAATAAATGTGAAAACTAAACTAATTATAATAATTTCAATTTACAAGTTATGAAATTTAAATCTTATTGACACAACTAGCCGACCCGTGCCCACTTCGTTGGGCGGTAATAGGCATTATCAAGCTGCAACTTTTTTCTAGAACTCAATCATATATCTCTCATAGTTAAGGCAGCGTTCGTAAGAAACGTTTTCGATCGACCATTTTTTCTCCGACTCTCCAGATATTACCCTCTACAATCTCACAAACTTTACCACTTTATAATATTAGTATAGATAATATAATTAGTTAATAGCTTCTGCCCGCGACTTCGTACGTGTGGAATAGTTATTTCGGGCTCAGACGCAGCGGAAGCTCTCAAAAGGAAAAAATACCCCGATTTTAAAACATGTTTCATTGTTGCTTCGCTCCGATTGGTCTTAGCGTGATGATATATAGCCTATGACACTTACAAATAACGTGGCTTTCTATTGGTAAAAGAATTTTCGAAATCGGTTGAGTAGTTCCTGAGATTATCCCCTACAACGTCTCAACGTCACAAACTCACAAACTTTACCTCTTTATAATATTAGTATAGATAACACTATAATTGATTTGAAATTGAAAAAAAACATAGTTATTTATTATTGTTATTATATTATTCATCGGACTGTTGACTGTTGCATTATCCACATTTGTAAATAAATAAATAATATCACTATATTCACAGATAAAAATCTCCTACACTGACATAACTGGCAAATGTGTAAACCTGACATTATGCGAAAAAAAATGATATCTATTTAAAAGCGCATTTCAACATCTATTTTTAACTAGTTTATAATCGCTAAAATGATAAATACTATCGACTGGCGTCCCATACATTTTATCATAACGCTATTTAACACATGAACTGTGACCTTGTTGTAATCGATAATCGTTTAGCTATAAGGAACGCTTTGTGAACTGTAAAATAGGTTGCCGGAACAGACAATCCAGAGATACTTGACTTTTTTTATCTTACAAGGTGTGACGCAAAGGTCCCATTACGTAAATTTTATTCGGTCTAGTTTTTAAAACAATTATATGTGAAACTTTTAAGTAACGTAATATAAAAGCTACGTAACGGATTTTGATAGGATTTTCACTATTATTTCGTGATTTTCCCCCGGAAGATTTATATGTATAGAGAGAATAGAAATGTCGATGTATCCTAATGAGACTGTAAGACATATTTTTCAGCCATTTACATTGACAATGCTGGCTAAAATTTATGAGATAAATTAACATAATGCATTACAGAACTGTACATTTTAAAATGACCAACAGAAAAGGCTAAAATGTTATATGGCGATTTTCTAAGGACAACAGTAACAATTTTACCTTCTGCATATCATTACAAAATAATACTTTATTTTCGAATGTATTTTTAACAGTATATTATTTATAGCTTTGCCCGCACCTCCGTCCACGTGAAATATAATTAAAAAAAAACCGTGACTAATAAAATCATCTGAATGTATTAAGTCCATTTACTTATCTACTTTTCTCTCGTATTTAAGTCGCATCGTCATTAAAATCACAATAACTTACGACACAGTGAACCGATTATAATGAAACAAAGACTAAATGTTACTCGAGGATATACTTTATGATTTGGTGAACGCAGTACTTTAGCAGTGATGCGTGTTCAGATAAACAGACAGACAAACATTTCTAAAAATGAATGAAATGTATTCTATTACTTATTCCAAGACACATGCAACAATTTTTTTTACAAAAATCTAAAAAGAACAGAAACGTTACATTTACATTCTTATTATATGTATAGATTTAAAATTACCTGACTTCCTCAAGACTACCGCTGAGGAGTTTCATGAAGCAGTGGGAGTCTGCGTGATCGTGTATAGCTGAGGCATGACCTGCTCCCCAACACAAGATCATGATGTTGAATGCTCCATTCCCAGCATCCACGAGATTTCTCGTATACCTGTAAATTATTATTATTGAAGTGAAAACTCTTTTGCGAGGGTGTGAATTGGATTTCATGAAACGAAAATATGTAACGAAAAAGAGATAGCTACAAATGTATATGTAGGTTTTAGGCTGTCAGAGAATGAAATAGAATGCGGTTCTATATAGTTTCCGTATCTTTCGTTTCGTGTTTATGCGATGGTTCGTAGCGGTTTGCGTCCCCACTACTCTATCATCGTATACGAGCCCATACATAGACTCTGCATACCATGGAGACTGGACTCTAGCGGTCTGCGTCCCTACTACTCTACCGTCGTAGGGCTCATACACTAACTCTGCATACCATGGAGACTGGACTCTAGCGGTCTGCGTCCCCACTACTCTACCGTCGTAAGGCTCATACACTAACTCTGAATATCATGGAGACTGGACTCTAGCGGTCTACGTCCCCACTACTCTACCATCATATACGGGCCCATACACGGACTCTGCATACCATGGAGACTGGACTCTAGCGGTCTGCGTCCCCACTACTCTACCGTTGTAGGACTCATACACTAACTCTGCATACCATGGAGACTGGACTCTAGCGGTCTACGTCCCCACTACTCTACCATCATATACGGGCCCATACAAGGACTCTGCATACCATGGAGACTGGACTCTAGCGGTCTGCGTCCCCACTACTCTACCGTTGTAGGGCTCATACACTAACTCTGAATACCATGGAGACTGGACTCTAGCGGTCTACGTCCCCACTACTCTACCATCATATACGGGCCCATACACGGACTCTGCATACCATGGAGACTGGACTCTAGCGGTCTGCGTCCCCACTACTCTACCGTCGTAGGGCTCATACACTAACTCTGAATACCATGGAGACTGGACTCTAGCGGTCTGCGTCCCCACTACTCTACCATCGTATACGGGCCCAAACACGGACTCTGCGTACTATGAAGACTGGACTCCATGCTCTATACTATATTCTTAATGTACTCGAAATATATACAAAGAGAAGATGGGAGAGACAGAGACGTTGAAATCTATAGCTTATTATTTTCTGTTGAGTCGTAGGGACTATCGCGCACTTTTAATAATTGTGTCCTTACATCTCATAATAAGATAAATCCAATTTTAGCCGTTCAATATATAAGTTCTATTCCTCTTATTGGAATCGAACCGAAGTCCTTAACACGGTGTCTACGACCGTTACAACTCAGCATTGTTGACAATTATGAGTGTAAATATATCTAGATCTTGTTACTATCGTACTTTGAGTTTCATAACAAGAATTTATTAGCAAAGTTGAGTCATTATGTGTTATCTTACAAAAAAAAACAAAGATTATATTATCAACAATCTAGTCGCAAGTGGATAAACAATAATTAAACAACATTATAATTTTAGTGTTATGTTTTTTGCAAAAGATAATGGCTGTTTAGAGTCTGATATAACATGGAATTACGTAGGTTCAAATCCTACAGCGTTCCTACAGGAAAACATAGGGATAAAACCATTATATTTTCACAAACTCATCTGATAGTATATGACAATGTGGTCTAAAATGATAAACACGTTATACCTAGAGGGTAATTGGCTCCCAAGTGCAGCTGCCGGAATAAACCAACCAACAGGTGCTTGACGATAGTTTCTCAAGTTTAGACTGCTACCTAGTAACTAGTAATAGTTGTCAGGTAAGTTAAAAAAAACCCACCATCACGCTATGGTGTCCTCACGATAAGTCAGAACTCAGAACGAGATTCGAAGCTGCATCGATTATTCCGGTATTCGAACGTACTATCAAATGAGCTTATATTGGGTCCTAATCCTTGGAACTAAGTCAGAATTTTACGGTGAAGTAAAGCATTGTGATGGAAATATAGCATGATAGTAGGGTTTTTTCTAAGTCCACCTGACTAGCTACTACCCTGAAGTTGAAAATCTAAAAGCATCTATTGGTGTGTTCCGGCAGCTGCACTTGAAAGCCAGTCCTACCAGGTTTACCGTGTTTACCATATTAGAATACATTGTAATTTAAGATCAAATTAGATTGTGGTCAAACTCTAAACCTATGCGGTGTTATTACAAAAAAGTTAAATACGTATTGAATACTTGCTTTAAAAAGGTTTCAAATTAAATACAACGCGGTCGCTGAATGTTCGCCATCTTGCTCTTTTGTCTCGCTTTGGTTACGTTAGGTTAGACTTGCGGAAAAGGATAAAGCGAACTTGCCTCGGGCGAGCGCGGTGCATTTAATTCGAAACCTTTTTAAAGCAAGTATTCAATATGTATTTAACTTTTTTGTAGTAACACCGTTAAAGTATAAACAAAAATTAGATAAATAATACACACACTGTTAAACAAAATAAAACCGATCGAAGAGTAAGCACTTTTCTGAGAATAATCACGATATAACTATGTTGAATATATAACAGCTATATAGAATTGGAAATCAGCGCTGGGGTCAATTGCAATAGTGACAGCCAGCACATGTGGAATTGTGCGGCATTGTAGCAATACCATGGCATAATTTTAATATCTCCTAACATTTAATTTATTTTATGTTATACATTTTTTTTATATTATAGGGGGCAAACGAACAGCCGAGTCACCTGATAGTAAGTGATCACCGCCGTCCATAGACACTAGCAACAACAGGGGAGTCGCAAGTGCATTGCCGGCCTTTTAAAGAGGCAAGGGATGGGGAGGGCCGAGGGGTTACGGGGAGGGGTGTAAGGGATAGTGGGCCTCCGGCGCTATCACTGACCGAACGAAACGCAACAACACTGTTACGTCACGTTGGTTTTCTGTGAGAAGGTGGCACTACCCCGGCCGAGCTATTCATTCATGCTGAAACCAGTAATAGCTTCAGCGTGGCTCTACCACCTACAAGAACATATCTTTGTAACTCTATATTTGTCACTATTGTATTGTCCGTGTATTGTCTACAATAAATATATTTCTTTTTTTTTCTTATTTTTTTATAGTAAACTGTTAGACCAGTGTCTCGCTTCGCCTTAACACTAGCATACTTAGGCTAAACTGTCGTTAAGTATGTACAGAAACGGACGCTTAACTTCGCCGCCAGACACTCGACGTGCGCTTCCTAGCTTACAGAAATGAAATATAAAGACACCTTTTAATTTTCATGCATAATCGTAGAATGGTTTTATAAATTTTGCGCCTACAAAATCCCATATGTGTATTTGATAGTTTTAGTGAAGTTAAAAAACCATTTTTTTATATTTTCCAGCTTTCTTGATAATGCACATCACTGGTCGAAACTAATTCACGTGCTCACCAATATGCAGTGTCAAAGAGTGAATCCGAAAGGGAGTGTGTGCAAGTGACCGGTCATCTCCGTATTTGACATATAATATTGCAAAAAGAATTTGGACTACCTCTCAACTAATTTACGCAGGAACATTTTAAACTGATAAGGTTTTCCTTTGTATTACAAAGGAATTAAGAATTTGTCTGTTGAATACTTTATATCTTCCTTATTTATTTTTTTTTTATTTTTGGCAACCACTCTTCTAGTAGATTATTACTGCTCTTGTCGAGTGGGTATTATAAGTATTTTGCTATCATTTCAGTGAACTAACAAAATGGTGGCCGTCTTTATAAAACTTTTCAGGGAGATTGGCAAGTCAGAATCTATGCTCCGTGATATTTTGTCCTATCCACTTCACTTGTGCAAAATAACTAAATTGAAACACCCCCAATACTACAAAATATAGAGCCAAATGACACAAGATTATGAATAAAAAAATAAAATCAACTACGTGAGATTACAAAATCCCGCAAAAATTCCTATTCCTTCTTTTGGGGTCTTTCAAGTCGCGAGATATTTTGGCAGATCAGTAGAACTCTATTATATATTACAGTTAGTTGATCAACGACGCTCTTACTATAAAATGTTATTCAGTCATATTTAGCAAATAGAATGGATCGTCAGCGAAATTCACGTGATTTATAATATATGCGCGTATAATTTAGTGATAATTTTCCTATGCGAGACTTTCCGGTCGCAAACACAGGGGGCCGCTTGATAAGGTGTTATCTTTTGTTTTGCACCTGGATCTTCAAGGTTATTGACTGCTGCGTCGGAGTATTAAAAATTTGCTTATATAGAACTATCTATAGACTGATACGGCAAGGTTGTTTGTTCCATAGAGTTACTAATCAAAAATATTTACCTCTAAAACTAAAGCCAAAACCCTCTAAAATTGCGATAATTATTTGAAAAACGGTTTTTCATATGAAACATCTATAGGCGAGGATAAACCTGATTGTTGGCGTGGCGATACAGGCCGTGTGTGTGAGACGTGGCGACGCAATGCCATGCACAATCTCGCTTGCCGCACTGAGCTCGCATATTTATAGCGTATACAGTGTTGTTTACTACGTTACACATGTGTTTCACATCTGCCAAGCGTCCCGTGACGTTTTTTTTATCTCGACTCGGCTATTATGTATTTTATCTCTAATGATTTTAACACAGTGTAAATATTTCTTTTACTTCCACTATCGTTTTTACATTTGAAAACTGCACAATGTACCATTTATAATACTATTTATATGGATTACGAAAAATGAGTACATACAACCGCTCTGCCGTGTTGATAAAACACGTTTAAGTACGAATTGAGTGCGCATTTCGTTAGTTACCCAAATGCATGAGTGACGCACCACGCCTACTGAGCACTTCCACTTTTCTTTTCCTTCCGTGGATTTGAGTGACTATTTGTTAAAAGATATTTAGCTTAGTGTACCTTCTGACCTACGGGGTGGTAGGGTGTCTGTACCCGACTGGATCGCGACCACCGTACACCAGGTGGAACACCCGCCATAGTGGCACGTTTGGGCGTGTCGCGTTCCGGGATCAGCCAGTGTATATCCAGCAACCGGGGGGGGACTGTCCCTGACTGGGTCGCTTTCAGGCCGGCATGACAGCGGTGACCGGCGATGGATAGTATGTCTTTCGGTGGTCGCCATTGTTTTTGGATTGTACTGTGCTTACCATCAGGCACAGTGCAGACACTTTGCCGAGCTACAATAAAAAAAAAAAAAAAAGTTTGTATGGTAACTGCTCCGCTCCTGAGGGTTATAGCATGATATTTGATAGGCATTGAATTAATAAACTGCATAATAAAAAGGTTTTTTCTCATACAATTAGTGTAGGTGCAAAGATTAGTTAGTACGATAAAAATCTTAAGTTTTCTAATGTTCTTAGCTGTGCCCGCGGCTCTGCTCTTGCTTTTTATTATTTATCGTAATGATAAACGTTCAGTGAACAAATATAATGGTGTTAATACACTAATTATGCTGAATTCAAACGTTATAACAATAGAATTACTTTATCGATGAGATTCGATTCAAAATTATGAACAATAAATTATAATTACATTTTTAAGTGATAACAATAATTCTTTTACAGATAAGATAGATATAATAATTTATTACTGTTATGAGTATTGTTTTATTGGATACTTGATATCATCATCAGCCTGTGAGAGACCCACTACAGAGCCATAGGCCTCTTCCCTAAGGAACGTATGGGCATAATTTTTTGCCGATTTCAAACTCCGAGGTATCTATAGTTCTATATTGTTCCCACGTACGGCGGTACCACAAGAATATTCCTCAGGTTCAGGTTTCGTCACGATGTTTTCCTTCACCATCAGCGGGCATTCTTACCAATTTAAATTACTATATGTACGCAGATTCCAAAAAGTTCGTTGCTTCATGCCGGGTTTCGAACCTGCGGACATCGGCTTGATATTACACAGGTCAATTTACTGGACCACCACGAGTTACTAGTAGATATATCGAAAGCTTTTGTTCACTGTTTTAGTTATTTAGTGCCGTTCTCAAATCACTCTTTAAGAAAAACAAGTTAGACGTACTTCGCTAAAGGCGCAGGCTACAAGACTTTTCGACTTTTTTCTAATTTGTATTTTTGGAGTGAAAACTTCCTTAGGCTTGTTGAACGGTATTTTTGGCAGAAGATAAATTTATAATTTCGCGTCATGACATGCTACGTAAGCGGGAGCGGCCGTATTACGCTTGCGCGGCTTGCATCAGACTAGCGTCGCGTAGTACAGGAGCCTGCGTATATGTAATAATGATATTTTGCAGCTCATCTTACTATTGACTAATTAATAGACTTTATAAAAATGTATACAATTATTGCTCCGAGTGCCAATAGATATGAAAACCACACAAATGTTAATAATTTCAATAAACAAATTCTGAAATTTAAATATTGTCATCCACACTATAATTAATATGAAAATTCAAAAGAGAACAAATTTATTTCATTCTTTTGAGTTTTCACTTCTATCGGGAGTCCTTATGACTGCCTCGACTTTTTTTTATCTGCACCTTTTCCATACGACGAAAGTACTATGTGTATTGTTATCTAACGCGGACAATGTCGCGGGTGGTTCTTAGTAAATTACATTTTATTAAAAATAACAAAGCATCAAATCTGTTACTATGAATTAGTGTCTTTGTCTGATAAAGCATTTGCTGATAACCTTTTTATATCATATCTATAATTTTATAAATAATATAAAAATCTTAACTTAAACCCCAAAGTGAATTCTACTATTAAAAAGTATTAATTTGACATTCAATTGTTTAGTTCATGGCCGGATATCCTTAAGTTACGTCACAGTTATACTAACATGAGGTTGCGTTACTTTTTAATTTTATTAGACATATATATAAATTGAATAATGTGCCATTAATGTGAAATAAATGTACAATCAATTTATTAAGTGTTTTTTTATATATATCATAGGAGGCAAACGAACAGGTGGGTCACCTGATATCAAGTGATCACCACCGTCCATAGACACTTGCAATACCAGAAAAGTCACAAGTGCGTTGCCACCCTGTGTTTGGGGGAGGGGGAGTGGAGAAGGGGCAAGGGAGAGGGGAGGCGGGTTATCCGTCGCTCTCACTAACCGAACAAAACGCAACAATGTAAGCACTGTTACTTCACGTCGGTTTTCTGTGGGTCGGGTGGTTCTACCCCGGGCGAGCAGACGCATTCACGCTGAAACCAATAATAGCTTCAGCGTGGCTCTACCAGCTTAAACGGTGCGCTATAATTATTTATTACACTATAATATTATTCAATTATTAGTTAGAATATTATTTACCGATCGTGCCATCATTATTTAAGATAAGATCTTTCAAACATACAATAAGATTACACTTACCGAAAGCGGTCGAACTTCGCGAATCTCTTCCAGTCCTTCGGATTCGATTTATAGCCGGCCAGCAGTTTCTGGACATCCTGTACGTTGACATGATCATGCGAGAACACTCCGTGCAGTTTCTCTACTAACATCTCCAGTCCAGTTATTTCCCTGAAAACGTGGCTTATTAGTGTAATTGATTGACCGCTGGTATATCGTCAAAGGACTGGTTCTCAAATACACCTGCTGGAACACACCAACTAGCGCTTGATGATAATTCAACTTGAAAGTAGTAGCTAGCCAGGCGGACTTAGAAAACACCCTACCACCTTGTGATGGCTTTATCACGATATTTTCCGTCACCGCGCGATGGTCTCAGTTGCAAGGATTTGAACCTACGTCCAACCTGTTTTTAATTAAGCCATTGCATTTAGCATGAGACAGTGTATGCTGGGGAGAATCTTGCATGCCGGCGGTAACAAGCGTTGCATTGTAGTCTTCGTTTGTTTTTATTAGAACTGCACTAATGCCCGGTTTCTTAGGTACTCGGTTAAACTATCATTAGTCATTGACTCAATAAAGTTATCCATATGATTTTTTTATATCATAGAAGGCAAACGAACAGGTGGGTCATCCGATGTTAAGTGATCACCACCGTCCATAGACACTTGCAACACCAGGGGAGTTGCAATTTCGTTGCCATCCTGTGTTGTGGGGAGGGTAGATGGGCCTCCGGCGCTCTCACTGACCGAATGAAACGCAACAATGCAAGCACTGTTACTTAACGTCGGTTTTCTGTGAGAGGGTCGTACTACCCCGGGAGAGCCGACCCATTCATACTGAAACCAGTAATAGCTTCAGCGTGGCTCTACCACCTCTAAAAATTAAAATCGCGTTTTTAATCATAACTTAATAATTGGAAAATGAGAGTGATAATGGGAATTCAATAGTAGAAAAGATATACAATTATACATTTTAATTTCGGATCCAGATTCGGTTCGATTAAGAAAGAGTGTTAAAAATCGGTTTTATAATTTTTAATTTTTAACTTATAGTAGTAATATTATGTTTAAAAAATACTTTGGAGATTAGTAGATAGTTTAATTTTATTTTATAATTATTTATTTTTAATTTTAATTATTTTAGATACAAAACTTTTCAATTCGTTAGTTGTTCGTCAATGACATGTCACTGTCAAGATATTAAAAACTATTTAAAATGTCAAATAAAACTTATAGAATAGATAAACGCCCAGATTGGCCAGTTAAGTTTAACGGAGGTTTATCGTATGATTGTGTGTTCAGAAAGCCAATTTGACAAATTATCTAACCGATAACGCTATTGAACAGATAAATGTGACTCAGAAATCGGGCATTAGTAGTTGTCGTAATTGAGACATGAAAGCATCTTTCAAATAAGTACTCACGTGTCAATCTTCAATGGTCTTTCTATATCCAGGATCTCCATACCAGTGCACTGTGATACCTTGACTTTACAGTTAGCATTTTCAACGTCCATTATGCTGTTTCTTTCTTCCTGTAGATACAAAACAAAAATTTATGTCACTTTATACAATTGTAGGTAAGGATGGAGAAACTGTATTTTTAATCCTGCCGATCTCATGAATTATATGTGTGATTTAAGAAACTACTTTTAGAGTCAATTTCTTTTCCATCGCCTCAAATTTTTTCGTGCCTCTATCGCATGTCGCATTAGAGCCGGACGCGAAGTAGAGGTAAAGTGAAAGGTGCTCGGCAGAGCAGCCAACGCCAATATGACGGCGCCTATGGCTCAACTCAAAATAACTCAATGATTTAAATAAATATTTTACTCAGTTTTTAACATGTGTCTATCATCTGAATGATTATATTTATTATGTATTCCGTATTCTAATACGCAGACTGAAATTAAAATGTTTTTTTTTTCGAACCGGCTACTTTATTTACCTAGCAAGGTCTTAACAACTTCACCGGACTACTAAGGCGAGCGCTTAAGGCACTCAGCCGATTTTGTTTGGGCAACTAGCTCAAAGGTGCACGGCACACCTCGGCTTGGGCTGTTGCCTGATACATGCAATTCGCGACCTATCTGAGCTGACTTAAGCTAAGCTACGTATTCATACTTATATAAGTTATTGAAACATATATGTGTACCAAGCATACATACATCGACAACTCTTATATATATGTATTTTATGTCGGATATTTTTTCTAAACTATTTCAGTTCGATAAGGGAAAAATAAAACCCTTCCACTTTCATGTGTAAGCACGTGTGTGTGCACGTGTGTGGAGGTGATATGTGTAATGTTGTTGCAGTGTTGTAAGATTTTGTGTCACTGCATCGCGCGGACAGCGTACTCAAGGGCTCCACACCGAGGCTTGAGCCGCTGCCGAGCGAGGCCTAATCTGGATCCGAAATTAAAATGTATAATTGTATATCTTTTCTACTATTGAATTCCCATTATCATTCTCATTTTCCAATTATTAAGTTATGATTAAAAACGCGATTTTAATTTTTAGAGGTGCTAGAGCCACGCTGAAGCTATTACTAGTTTCAACATGAATGGGTCGGCTCGCTCGGGGTAGTACAACTCTCTCACAGAAAATTGACGTGAAGTAAGAGTGCTTGCATTGTTGCGTTTCGTTCGGTCAGTGAGAGAGCCGGAAGCCCACCTCCCTTGCCCTCCTCTCCCACCCCCTCCCCCTCCCATTCTCGCTCCTCGTCCTCTTCCCCAAGCACAGGCTGGCAACGCATTAGTGACTCCCCTGGTGTGTTTAGTGTCTATGGACGGCGGTAATCACTTAACTTCAGGAGACTCGCCTGTTCGTTTGCCACCAATGATATAAACAAAAATAAAAAAAACCTAAATCGAATAATCTCCCAAAAAAATCCAGTTAAATGTCTACGATCCGAAAAAAGTTCATTTGCATCGTGGCAACATAAAACCACATAATACCTATTTTGTTTTAAACACTCCGTTAATCTTTCATATAAGATTTGTCGCAGTACGC
Source organism: Antheraea yamamai (assembly GCA_036509395.1). Lineage (NCBI taxonomy): Eukaryota > Metazoa > Arthropoda > Insecta > Lepidoptera > Saturniidae > Antheraea > Antheraea yamamai. Next base: position 10,284,996 of record AP028425.1, on the reverse strand, counting down.
GAATCATTGAAAAACTACTCGATAGATTTAGATCAATTTTAGTTACTTCTTAGACACTCAGTTCTTATATAGAAGAAGAATTATCACGATAGCATCATTTCATATAAGGTTATTGAAGTATTAAGATACTACGGTTTTTATAAACGTTACATGTTTAGCGATGTGTGTTTTCTTGCCGAGAAGAAAGGGGATAAGCGATGTGGTGCTTACGTTTTCTTTTATAATAAACAATGCAGACAAAGGCGCGAGTATTACTTAGTTGAAAGACATTTAACTGTATATAATACACTACGTAGCTGACCCGTGCCCACTTCGTTGGGAGGTAAATATTTTGATAAGAATCTACCGTTTTTTCCTCGACTTATTTTACAAATCCGACTACCACAAAAAAGTCTTTTCGGTTTTCGGATTAACATATAACCTACGACATTCACAAATAACGTGGCTTTCTATTGGTAAAACAATTTTCAAAATCAGTTTAGTAGATTCAGATATTACCCCCTACAACGTCACAAACTCACAAACTTTACCTCATTATAATATTAGTATAGTTGATCCAACGTGCAGAATTTCTGTCATAAATATCATCGGTTCAACAAACTCTTAGTAATAACTATGAAGTTTCTATAATACAAAGAGTAAAGTGAGGTAAGAATATTTACCAATAATTTAATCGGTCATAAGCAATTTTATATTTTACATCAAGACTGTTCAAAACCATAATGGTTTAAGCTCCATACAAACGAATGTAGACTCCATGAAGCGCAGGTCAAAAGATTGTTAAAGGGCCTGCCCGTGTGTTTGAGGCGTATTGTGCCGATGCGCCTCCCACGATCGTCGGGGAGGCAACTCTCGCCCTCCCCTGAGGGGTCTACGATCCTGACCCCTCGACCGTAACCTGACCCTAATGAGGGGCCGACACCTGCCGGGGAGTAGACGCAGTGCCAGTTCGGCAACTCCTGCTCCCCAGCCTATAGGTGATTGAAGACACCATGGGGTTTTAGTCCGTGTAAGTCGGACATACCCCACCCTCAGCTGCCCGGCTAGGATGGGAATCCGTAGGGATTTCCCCGTGTAAAAAAAGGGGCTAAGTTAAATTTAGAAAAGAAACGATTGTACTGAGTTTATATAGAGTCAGTTTTATAGACACATGTTTTAATTGTAACTTAGTATGAGTTAGGTCGGGTTGGTCAAAACTCAGTTTGGCTTCCGGTCAGGGCGTTCCACGTTGGACGCCCTGACCCTCCTTAAACAGGTCTCCACGGAGGCGACCTCTCAAGGCGATAGAATATTGGCGGTGTCCTTGGACATCGCCAACGCCTTCAACAGTCTGCCGCATGGTGTTATACGGGAGGCGCTCCGCTTTTTCGGAGTGCCCCCGTACCTGCGGCGGCTGTTGGAGGCGTACCTGGACGGGAGAGAGGTCGCTTTCGTGGACGCCAGAGGGCAGATGGTCCGGCGCCATACGGCTTGCGGGTTTCCACAGGGGTCGGTCTTGGGCCCGCTCCTGTGGAACATGGGCTACGACTGGGTGCTCCGCAGCGCGCCTCATTTGCTACGCGGATGACACCCTAGTCGTAGCCCAGGGGGGGGAATTAAGTGAGTTGATGCGCCTGACCACGGAAGCCGTTATGCTCGTGGTCGGGCGCATCAGAAAACTGGGCCTTGAGGTGGCTCTCGAGAATACCGAGGCCCTAATGTTCCATGGGCCTCGGCGAGGGCCACCTCCAGGGGCCCACATTTATGTGGAGGGCGTTCGTGTCAGGGTGGGGACCCAGATGAAGTATCTGGGCCTCACCCTGGACGGACGCTGGCGGTTCGAGCCCCATTTTAAGGGGCTCGGACCGCGCATAGTCAAGGCGGCAGCGGCACTCGGACGACTCCTCCCCAACACGGGGGGACCGGGTGCCGCCTGCCGCCGCCTTTACATGGGGGTCGTTCGGTCCATGGCTGCCTACGGGGCACCGTTGTGGGTCGACGCCCTCAACGCCACCAATATCCGTGCGCTGCGAGCTGCGCAGCGTACCGTGGCGTTCAGGGTGATACGAGGGTACCGAACGGTGTCCTCGGCGGCGGCCATGGTGCTGGCTGACTCCCTTCCCTGGGAGCTAGAGGCGGAGGTGCTTGCCGCCGTATATACTTATACGGCGGCTAAGAAACGGATGAGGGAGCCTCTGGCTCCCAGGGAAACAGAGGAAATGAGAAGGAGGGAAAGAGAAGCGAGGATGGAGAGTTGGAGGCAGGACCTGGCGGACGCGCGTTACGGTCGATACACGATCGACGCCGTCCGTCCGGTCCTGCCGGAATGGAATCAGAGGAAGTGGGGCTCCCTGACGTTCCGTCTGGTGCAGGTGCTGACCGGGCACGGGTGCTTCGGTTGGTACCTGCATCGGATGGCACGCAGGGAGCCGACCGCCGTATGCCATCAGTGCGGCGTTGACCCGGACACCGCGCAACACACTTTGTCTGAGTGTGCTGCGTGGGAGGAGCAGCGTCGCACTCTGGCTGCGGCGGTAGGGCGGGACCTCTCACTGCCGAGCGTGGTTGCGGCCATGCTCGGCAGTGAGGATGTATGGAACGCAATGGCCTCCTTCTGCGAGGAAGTCGTCTCGCAGAAGGAGGCGGCGGAGAGGGTCCGTGAGGAAGATCCTCAAAGTGGCCGTCTCCGTCAACGGAGGACAGGCAGGAGGAGGCGGCAGTTTGACCGCCTCCTCCCACCGTAACCGGATCTAGGGAAGATGGGTCGGGGGGCCCATCTTCCCATTGCACAGATCCGGCGGACGGAGGAGACGGCCGGTGTGTACCCGACTGTCTCCTAACAGGACGGGGCCCGGCGGCGGCGCTTTCGCTGCTGGGCCAACCGCTGGGGCGGCACGATGAAGTCTATAGAGATCTCGTGCCGCCCCAACTATAGCGGCAGACGTACACCGTGGGGTTTTAGTCTGTGCGAGTCGGACATAACCCACCCTCTCTCCCCCGAGAGGGTGGTGTATCCATAAGGGATTTCCCCAGGCTAAAAAAAAAAAAAAAAAAAAAATTACTATTCGCTGTATGCTGAATTTATTGGACGTTGGTATTCAGAAAAGAAATGTTTTTTTTTTAATTTAATTTTTAGCAACCAATCTTCCATATAATGCTACTATTGTCGAATCGGTAACAAATTTACAAGTATCTTGCAATCGTTTCAATGTTCTAACAAGATGATCGGTCCGTCGTTAGAACTTTCCAGGGAGTTTCTGTGGCATCTCAGATTCCATGCACCGTGGTATTATGTTCCACCCATTTCACTCGTGCACAATAACCGAACTATTAAGGTAAAATCCCACCAATATTACAAAATATAAGAGTCAAATAACACAAGATTACGAATAAAATGTAAAAGCCACTACATGACATACTAAGACATTATATAATAACTCCCAATTGCGGTTATAAAATTCAAGACCCCATCTAACAGTAAAGCACAAAGTGTTGAAGTACCAGAAGGTTTATTATCCATTGACAGCAATGAAAATACCACCAAGATTAACAAGATAGCGCTATATAACATAAGCTCTAATTACATATACAAATGTTTTTAAGTGTAACTTCTTATGGCACGGTAGGGAATAATTATTACGCGTTAAACGTAAGGTAGGTATGTATTTGTGTGTATTTGTAACTATGTACGTTTGTCTGGATCTAGTAGTATACAAGAATGAGTAGATGTATGGTTAAATACTAATATTAAACGACTTCGTATAGTATATATTTTTCTATACTTAATATTATAAAGAGGTAAACTTTGTGAGTTTGTTAATTTGTGACGTTGTAGGGGGTAATCTCAGAAAGTACTGGTCCGATTTGAAAAATTATTTCAGTGTTATGTAGCTCATTTATCGAGGAAGGTTATAGGCTATATCTCACGCTAATACCAATAGGAGCTGAGCACCAATGAAGAATGTTTCAAAATCGGGGTTTTTTTTCCTCTTGAGAGCTTCCGCTGCGTGCTAGCGTTAGGCCAAAGTAGCTATTCTACGCGAACGAAGTCGCGGGCAGAGGCTAGTATTTTATAAGCATTCTTATAAAAGTGCTAAAGGGAGAAACTGTCACATTTACAGAACTTTACAGGAGAATCAATTTAAATTTTGAAAGCATTTTATGGTGTACTTGAATACATTAGAATGAATGATTTTGAAAAGAAATGTTGTATGTTATATGTATTTGGAATTGTTTTCTGTATACAGTATGCCTAATAATAATAACCGACGTGGCAAAGTCACGGATTTAGCTAGTTATTCATTGTTAACAAAGAAATACAACAACAACAAAAGTATGACACAACGCGTTTTACACTTGTTTTAGATAGTCATATTATAAGTATTTTTGTAGCCATAAACTAAAAAAAAACAATTCGAAAAAAAAGGATTTACCCAGTTTTTCCTTTTAGCTCTTCATGTGTATATAATTTAACACACGTAAGCGAAAGAAGTTTCACTTCCTTCACGTATACACGATGATACATGCAAGATTTGTTTTTTTCAAAATATCGTTTTCTCTGGAGAGAAATCTATATAGGTAAATTGAAAAAACCAAACCTTATATAAATACAAAATTTGATCCAAATCGTTAGAGCCAATATTAAGATATATAAAATAAACTTATATACATAAAATAATAGCTTATTTCAAATGATAAGACTAAGGTTGGTACTAACATTTAGAGTCATACCTAAGTCCGCTTTAATTTTGCATGATACGGAATAAATAAGCGTAATTCTCAGATTAATATAAGCGTTAAAGCCACATAGACAAAGTCACAGCTACCGATGAGTATATAACTATATACTATGAATATGATTTATTAAGCCAGCTAACTGTTTGTAATGTAATTATACACAACATTTCCTTAAAGACTTTGGGTAGTACCGAGATTTTTAGTCCTACCAAAGTGTACTTTACCTTTGAGCGATGCGGAATAAGTAAGCGTAATTCTCAAATTGATATAAGCGTTAAAGGGAACTCAAAAGAAACAAAGTCACGGATACCGACAAGTATATAATTACATATTATGAACATGATAAAAGGTCAGCTAACTGTTTATAATTGCGTATACATTTCCTGAGGTCAATACGGACTCCGATGAAGAATCTATGCAATATTTCAAGGTCCCGTTCTAAGAACAACATAGATAATTATTGCTTCCCGACTTTAGACTGATGTTTTTGAAGCGATAATCATAATATAACATACTGGGATACCAATTCTTTAGATACGAGTTCAAATACAGTCACGACTTAAAGATTTCAGCAAAGGACCCATGGAGACAGCACTGTGGGCGAAGCCACGGTTAACAGCTAGTATAAATTAAAATTGCCTAAATTACTTTTTGTAAAGTCAGCCATCTGCCAGTAAAAGTCTCGTGAAGATCGGTGGAACAGTTTTGAAGATAGCACTGCGGGCGAAGCCACGGTTAACAGCTAGTATAAACTAGAATTGCTTAAATTACTTTTTATAAGGTCAACTATCTGCCAGTGAAAGTTTCGTGAAGACCGGTCGAACCGTTTTGGAGATAGTGCTGCGGTTGAAGCCACGGTTAATAGCTGATCTAAATTAAAATAGACTAAATTATTTGCTATGATATCTTTTATCGGCTGGTGAAAGTTGCGTCAAAATCGGTCCAACCGTTTTATAAGATAGCATTGCAGGCGAAGCCGCGGTTAATAGCTAGTCTAATTTAGAGTAGCCTAAATAACCCGCTGTAATTTCAGCTATCTGCCAGTGAAATTTCCGTCAAAATCGGTCCAGCTGTTTCGAAGATTACCCGGAACAAACAGACAGACCGATAAAAATTTTAAAAATTGCATTTTTGTTATCAGTAGCGTGTATACTTTCGTACCCAATCAGGTACCCAAAAATTTTATTTTGATATTACATACAGACACTTCATTTTTATTATATGTATAGAAGAAGATTTCTCTATATTGTTCCGATAAAAAAACACTCTATATAATAATCATATCAATTGGAATTTACGTATCGTATCAGTAATTATAATAGTTGGCAGAAATTCCAAATGTGTATCTTAAGGTGGTCCTCCTTTAGGGTACGCTCGATTTTTCCTTCAAGATAGTCTTGAATAAGGACCAAAATTACATAAGTACCGTGCCAAATAGCAGCTCTTCATTTTAAAATTAACCCTCGCTACACTACAGTCACCGTTTTGAATGGAAATAACATGGGACAATTTTGTTATTACTTTAGATTCTTTGAAAATAACTTCTTTATACGCGTTGAGCATTTTTTGTGTGAACAAAAATCATGGAACTCGTGTCATCGTCACTGAACGCCTTCCCATGAGCTATTTATTATGTATACTGTTTTATTACCAGGGCGGGACAACCTCCGCCGGGCCCGCTAGTTTTAAATAATTCGGACTATAATTAATTTCAAAATTCAAAAGAGAACACAGTTATTCCATTGCTTTGACTTTTCACTTCTGTCAGCAGTCCTTATGACTGCTTCGATTTTTTAAACCAATGCACGGATTATATCGACACGTGAATATTCTTGTAGCAATTTTAACGGTCTATATAAAAGGTCTCTTATGATTTTTTTGTTAAATTGACTGGTTCAAAAATTGTTCCAGGTTAAAATCAAAGTTTTAGTCAATACAAAAAAAAAGGAAAAGGAAATGCTAATTAGGCATGAATTTTCTTTTATATATTTGGTACCTATTCAGGACTCTCCTGAAAAATATTTCGATCATATACTAAATAAGGAGCGCTCTAATGTACACACCTAAATGGTCTAATTAACATCTACGCTCTACATATATAATAAGAATTTAAATCTAACGTGTTCTGTAGTTTTTAGAATTTTGAGAAAACAACTGTTAGAGACGTAGCGACTCGCGCGTACCCGAAATACTAGAGCTACATATATCCCGTCCAAATGGTGCGCGCGTTTCCTAACTCGTGCGTAAAACGCGTGCAATGAGGGAGACTCTCGACTCGTCTCGAAATACTCAGGCCCCATTGCTACGTCCAGTACTACGCGCGAGCTTCGATCAACAATAACTAGATAACGGGTCTGCGCGAAAAATACGTCTCGGTAAATAACAGCTCACTTGAAATGTGAGCTTTTATTTTGTTTAGTTTGTTCGAAACACAGCCAATGTAAGCACGTTTCACATGCCGCAGTGTATTCAAAAGATGCAAAAATAATACCGGAAAAAGCAATTTAACGGCCAGAGTATGTTACTTTCGCTAAATACATGTTGAATAAGTTATATTTTAAGCTTATAAGCTTATAAGTTATTGTTGATCGAAGCGCGCGAGTCAGTAGCGAATCGACATAGTCGTCTATCCGTACGACGTATGCGACGTTTCCTAGGGATAGAAACGCGGTATCTGGATGCAATATATTTTGAAGCGCGCGAGTCGACTATCGCTTTATCTGGACAGGCTCTTAGTAGTGTCAAGGAATACGTAACATACATACATTTCAATCATTTTTAGAAATTCGTCACTACTAATGTACTACACTACAATACTGTACTAAAGTATTACACTACTGCATTCACGATAAAAGCTGACTAAGGAAATAATAAAACATATTTTCGAGTAATATTTAGTTTTCTTCTTCATTAAAATCGGCGCACTCTATCAAAATTTAATATAATTTGAATGACGACTCGAGTTAAGTATGAGAGAAGAGTAGGTAAGTAAATGCAATTCAATCTCTAACAAAAACAAAGATATTATATAATGTACTAGCCCTTGCCCGCGACTTCGTCCGCGTAGTTACTACTCTGGGCTAACGCTGACACGCAGCAGAAGCTCTCAAAAAGAAAAAAACGTCTCGCTTTTGAAACATTTTTCACCTGTGCTCCGCCCCTATTGGCCTTAGCGTGATGATATATAGCCTATAAGCATTCTCGATGAATGGGCTATATAACACTGAAAGAATTATTCAATTCGGACCAGTAGTTCCTGAGATTACCCCCTACAACGCCACAACGTCACTAACTCACAAACTTTACCTCTTTATAATATTAGGTATAGATTAGTATAGATAAATAATATCACAGGAAACTAATAACTGTTTTTTGCATTAAGTTCTAGATGGACGAAGTCGCGGGCACAGCTAGTATATAATAAGTTAATGTTAATCTTAACTAACTATGCTGTTACTTTGGTATTTGCGAACATTTATCCAAAATGGTACCATAATTGTAATAAAAATAATACGCCTAATTTTTGTCTAAATTCATATCACATGATGTTCATATCGGTCGCAATTTTCGTATCTTATCAGAAATAATTAGCAGCAAATACTTTACAGAAAATCAAAATTCGTAAATCTATCAATAAGAAGTGAAAAACAAAGTCGTAATTTATGTCTGTCTGCGTTTTTCCTTAGTTCTTGTAAGCCAGTGTTTTTCAACGTGCGGGTCCCGACCCCCTGGAGGGTCGCAAACACTCTATAAGGGTATCGCAGGAGATTGCGGAAATAAAATAAAGACAAAAACAAGTGAATTAACGCAAATATTTTTGAAAGAAAATGTATTTACGTAATACAAATGAAGAAAATTAAAAAAAGACGTTACCTCGGAGTTATAATCACATTCCACTGATTTCATTGTGTTTAACCGGTACCTAATCATAAAAACAAATGTTGTAAGGATTTGATATTTGTTAAATAGAGGTTAGAAACAACGGAGGGTAGGGGGTCGGGAAATAATTTTATATAGTAAGGGGGTCGTGCTATGAAAAAGATTGGGAAACACTGTTTTTAGAGTATTAAAATCACGCTGAAGCTATGAATGGATCGACCGTCCGGGGTAGTACCACCCTCTCACAGAAAACCTACGTGAAGTAACAGTGCTTGCACTGTTGCGTTTCGTTCGGTCAGTGAGAGCGACGGAGGCCTACCTGTCCTTCCCCCTCACTCCCCCTCCCTCACCCCCTCCCCTAAAACACAGGCTGACAACGCACTTGCAACACCCCTGGTGTTGCTAGTGTCTATGGACGGTGGTGTTCACTTAACATCAGGTGAGCCATCGGTCCGTTTGCCTTCAATGATATAAAAAAAAAACTGTTGTAAACTATGGCGATAGGGTTATCGCCATCATTTAGAGCAGCGGTTCTCAAGCAACTCAGCGACTCACTAACATACTTTTTACAAATTCTCGACACTCTTACATACTTACATGCAAACTTTTTAATAATAAAGAATGAGACAGCTACAGTTCAGACTATTAGCTGCGCTCGCGACTACGTCAGCGTGGAACCATATGTAAAAAACAATTATTAATAAAATCATCTGAATCTATACTTCCGACTCTCAGGACACTACGTGCCACCTAAAACAATTGTTAATCGTGCCTCAGATACGTGCTTATTTTTATATTATCAACATGTAACTTCTGGAAACTATGAAATTAACTAATAAATAAATAGCCATGTTTAGTGGTTATAGTCATTTCATCTCAAATGACTCCATCTGCGTGGAACCTAATGTAAAAAACAGTGACTAATAAAACCATCTGAATATATAAGTCGATTGTTGACGTTCAGATCTCAGTTAATTACTAGTATCGAGACGCTAACTTTTTGGTAGTCATGCACGTGAACGTCAACAATAAAGAAAAAGAAAAGGTGACTTCGGATTCATCTGTTTGTCACCGAACAATCGAGACGGTCTTGTTAAAATCAGCAACTGAAGTATCAAAACAAGAATCATAAGCTATCATTCGTGGAAGCTCAGCGGCCAGCTGCAACGAAGAGGAGATCACGAGGTACGTACATTGTATTTTTACTGTTGTTAGCTGGACCTGAACAAAAACTTTAAAGGTTCTCGAAGGCTTTTCGGGGTCCCCCAGAGTAGCAGAAAGCCACCATAAGGCATTTCGCCGGTGCGCATGCTACACAGATAGACAGACTGACATGTCTAAAAATGATTGAAATTTATTTGATTACTTATTTCAAGACACCTACAACAATTGTTTCACAAAAATCTAAAAGTACAAACACTTAGATTTACATTCTTATTATATGTATAGAAGACAAAGCTTCGCATTTTTTTGTTTCCTCCTCCAAAACTGAACCGATTTTTGTTATTTTACCAAAATTAACGTAAGACATAAATTATCTGTGTCTGTATGTTTTTTCTTGAATAAGTATATTCGCCAAATTTGTTTACTGAAAGTCTGAAAACTGCGATATAATTGGCTAAGTTTCGTACTTTCAAAAAACTCCTACGTCTTAAATTAATTTATGGGAAAATTTAAAACACAGAGAAATACAGGTGATAGATATAGATTGTAAGGTATAAAAATATTTAAAGCCGGTAACAGTTTTTCAGGTAATAGTGTTAAGTTTTACAACAAAGTCCCAAAGCATATAACAGATTTTCCGGACAGTATTAGTTTAAGAGCCATATCAAGCGGGTTTTGGTGTTAAAAGGCTATTATAGAGTGGATCAATACGTGAACGACGGTGATGTTTGCAATTGACTCTATCTATGTCTACTCTATCTATATATGAAATATCTATATATGAAATCTATGATTCTATAAATATATGAATCTATATATGATATCTATATATGAAAAGACAAACCAGATCGAGTTTCTCGCCTGTTTTTTTCGATAAGTGGGTTGTTTGTTGGTACCGCTGATAGCTTTGACGTCCATAAGCGCCTTCTCAAGACCTACATCTAGTAAAGTAATTTTGATTTCGTTGTCTAAAAACTGGTGATAGGAAAATAATGAAGTAAATATTTTATCGGCATCAAAATACACGATTACTGCATCGTTATCAATAATGTTTGTTGTTAACTTGAATTAATTAATTCTGTCGTATTTTATTATGTAATCGAAATATTAAAGCTTCTATATTGATTCAAAAGTAATCGAATAATCTAGAAAAATCGATTGTTCAAATCAAATCAAATCAAAAATACTTTACTCAGTTTAGGCCCTAAAAAGGCGGTCATGAACGTCAAAACTACCACCGGTTCGTGGAATGTGGAAGGAATACATCGATGCACGATTGCACCTTACCTTGCTACGGTATATCATGTTGAAAAACTTAAATTCAGTTCGAATTAAGTACTGCCTTTGGACTCCGTTCAGGGCATATTCCACTGAATATTTGTTTACATTTAATGAACTCGTGATACATGTAATATTATAGAAGATGCGAATCACATAATGATTGAATGCACACGTAACGAAGCCCTAAGACTAGCACTGGAGTATAAAATGAATGACACATTAAGATCTCTGGGATTATGTAATGCCATTCTTGCTTTCCCAACATCCGAGAAAGCAAGAATGCTCTACTGGTAAATTATTGACTATGTGCTTATCTTATTTTGTTGGCAATTATTGGGGTGACATGGTCAATTGGTGACCAAACCACATTTACAAATAAAGAAAAATAAAACTCGATCGGGTACATCTTTTTAACATATATATTTCCAATACATCATACAATCGTTGTTAGTGGATGCATAGAAAGGAGTCAATTCCAGACATCACCATCGTTCACATATTGATCCACTCTATAATAGACTTTTGGCCTTCGGAGCTTTTAAGCAAGTTGAATGTATGTAAAGGCATCACTTCAAAACGATTGCTCCTATTTAGTTAATTCTTTTTTTTGTGATTGTAATTCTCAGGATAAGATTTATCAAAGAAAATGTTTGTAAAATCGTATGGAGAAGTGAAAAATATGGTTTAAAAACCTTTATATAAAAGACAGTTTTTTATACCACTACGGTAGCAAACAAGCATACCTGATGTTAAGCGGTCACCGCAGCCTATGGACGCTTGCAACAACAGAAGTTCACAGGCGCGTTGCCAATACTTAAATAACCTATTTATTTCCCCTTGGAGAATTCCACCCTGTAGACCCCAGGAAAACCTCAGCAGGAAGTTCATTCTACAATCGGAGCGTTCGTGGAAGGAAACCCGTCTGGAACCGGACCGTCCGAGGCCCTTTCGGTTCCAATGTGTGGGAATGAATATCCTGCCGATGACGAGCGGTACAATGATGGATAGCAATACAGGCATAATGTTAAACAATACCTCGGAATACACCCCATTATAGAAATGGTAGAACACACACAAAGAGGTGACGTCTCTCCTTAGACTTAGTGGTTCGATACCGTTTGTGACCTTGGGATCGTCAACAATCCTCATAGCTCGTCTTAGTGAGACCTTTAAAAATCTTAACTGAACTAGGTACATACCCTAAATAAGGACCACCCTAGTATAATATACATCGAATATATAAAAATCTCGTGTCACGGTGTTTGTGGTTGAACTGAACCGAAATGGCTGGACCGATTTTTATCACATTTTTTTTTTTACTTTATTTTTGGCAACCAATCTTTTAGATTATTAATGCCATTGTCGAGTAGTTAATAGTATTTATTACAAGTTCTTCTTCCATTCCATTTTTGGCAACCAGTCTTCTAGTAGACTATTACTGCCATTGTCAAGTGAATATCGATATTACAAGTTTCTTGATATAATTTCAATGAACTAACAAGATGGTGGCTATCTTGTTAGAACTTTCCATGGAGTTTTCGTGGCATCTCAGAATTCATGGTCCGTGGTATTATTTTCCATTCACTTCACTTATGCACAATAAATAAACTATATTACATAAAACACCCCCAATTTTACACAATATAGAGTCAAGTAACACAAGATTATGAATAAAATATAAAATCCACTACATGACAGACCAAAATCCCGCCAAAAACTCCGATCACATTTTAAATGTATATTTGGTATGCATGAAAATAGGTCGTAAACTACATTTTATACATCTAGGTGATTAGGGTGTCACTATGCAGAATTTTTTTTCCAATTTTTCGACAATTTCCTTTATGTATTCTTATTTATTTGCCATCAAAACATATCTATAACCCCAAATTTTTACCTTCGTAACCGCCCCCCCCCCTCCCATTTTTTATTCGCGATTTTAGTATTTTCGTATGAACACATACAAATGTTTCAATGGTCGTCCGTAATTCAAACAAAACGAATTTATCGATGTTGCTGAATGGACAGATGGCGCTACGTCTGCCTCATCGAAATTTCTTCCACACATGCGTAAGTCATTCACTAAACCAACTAGATATGTGTTAGAGTGAGTTCCTGAATAGTTTGGTTTCATTATTGGTAACGGTGGGAGTCGCTGTAATCGGGTTGTAGGTTTTTTAAAGATTTTTTTGTGTTTTGAAATACAACTGGAACCGTTAGGTAATCGATTTCATGCAGACAAAGCTGCGCGGGTCATCTAGTAATAAGTATATAAATGTAACATGTCATACTTTTTAGATTTTTGTGAAAAAAATCGTTGCAGGTGTCTTGGAATAAGTAATAAAATACATGTAAATCATTTTTCGAAATGTCTGTCTGTCTATCTGTCTGCTTGTATGAACACGCATCACTGCTAAAGTACTGAGTTCACAGTAAAACCACATCAGAAATACGTAAAGTGTGATGTTACAAGTTTTTTGCAATCATTTGAATTACCTAATAAGATGGTGGCCGCCTTGCTATAACTTTCTAGAGAGTTTTTGTTGCAAGTCAGAATCCATACTCCGTGGTTTTATTTCCCTTCCATCAAGATCCCACCAAAAACTCGCTCCTAGTTTTATATAATTATAAAAAGTACGATCTCTAAACTTTATAATCTTTAAATATCCAATTTACAATTTTATATCAAAAACCGCGAATTCATATTACGTTTTAAATAACCTTATCAATTTTGTGGAAACTAATGACACTAACGGACATTTTTTAAACTACACCGGTGTTAATTATAACCGAAAGTTTAAAACTTCCCAATTATTATGTAATGAAGTGTTAATTTAATTTCTTTAATAAAATACAGTGTTACGTGCTAATAATATGAGATAAATTAAAATAATTACAAAATCCAAACAAATGTTCATTTTATACCTATATAAAGAACTCACCTCACCTTCTCGAAGCTTCTAACGGCGAAATCCGAGAGAGCACGAATACACACTAAAACCTCTTTGCACTCTTCACTTATTTTCAAAATACAGTTTAAAAGAAGAATGCGAGTTGAAGAAGGTCTAATAAGTACGTCGTTTTAAAAATATATCTCGAATTTAAGAACAGGTCTGTGTTCGCGCGTCAGCAAACTTGAAATGACAACTGCTTTTCCCGCGTCTTGAAATTTATTCGAAAGTTTTTTATCTGCGCCATGACTGCCGCTATCGCCTTAGCGGGCGGGATAAAGGCAATGCATTTATTATGCCTACAATAGTGTTGTGAATAGTCGATAGATTTCTCTTAAACCGAAGCATATTTTAAAATGTTAATTTTTAGCTGACTGTAGAGTTCTATATATGAAAAGGGGTATAGAAAACAATTCAGTAACTTATTCTCCTCATTTTGACAACTTATTTTCGTTGATTTTGTTTTTAACCGAAAACTTCTATAGACACGTTAAGAAAATTTTAGTAGGGGAAAAACTTATGAGTTCGTGTCACCGATGACGTCGACATGCTCGTGACATATTGCGCTTGCACCAGACTAGTGACGCGGAGTATAGCGGCTTCTGTAGATATAATATTGATATTTTGTATTTAGCTAATGCAACCCACTATATTTTTGATTAATTCAAAATCTGTATATAAGTGTACATAATGATTGCTCGGATTACCACTAGATGTGAAAATTAATATTAATAATTTAAATTTACAAATAATTCACACTATAATTGATTTAACAAATTCAAGAAAAAACACCATTATCCAATTATTTTGAGTTTTCACATCTGTCGGCAGTCCTTCTTCAACCGTCTTTTGTTTAGTTTTTTTTAACTGGAATTAGTTTTTTATGCCACCGGCAAATCGAGGCCTTTACTTATAAGTATTTGTTGGCTATCTTTCGTGCTTCTTAAATTTATAATATATATCGGGGAACCAGTATTGACCTGCGTTACCGTGCTATTGACTATATCGGGGGTGTTACTAATGACCTCAAACGCTATTGGTTGAAGTTATCGGCTGTTCATTATTTACCCCGATGTGAAACACCATTGGTTGGAGGTAGCGGCTGTTTATCTATCTTGATGCCTTAAAAGGCGACTGACGACTAGAGGCTAGGCATACCCGCTCAGACAGTTGGGCTAGCCAGACCTACGGATAATTCGTCGTAACTATATTCAGTGGTTTGTGTTTCTGTATCGGTTAATGTTTTATTCGATTGTTCTTGGAGGATTGATCGATCAAATCAGAACCATGACGTCACCATGGATGACTTCATACTTCCACGTGGACGACGTTTTATCGCTGCCCTGACATATATAATAATACAATTAAAATATACAATTTGCGGGGTGGTAGGGTGTCTGTACCCGACTGGATCGCGACCACCGTACACCAGGTGGAACACCTGCCACACCTGCCATAGTGACACGTTTGGGTGTGTCGCGTTCCGGGATCAGCCGGTGTATATCCAGCAACAGGGGAGGGGGGGGGGCTGTCCCTGACTGGGTCGCTTTCAGGCCGGCATGACAGCGGCGACCGGCGATAGATAGTATGTCTTTCGGTGGTCGCCATTGTTTTTGGATTGTACTGTGCTTACCATCAGGCACAGTACAGTCACTTTGCCGAGCTACAATAAAAAAAAAAAAAAAAAAAAAATACAAATACAACATCTACACTTAAGTGAAAAATATTTGTATATATTATTATGGTAGAATTTCGATCATAGGACGACCACTATCTAGTTTTATCTAGTAACTATTTCTAGTAACTATTTGTTATTGGTAAATTTATTCATCGATGCTCATAGTTTATCACAATTTGCGTCAAAATAGATAAGTAGGTATTTGTTTGTTATCTGATAAGACTTTGTTCCTAAGCACAAAACGAAGTAAAGATTTATATAACAAAAATAGGGAAAACGAAACGGATATGTGATATAACTGAATAAAACCTGATTACTAATAATGAAAATAAATACATTAAATATAATTATGTTACAGTATTATTTGAGGAAATAGTATAGTGACTACTTATTTTCGGATTTTGTTACTCTGGCAGTTACAAATGAATGAATGAATTAATTAATTAATTTACTATTATGGATGAGGTAACAGTCAACAGGCCCATCTACACATATAATAAGAATGTAAATTTAACGTATCTGTACTTTTTCGATTTTCGAGAAAAAAATTGTTGCAGGTATCTAGGAATCTGGGTGTCATCATTGTGGCTGCGCGAATGATTCTGCGTATCACACATTGAGTGAATGTTCCGCCTGGGACGTGCCACGCAGCGAGTTAGTCGCGGCCAGTGGCCCGGATCTCTCGATCCCTACTGTCGTTTTTAAGATGGTCGAGAGCGAGGCGAGATGGGTAGGCGATGACCGCCGGCGGATGGAGGCGATAGACACGGGCATGTCCGTCGCTCCGGGCAGTTAAACTGCACAGGCTCATGTGGTGCAGGTGCATTATGCTGATACGACTCTCACGGTTCGTCAAGGAGGGTAATATACCCATTCCCCCTTGAGGGGTCCACCATCTTGATACCTCAGGCCACGGTTTGGGCCCCTTAGGAGGGGACAACATCTCTTGGAGGTGCAGACGTAGTGTCGATTACCAGTCCCTGCTCCCCCGGCCAAAAGGTGTAAGAAGGTACCATGGTGTTTTAGTCCGTGCGACTCGGGCATATCCATCTTCTGCTGCTCGGCGAGATGGATATCCATTAGGGATTTCCCTATGGAGAGAAAAAAAGTTATTGTAGTTTTAATGATGACGCGGCGTGAGTATGAGAGAAAAGTAGATAAGTAAATGGACTTAATACATTCAGATGACTTTATTAATCACAATTTTTTTACATAAGCGTCCACGCAGACTAAGTCGCGGGCACAGCTAGTAAGTAATAGAATATACTTCAATCATTTTAGAAACGGCTGTCTATCTGTACATATGAACATGTATCACTGGTAAAATACAGCGTTCATGATAAAACCTTTCAAGAAAACAATTAAATTTTGTTTCGGTTTACTAAAAGTTATTGAACTTTTAATGACGACGCGACCTATGTACGAGAAAAAAGTACATAAGTAAATGGAATTAATACATTCAGATGACTTTATAATCGCTGTTTTTTATATAAGGTTTCACGCGAACGAAGTCGCGGGCAAAGTTAATGAATAATAGGAAGGATCATACTATACCGAAAACCTACAACGCTTTTAATTGCTCTAAGTTTTACATATGTTGACAGTGTATCAATAAATACTTATATTTTGTATTTTATTTTATTTTACCTATGTATTCCCATATTATATTCTCATTTATATAATAGGCAACATTATGTCCGCTTAATTTTTTATACTGTATAGATATTAGCGCTTGCCCACAATCCCACCTCATGTGAAATGATTCTGTGGTTCAAGATGGTAAACATGATAAAACTAAAGGGGTTGGCTCTTAAATGTAGCTGCCAGAATACACCTATAGGTGCTTGGTGACAAATATTCTACGTGAGGGTGATAGCTAACCAGGTGGGCTTAGAAAAAAGCCTTGTCATTAACCTATCAATACAATGAGTATTTGTATTGGTTCGTTTGTTTGCTCTACAATCCAAAAACCCATGGCTTATTAGTGAGCAAATTCGACTTTTTGAAGTTATACTTCTTTTGGCGCGTCAGGGAAAAATGATGAGAGTAAATTTTTATGATGCGCGCGCACACCGTCACTAAAAGCCGACACCCTGAAGTTAGCTATAGTCAACATTTTGTTTCTTTGTATTTGTTGTTTGTATTTCTTTGTATTAAAACTTTCAATGTACTAAATACCTTTTTTCTATTGTTAGTGTCGCTTTTTCTACAAACGTAGAATAAGGCGAAAGATAATTATTTTGAAAAGATTTGTATCTTGTTACGCCAAAGAAGTATAACTTCTTACGCGTGTACATAAGTACACACACACTTTTTTTTTCTTGTGAAAACTTCTGTCTTTATACTTCGGTATGATCCTAATTCCTCTTCTAAACCGCTTGAACGATGTTAATATTTTTTTTACTTATCAGTTTGCTTAGATGATCCTCAGCTATAGTCTGAGTAAATAAACAGCGCTGTTATTGATAGCTAGTTTTTTTTTTCGTTTTTGTTTCACATTTTTACACACAAGTAGCTGATTCCCGCGACTTTGTCTATGTTGTTTATTATCTCAATTGTTTTTTTTATGTCTCAAACGGATTAGGCAGTGTTTTCGATGAAAGCTCCAAGCAGGCTTGACTTTTTCCGACACTTTCAACATCGCTATATTTCAACGAATTTACAAAAAATCTAGACAAATTATATACCAACACCTTCCTCGTGAATCAGTTTATCTACCGGTGAAAATTTCATGAAAATCTGGTCGGTAGTTTTTGAGTTTATTGTGAACAGACAGACAAACGTGGCGAAGGACTTTGTTTTATAATACCTAGTGATTAAATCGTTAGATACAAGTAAAGTTAGAGTCAAATTACATACCTATAAACGATAAAAATAAATATCGACACGATAGAATAAATCGATATGCAATATGACCATCACTAATTTCGACCAATCACGACCTGTACGTAGTTACAGAGCTTTACTCCTGTCGGAAAATGCTAATAATTTAAACGAGACATCCACTGAACTACTTCGAAAAACCGACACCAGAGCTTTATTACATGCCCATTAAAGTTCAATATCGAATACAACATTATCGATTCTATGTAAATAGCAAGACGCTCGAGATGTGGCTAGATTAATTACGCTCCCCCGATCGTTTGGATAGTGAAGCGATATTAAAGATGTCGATAAGCGAAAATTCGGTATTTTGGTGTTAAATCGAAAATATAAGGCCGAAAAATGATTACATAGTAACAAATATTTGTTTTAAATTCCCATTTGGCTATTTACTACTCTCGAGCAAAATATACGTTGGTCACAAACTGGTATGATAGTCTACATGTATTTGAGAATAATTCCCTATTATATGTTCCACATCTTTTGAGTCTTTACCAAAAAGTTTTTGTTTTATATATTTTAATATAGGTTTTAGTGTTTGACCACAATTTCATCTGATATTAAATGATGATATGTCCTACGATAGTTACAGGCTAAAACTAGCGATATTAGTCCTCAAGCACAGATACTGGAACATATCCATACGCTCTTGATGAGAGATTCTTAGCTTGAGTTTGATAATATGCCAAGCGAGGAAAAAGCCCAACCTCCACGCTATGTTCTCATCACAATACTTCTTTTATCGATGTACCGGCTGACCGCTTGATTCAAACCTAAACCGATCGACGAGGATTCTGATAACGCTAATTAAGCGATTTTAAGAATTCCTTCACCTATAGCTATCAGCCAGTAACAAGGACTGTATTTTATTTTCAAAATCAGTATTAACGCAAGTAAATCCACAAGTAAAATGTAGATTTCAATCATTTCTGAAGTTGGGAGTCGAGATGGCTTCCATATCCAATAGAAATCTAGATTTTGGTTTGGATCCGGATTTATGGAAGTGGTGTAAAGATAAAGCAATACTTAGTAAGTAATTCTAACTTATGGTCTCACCAAAGAAATTGGTTATTTATCAGTAAATCATTATTAATTGATACGCATCAAGCGAAATCTTATCACTTCACTTTTGGCATATCTTTTTTTTTTGTTATGCAACCGAGTGAACCTATCCAGGTAGATTAATCTATGATCTCAGATAGTGTTTATTTTTTTTACAATTAGCACATAAATTAGAGCTCATGATAATGGCTTGGTATTAGCGTGTTCAGACATCGCGTCGATGACGTTTCGTCCGAATTCTCAACGAGCTGATGTTTTTGGTGTAGAAAAATATCGTGAAGAATATTACTAGGGCTTGTTTAATATTAACATAGCTAACTACCATTTGTTTGACATGGGGAAATCCTGCAAGTGCAGCTGAGTGTGTGCTATATCAGACTCCTACCCCCTTTTTGCATAATCTCTGCAATGAGTGGTAGTGTTATTCGCATACCTTTGTAGTTAAGAGGTGTGAACTGCATAAGTATTTCATCGGCTTTACGTGCCTAGCTACCACCCTCAAATTAAAAATCGGACCAAGCACCTATATGTGTGTTTCGACAGCTGCATTTGAGATCCAATTGCCCTTCTACGTTTCATGCGTTTACCATGTTAGACCACATCGTCAATTAAAGATGAGTGTGTGATCAGACATCAAAAGTATATAAGAATTTATATGATGGCAAATGATACTATAATCAAATGTTATTATTACAGTACAAAAAACTAGCATTCGTCTTAAAAAATATTTATGTTTGCAATCACATGAATTATCAATTTAAACCTATCGAAGACCATTAACTCGTAATGAATTGTTTTCGTAAACACGTTTTCGTTTATCGAATACCTATATCTTTACAACTTATTGACCGACCTAACTTCGCCCCAGTTTATCGAAACTGCAGTGGAAACTTACGATTCGATTGGACGCTTATTTAACGCTCAAAAATATTCTTATTAAGCGTGTTATATTTTGCATGCACCACTAAATATATTTATTCGCTTTTATCTTTAGCTATAGGCGAGAAGAAAGGTAGAAACTTCACAAAGTCGTTGTTTGCTTTGAACATGAAGAACTTCATCGGCATTACTGTAATCGTTAAGGCTTTTTGTAAGTCCATATGTCTACTTACCACCATCAGGTTGAAAATCTGCCACAAAGCACGTGTTGGTACGTTCCGGAAAGGAAACTTGAGTGCCAGTCCTCTAGGTTTAGCGTGGATATCATCTTAGACTACATGGTCATTTAAGATCAGGTGAGAATGTAGTCAAAACGTGAAATCTATAAATTATAATTAAAACATGGTCCGTTCTTAGTTGTCTAGGAACCTTGAGGTCAACTATAAATAGGTAGAGGAAGCAATGATCCCTTAACAATTGATAAACCTCAAACTTGCTTATCTTATATTATAAAAAATAATGATAAAATATGTAATCCAGTGAGATAGTAACATATTTGTATCGTGTACGTCGTGATGGACCCATTATAGTCAACCTCTTTTGATTTGTTAAATTTCGGGGTTGGCTAATGTACATCTAGCTGCCAAATACTTGGACCAAGGAATCTGAATCCTACGCAGAACGGTTCAAACCGTCCGCGACTAGATGCTATTTAGTTCCACTACCGAAGGACTTGCAACTATTTACTGTGCAGTTTTCGACGGCAATTTTTCCACGTACAGTTTTCGGAATAAACTCCAAGCGGTGGCATTTCGGGATTAATATAGCTTAAAACCCTTCAAAAATCCTACTCCTTCCTTCGCTGGCTATGCAGCTGTGACGCTCCTTGTGACGCAGATGTCTAAAGTGCAGCGATGATCACGTACGTTTTAATTGCCCAGATATAAATGATTTCGATAAATAAATGCGTGTAAACGCTCTGTAGTCAAACCTTGCGCAAATTCAACCAAAGTTTAAATCCTCAACGCACAGACACTTCGAGCTTAACAGAGTTTCTTATTAAAATATCCATATACTTGTTCAAAGCGAAAAGATAACGTTTTATAATGTTTATCGTAGATGTCAAAACAAGCTTCATGTAATCTACGTAAGTATTGTTTATTCGTTACGCTGATATCAAGATGCTTTGCCCGAAATCCCGTTTGCGTAATATCCAATGTTATTGAAGTGTGACGTACGTGTTTTTAAACTTGATTGCTTTTTGCTAGCATCTTCCTCGATGTTTGAGACGTATCAGTTTATTTTTAGTTATTTCCTCCTAGACCTGATCGATTGTTGTCAAGTCTAAAGTAATAAAAAAACGTTCGATTATATTTCTTTGATGAGTGTAGGTAATTCAAACGAGTTTCTTACCTATTAGAATATATATCTAAGATGGAAAACACGCTAAGCCTAAAGGGGAACTGGCTCTCTAGTGCAGCTATCGTAACACACCAACAGGTGCATTGCGACAGATTTTCAACCTATGGGTGACAGCTAGCCAAGTGGACTTAGAAAAAAAGACTAGACTTAGAGCCTGTCCAGATGAAGCGATTTACGCGCGAGTCGACTCGCGCGCTTCAAAATATATTGCGTCCAGATACCGTGTTTTACACGCGTTTCTACTTTAGGAAACGTCGCTCGTCGTACGGATAGACGACGCGACTATGTCGACACGCCCGACTCGCGCGTACTTCTGGACGCAGCAATGGGGCCTGAATATATTGCGAGTCCAGAGTCCCTACACGTGTTTTACGCGCGAGTTAGGAAACGGTCGCACCATCTGGAGGGATATATGTAGCTCTAGCATCTGAGTAGGGAGGTCTACGGGAGCGACCGCGCGTAAAACGCGTCACCTGGACAGGCTCTTAGAACAGAGAATGACGTGTCATACTTTTATAAATGCCCCTCAATATTCCGCCGGCATGTACATATTAGATTAAGCAACGTTCTAATAAAGCCTTTCTGTGTAAGATTATGACATTTATAAGAGGAATACGTATAATTATAAATAATAAATACAATAAAATAAAAAGCCTTGTATTACGTGAAAAAAATAAACCGTTTTTTTTTTGCACACAGTTTAGACTGTTATCCTAAACTTAACGTAATTAGGTTTCTAATTATAACGTATATATATATATGTGTGTAGTTTTATATATATATATATTAAAAATAAAATATATATCCCCAAACCCACGCAGCAATGGAAGGCCTTCTCCAAAGATATCCAGTGGTCCTGATTTTGAGGCTTTTTGATCAGGCCGCGGCGCTTGCCGATTTGCTTGCCGCTTAAGCTCCCCCCCCCTGAAAGGACCGGTCTATAATCTTACTTTCTTCGTTCATCGCCCGTCTTACAGACGCGCCACATGTCTGTCCCACTCTTATTTGAGTTTCAAAGATTTTTTTTAAGATGTCAGTTACTTTGGTTATGTAACTGATTTTGGTGTCTTATTTTTTGTATTTTTTTTAAGTTATACTTCTTTTGACAAGTTAGGGAAAAATGATGAGAGTAAATTTGTACGATGCGCGCGCACTCCGTTACGAAAAACCGACACCCTGAGGCTATTACGATGCGCGCGCACTCCGTCCCGAAAAACAGACACCCTAAGGCTATTACGATGCGCGCGCACACCGTCACGAAAAACCGACTCCCTGAAGTTAGCTATAGTCAACATTTTGTTTCTTCGTATTAAAACTTTCAATGTATTATACCTTTTTTCTATTGTAAGTGTCGTATTTTCTACAAACGTAGAATAAGGCGAAAGATAAAATTTTTGAAAAGATTTTTATCTTGTTACGCCAAAGAAGTATAACTTCTGACGCGTGTATATAAGAACACACACACTTTTTTTTACAAAAGATAAGATACGTGTAATGAACAATTTAATAAAACAAACAGAGTCACTAACAAAAGTAAGTATTAAATATAAAACATGGAAAATTATTTCTCTAGGAAAACATAACAGATAATTAATACGTCAATTAAACAATCGTCATTTACTATCTAATGATAATAACAGAATCTAAATATTTCCTGATATGAAGATATAGAATTCGTTTGCTTATTTACTTGATTTTAATGGGAACGTATAGATGTTGTGCCTTTTTCTAAGCCTTTTTTTAACATGGGGAGATATTTTGTAAAACACCAGCAGGATCTGAATACTAGAAACTGTAACAAATTGGTCGTCCCATGTTTCAGAATTAGTAAAACCAGTAATAGTTTTTTCAGATAATAATGTTAAGTTTTACAACAAAATCCCATAGCATATTACCGGATTACCAGACTTTTTTAAAAGTTTAAGCACCATATCAAACGGGTTTTGCTATCAAAAGGCTAATATAGAGTAGATTAATATGTAAACGATGGTGAGGACTGGAATTGACTCGTTCTCTCCACATCGACTAAAAATGATTGTAACGTGTAATTTATTGTTTTGTATCGAGTTTCTTACCGGTTCTTTTTGAAGACTGAGTTGTTTTCTGAACCGGTCGCGGTGGCAGTTTTAATGTTCCTAAGCGCCTTATTAGGGCCTACATTAAATAAACTATTTTTAATTTTCATTTTTGCTGCATTGGACAACCACCCCTTTGGGGGAGAGGTGCGTAGTATCGGACTCTTACTGACTAAATCCTCACGATGAACCTTCTGCCGCGCTAATGGTGTTTCAGGAAATCGCGCGAGCATGCACCGTGATACCTCAGCAGCAAGGTCCAGCGCGGTCGTCAGGCTGCCAACTGACCGAGAAAGGCCGGTCAAACTATCTCCCCGTTCACCGATCTAGTGCAATGGAAGGTGTTTTCCTAAGCCTTGGATTGGGAATCTGTCGCCAAGCACCTATATCTGTGTTCCGGCAGTTGTACTTAAGTGCCAGTCCTCCTCTGAGTTTCGAGTATTCACAATATGAGACCATATCGTCATATCGTCATTTAAAATTGGGTGAAATTATGGTCAAACACAGACTTTGATAATGTATATGTCATGATAACGTCAAGAAGATATTTTTATGAAGTGATTCAGCAGGACAGGTATGACTACCGATAGATTATGAACCAGCGGATAGTCACCATTATTTTTAAATTGAACTATGGTAGCGATTAAATGCAATAAAATAAATTAATATAAAAAAATGTGTGCGTGTACTAGTGTACACACGTAAGAAGTGAAACTTGTTTAAGGCCTTATTTTTCGCAAAAAGATCTATATGCAACTTTCCAGAAAATGGATAAAAAAAAAAAAAAACCCTTTTTTTTTTTAAAAAAAAAAAATTAATAAAAAAAAAAAAAAAAAAAAAAAAAAAAAAAAAAAAAAAAAAAAAAGAATTTTATAAAAAAAAAAAAAAAAAAAAAAAAGAGGGGGGGGAAAGAAAAAAAGGGAAGGAAAATATTTCCAAAACAGAGAAAAAAAATTAAACATAATAATCTTATTAATGAGCGCTAAAAATCTTAATAGAATTTTTTTCAATGTCTATAACGGCCATTTTGAAATTCGCCATTTCGTTTTTATTTCATTGCAAAGTCGTAGATCTAGAGTAACTGGTACTAATTTACCTTGCAAGTTATGATTTAAACAAATTAACAAACATTGCAAGTTAAAGAAAACATTTAAAAAAAACAAAACCTATAAGAAATATTTATCGATAAACACAAACCCACTTCCCAGCACTAAAATCCTATTAAAGATAGGTTAGCAACCTCTAGTTACATGGCTCGTTGTAAAAACACATAAAAATCGATATTATCAATAAAAGTTCTTACCTATATTACGTTATCACTTCCTTTGTTTGAATTATAGAATTCTAGGAATAACACTTATGCTTTTGTACGCGAGAATTAGAAGTACTTGAAATGGCGAAAAACACAAAAAAGAATATTATATGTTCGGCTTGATTGCTTTTTATATTGATACTTTGCCGATTCTGAACCGATTTTAATTATTCTTTCAAATCAAAAATACTTTATTCAGTTTAGGCGCTTATGAACGTCAAAACTACCACAGATTCGGAAAACAACCCAGTAATCGAGAAGAACCGGCAAGAAACTAGAGCGGAAACATCTATATATAACATATATATATACATAATATATCATTACATAGTATAAAACAAAGTCTCCTACCGCGTCTGTCTGTCTGTCTGTTCACGATAAACTCAAAAAGTACTAAACGGATCTTCATGCGTTTTTAACCAATGGCTAAAGGGATTCATGAGGAAGGTTTTAGTATATAATTTGTCAAGATTTTTTTTTATATTCAGATCCGGACAACGTCTGCCGGGTCCGCTAGTATATAATATAATTAAATAATATATATAACAAACATATATTATATACATATATTACGAATACATTATACGTTATAATATCGTTTTTAGTGGATGCACAGAGAGGAGTCAATTCCAGACGTCACCATCGTTCACGTATTGATCCACTCTATAATAGCCTTTCGACACTAAAACCCGCTTGACATGGTGCTTAAATTTACAGACCGGCATATCGGTAATACGTTTTGGCACTTTATTGTAAATCCTAACACTATTACCTAAGAAACTATTACTGGTTTTGCTAAGTCTGAAACATGGGACGTCTATTCTTTTGTTTTACTTTATTTTATTATTTTAATATATTCTACTCCAAAGGTCGAAAATACCGCTTATTTGATTTTATTTATTTATCAGAAAAGAATCGATAACAGGGACATAATAGATTAGCTATAACGTACATGTAATTTGTTAAAATTTATTATGACACTAATTACAGTCGATTACAGTATTTATCATAAAGTACAGAAGATAATAATAATATAGAAGATAGACACACAGAAATTACTATTAAGAAATATAAAAAAAAACAAGAAAATAAAATAGAACTAACTACGAACAACAAATCATGAAGCTAATCATTACGTATTATAAAACAAAGTCCTCTGCCAAGTCTGTCTGTCTGATCGCGATAAACTCAAAAACTAGTGAACGGATTTTCCTGCGGTTTTCGCCAGTAGATAAAGTGATTCATGAGAAAGTTTAGGTATATAATTTGTCGAGGTCTTTTTTATTATCAGAGCGAGACAACGGCTAGTTATAAACAAAATCTTTCTCTTTCTTTCTTTCTGTTACAAAAAAATTTAGCTTAAACCTCGCATACAAAATTACATCGTAATTATTTTCTTCCTTTGCGACTTCATAACGTTACCGCACGGAGCAAAAATTACAGCAATTATGTTATAGTAACTACATAGTACTTGCAACATTACCACAGTTGAAAATGCATAATGTATGGTTTACTGTATTTATCTGTTTTTAAACACAAGGCTCTTGCACATGGCTTCGCTTCCGGTATCCTTATATCCTTGTCGGTATCTCTGGGAACGTGTTTACAAAATTTTATGATATTAGATAAGGCGTGGAAAATGTTGCATAGAAATAAACAAACTCACATTCGTGTTTATAACATTAGTACTTGAATATTGAAGGGATTTGTGTTTTAATATGGCGAGGGCTCCTCCCGTGGTCACTCTTGGACCATATAGAGAAAAAAAAGATATTCCAATTTTTCGATAGCACTAATAGCTCGTTAATAACTACAAAATAAAAAGAGAATGAAGAAAATCGGCTGAGAAATAGTGAAGGGAGCTGTTCCTAACCATATCCACATTGCCTATTTACGTATAAATAATCCCAATACTACCAATCCGATGTGAAAATGTGGAATAATAAGTAAGTACAAACATTGTGTGGTTTTATAATACCACGATGCAAGTGAAATTTTAGTTCGGATCGTAGGCATAGAACTAAAAATTATCGGATAATTATTTGATTTAGAGTATTGAAATCTCACATTTATATTACACTAGCTTCTGCCCGCGTTTTGGTCCGCGTGGAAGTCACTTTGTGCTAACGCTAACACGCAGCGGAAGCTCTCAAAAGAACAAAAAAATACGATTTTTTTTTTTTTATATTTTGAAAAAAAAAGAAACATCTCTTAATTGGTGACTCCATGTCATAGGAGGAGGAAACACACTAGCCGGGAGTTGTTCCGATGGCTTCACGGCACGGCAAAGATAAGATGTTGCGAACTTTTTGTCTGAGCATGATGGATATACCGTAATAGCTGTGGCTCCGAGACAGGCGCGTGGTGGGTTATGAAAAGGAGAGGAAGGGATCAAGTTGAATAACTCTTCAGAACACTCGCCATGATACAGACGGTAGAACGCTCAGGCAAATTTGGAACATTCTTAATTGGTGCTCCGCTCCCGCTGGTCTGAGCATGATGATATATAATAGCTTTCCTCGATAAATGAGCTATCCAACACTGAAGGAATTCTTCAAATCGGGCCAGTAGTTCCTGAGATTAACGCGTTCAACCAAATTAGTTAAAGATTACTACTCTTCTCTTGTACTTAACTCGAGCCGTCATTCAAATTACAATAACTTATGATAGAGTGGACCGATTTTAATGGAACAAAGACTAAGTTAATCCCGAAGATATGCTTTATGATTTGAGGTTTGTTTGTGAATTCAGTAATTTAGCAGTGATGCGTGTTTATACAAACAAACAGACGGAAAGACATTTCTAAAAATGTATTTTATTACTAATTCCTGGATACCTGCAACAATTTTTTTCACGAAAATCGAAAACGTACAGACACATTAGATTTACATACTTATTATATTTTTTTTTTCTTTTTTTTTTAACGAGGCTTCAGTACATCCTTGATGACTATGCCAGCCTCATAAGGTAACTCACTTGGGTTAATATATCATTAAGCTTGATTCTCACAATTAAGGAAACAAATTTATAAAATACTCTAGCCACATCACATACAGGATTTCCCAATATAATATTCACCTCTCCAAGATCTCTCCAGGACTCTAAAAGCATTTTTTGGCGTAATTCTTTGGTTCGGCCACATTCCCACAACATATGATAAAAATCATCCGTAGACTGGCAAACTTCACAAAGCGGAGATATTTTTTTCCCTATCATAAAAAGGTATTTATTATGTGGCATGTGACTGGATCGTCACTGAACGCTTATTATACTCGTATGTATAGATAAGATAGAAGATTTTAATTTCAATCAGTGTATTAGAGTACGGAATACATAATAAAGAATACATTCAAATGATAGATGCATGTTAAAAACTGAGCACAATATCTATTTAAATAATTTTGAATTGAGCCATGAGCACCGCCATATTGGCCTTAGCTACTCTGCCGAGCGCCTTTTACTTTACCGCTAACCGCGCCTGGCTGTAATGTGACATGCGATAGATGGGTAAAAAAATTGTAAGATGAAGTAAAAAACTCTGGGGGTAAATTCCGCTCCCGCACACCAGATTAGGCCCCCCTCGGCAGCGGGTCAAGCCTAGGTCCGTTGCCTCAGAGTCGAGCCCTTGAGTGCGCTGCAGGCGCGATACAGTGACACAAAATCTTACATCACCGCGACAACATTACACATATCTCCCTCACACACGTGCACGCATACACGCTATACATGAAAGTGGAAGGGTTTTATTTTTTTTCCCTTATCAAACTGTAATAGTTTAGAAAATTATCCGTTTCGAAATATATATAAGAGTTGTTGAGGTATGTATGCTTGGTACACATATATGTTTCAACAACTCATATATGTATGAATAGTTAGCTTAGTTTAGGTTAGCTCAGATAGGTCGCGAATTGCATGTATCAGGCAACAGCTCAAGCCGAGGTGTGACTTGCACCCTGGAGCTAGTTGCCCAAATAAAATCGGCTGAGTGCCTTAAGCGCTCGCCTTAGTAGTCCGGTGAAGTTGTTAAGACCTTGATAGGTCAATAGCGTAGTAAGTTCGAAAAAAAAAAGTAATGTAAAAAAAGTTCCACTTTACAAACATGTGTGAGTTACACGCGATAGAAGAGAAACATTTACAATATGATACAATATCCATTTAAACGCTAGACGTTAACAATACACTCCGCTGATTATGACGCCTTTTGTCATGGCTTTCTAATACGTAGACGCACACAAACACAATTCACAACATACATATGTACAACGTATCGAATCAGAGCAAGTATTAGTACAATATACACCGACGTGATCGCGAATATGAGATACACTGTATAATGTATTCTATCCCATTCACTCGCGCATCAAATCTTATACATGTATATGTTTATCTCTTTTCAATGATGCCATTTCGTTTCATCGAGTTTCACAACGGGGCTAAAGAAGTTGTCACTTTTAAAAAAAAAAGTTTATACGAATAAATAAAAGATTTTAAATAATTTAAAATTAAAATAATTAACTTATCAATAAACTAGAGGGCACGGCAGACGTTGTCCCGCCCTGATAATAAAAAAAAACCTCAAAGTTAGACATATGCTGACGCTGACTTTTTTGTAGGCATTATCAAGCTCTACAACTTTTCTCTAGACCTCAATCATATATCTCTTATCGTTAAGGCAGCGTTCGTAATAAACGTTTTCGTTCCACCGTTTTTTCTCCGACTTACTTTGCAAATCCGACTACCACAAAAAAGTCTTTTCATTTTTCGCGTTAATATATAGCCTAAGACATTCACAAATAACGTGGCTTTCTATTGGTAAAGGAGTTTTCAAACTCGGTTTAGTAGGTCCTGAGATTACCCCCTACAACGTCACAAACTCACAAAATTTACCTCTTTATAATATTAGTATAGGCTAGCCTCTGCCCGCGACTTCGTCCGCATGGAATAGTTACTTTGGGCTAACGCTAACACATAGCGAAAGCTCTCAAGAGGAAAAAAAACCCCGATTTTGAAACATTCTTCATCTGTGCTCCGGTCCTATTGGCCTTAGCGTGATGATATATAGCATATGACCTTCCTCGATAAATGAGCTATATATCACTGCAAGAATTTTTCAAATCGGACCAGTAGTTCCTGAGATTACCCCCTAGAACCTCACAAACTCAGAAATTCACAAGCTTTACCTCTTTATAATGTACTGTAATAAACACTAATGTGAAGAAGAAATTATCTAAACAAATGAGTGTGTCTCACAAATTGTTATATGTACGAATAGGTAGCTTAGATTAGCTTAGAGAGATTCACGGTATTGCATCCAAGGCAGCAGCCACCCGTGAGCTTGTTGCCATCCGGCGAAGTGACTTAAGGTAGCAACCGGTTCTAAGCGACCGCGACGCGCGACTACGACCATTGAACTACGCGACCCCGGTCGCCAGTCGCGGGGCGACCGCTATCTTACCGATGTCGGCGACGGCGACAGGGCGACATGGCTATTCTGCCACAGTTTTTATGGGTCACGGTTGTGTTATTCAGCATATGTGAATTTATTCAGAAATTATTGGAGGATGAAGAAGATAATGATGTCCTTATTATCCATGCCTTGGAAAAAAAGGATGATAATTAACTCAATTTTCACATCACGAGAAGAAGAGGGTTGCTATCAAATACTCATAAAACGACATTTAAATTATAAAGAACAAGAGTTTAGAAAATATTGTGAAAATGCCGACATTATTATGTGCTTTTTGTCTGGGTCGCGCGACGGCACTGCTCCCGATAAACCCGGGTCGCGGTCGCCTCTCTCTAGCCACGCCCACAGGTTGCGCGTCGCGGTCGCCGGGTTTGTTTAGTGCTCCATATAAATCCATACTAAGCAGTGGGTTGCGCGAGCCGAATGCGCTGGCGGGTCGCGGTGGCACGTCGCGGTCGCTAAGTACCAAATGTTACCCTTAAGCTCTTTAGTAGTCCAGTAAAGCTGTGAAGGCAGCTATGGGAAGTTCGAAAAGAATAACCTCTAGATAATAGTGAAAACCGCATCAAAACTCATGCAGTGTTATTACAAAAAAGTTAAATACGTATTAAATACTTGGTTTAAAAAAGTTTCCTAATAAACGCACCGCGCTCGCCCGAGGCAAGTTCGCGTTATCCTTTTTCACAAGTCTAAACTAACGTAGCCAAAGTGAGACAAAAAAGCAAGATGGCGAACATTCAACGACCGCGGTGCATTTAATATGAGACCTTTTTAAAGCCAGGGTTCACTACATATTTAACTTTTTTGTGATAACACCGATGTAGTTTGGAAGTACTAAGGAAATACACAAACAAACACGAAAATAAACCCTGTTTTATAATATTTACTTCATATGTATAGACGCAAAGAGTATAGACGTTGAATATATATAGCTAGCTAGTTATATAGAATATAGCTAGTTAGCTGTGCCTTCGACTACGTCCGCGTGAAACCTAATATAAAAAACGGAGACTAATAAAATCATCTGAATGTATTAAGTCCACTTACTTATCTACTTTTCTCTCGTACTTAAGTCGCGTCGTCATTAAAATTACAATAACTTTTGATAGAGTGAGTCGATTTTAATGTCACCAAGACTAATTGGTACTAAATTGAAATGTATTTTATTACTAATTCCAAAACACCTACAACAATGGTTTCACAAAAATGTAAAAAGTACAGACACGTTCGATTTACATTCTTATTATATGTATAGATAGATATCAGTTCGTAATATAAATTATATCAATTCTTGATATATGCCAAAGATAGCATAAGCAAAGATGCTATTTACAATTTACAATATGGGGCCTCGCGAATCTATAAAAACTACGTTTCAGGAATTCGACATCTTAAATCTATACTTCCAATAGACTCTTGATAATCTTTTTCTGTAGGTGGTAGAGCCACGCTAAATCTATCACTGGTTTCAGGAGGAATGGGCCAGATCGCCCGGGGTAGTACCACCCTCTCGCAGAAAACCGACGTGAAGTGAAGTGCTTGCATTGTTGCGTTTCGTTCGGTCAGTGAGAGCGCCGGAGGCCGACCTCCCCTCCCCTTTCCCTTTCCTTTCCTCCCCCTTGTGACTCCTCTGGTGTTGCAAGTGTCTATGGACGAACCCACTTGTTCGTTTGCCTCCGATAACATTACAAAAAAAAATCTAATGATGTCCGCAAAAACTTAGACAGGCTGGATTTAGTAAAAGAATAATATCATTTAAATACTAGAAACAACAAGAGATTGGTTATTCCATGTTTCAGGCTGAGTAAGACCAGTAACAGTTTTTTGGGTAATAGTGTTAGGTTTTATAACAAAGTCCCAAAGCACGTTACCGAGTTACCGGATTTGTTCAAGCTCTATGTCAAATGGGTTTTAATATCTAAATGCTATTATAAGGTGTATCAATATGTGAACGATGGTGACGTCTGGAAATGACGCCTCTCTCTGTTCATCCACCAAAAACGAATATAACTATAAGTATAGGTTTGTAAAAGTATGTATCATGAAAAATAAACCAGAACGAGTTTGTAGCCGGTTCTTCTCGATGAGTGGGTTGTTTGTCCGAACCGGTGGTAGTTTTGACGTTCTTCTCAGGGCCTAAATTGAATAAAGACTTTTTATTTTTTAACAGTACGTTCTGGATGAAAGGTAACGTATGCCCATTTCTATACTCCTGACAAACCGTTTGCAAAATACATAATGACCGATTGAGTAGTTAAGTCGTGAAAGCGTGACAAACAAACTGATTTTGGCATTTATAATATTAGTTAAGAATAGCCTATTCAATATTCTGATGTATAAACTACATTACTGTAAAGTTTTATGAGAATCCATTCAGTAGTTTTTGTCTGATAGTGTAACAAATGTCTATCACTAACTCTTTCATTTATAATATTAACTAGCGGGCCCGGCAGACGTTGTCCCGCCCTGATTATAAAAAAATCCTGGACAAATTATATACCAAAACGTTCCTCGTGAATCACTTTATCCATTGGTGAAAACCGCATAAAGATCCGTTCAGTAGTTTTTGAGTTTATCGCGAACAGACAGACAGACAGACGCGGTAGGGGACTTTGTTTTATACTATGTAATGATGATTAGTGAGTTTTTGGCGTGATCTTTGTCTGTCATATAGTGACTTTTATATTTTATTCATAATCTTGTGTTATTTGCCTCTATATTTTGTATTTTACGCAATACTAGCGGGCCCTGCGGACGTTGTCACTACATGATAATAAAAAAAAACCTTGACAAATTATATACCTACACCTTCCTCAGGAATCATTTTATCTACTGGTGTAAATCACATGAAAATTCGTTCGGTGGTATTTGAGTTTATCGCGAACAGACAGACAGACAGACGTGGTAGAGCACTTTGTTTTATAATATGTAGTGATAGTTCAGTTATTGTTCACGAGTGGATGCAAAATAATACCACCGAGGATGAATTCTGAGATGCCACGAAAACTCCCTGGAAAGTTCTAACAAGAGAGCCACCATCTTGTCAGAATATGAAAATTATCACAATACATTTGCAAGATTATTACATACTCGATAATGGCAGTAATAGTTTAGAGCTTTAGTTCCCAAAGTGGTTTAGATGGACCCCCAGGGGTTCACGGTAGCCTCGACGGGGGTCTATATTGGCATGACAGAAACACGGGGTTCACAATTCGTAAGAACTAAAATGTTGGCTTGACTTCATTTATCAATGTAGGCAGACAAAATATGAAGAAGCTCAGCGACTGTTTCTTTTTAATTTAAAGCTTTAGTTCCCAAAGTGGTTTAGGTGGACTCCCAGGGGTTCACGGTAGCCTCGACGGGGGTCTATATTGGTATGACATAAACACGGGGGTTCACAATTCGTAAGAACTAAAATGTTGGCTTGACTTCATTTATCAATGTAGGCAGACAAAATTTGAAGAAGCTCAGCGACTGTTACTTGTAAAAACTTGCATATTCCATATCCAGTACGAGTCGAGACTTGGATATTTCCTTAGTTAGATTTAATCTTCACATTTCTTGCCGAGTTTTGGGAATATGGTAGAAATGTTGCTGCAGGGGGTCCACCGGAACCAGCTAAATTTTGAAAGCGGTCTGTGGGAAAAAAGTCTCCGATCTAGAGGGTCGGTTGCCGAAAATAAAATTGAATTTTTAATTAGTATAGAATATTTATTGTTATCTTACTGTTGTTATAGTATTGTATCGTTGTTATAGTGTTGGCCTGTAAAGGTAAATTAATTTAAATATAACTGATTAATAAATTACAACACAAAAATAAATGTTTAATAAACATAAATATTTTATAAAAGTTATCTCTCATTTTATAATATCGCTCTGGGTGCATACGAACTTGAGAAGTCACGGGGACTTGTTGTTTTTCATGTTACTAACGAAGATAAATGTTATCTAGATCTGTTTTTATTTCATTTTTAAAGCGATGACCGTCTTATACATTCATGCGAATCAAGCGGAGCTTTCAGTAAAAGAAAATAACATAATGAAACCATATCACGGTGGCATGTCTTTCTTTGAACTCCCCTGGCTAAGTACCACCCTCTAGTTGAAAACTCATCAACAAGCATCTACAGGTGTGTTCTGGCAGCTGCACTTGAGAACCAATCCCACTCTAGATTTAACTTATTTACATCATAGACCATATTTAGGCTGTGGTCAAATGCTAAAACGTGTAAAGTACAAAATGCGTATTGGAATCTTTGATCAGATTGTCTGTCTTACTGTGCGTAAATGCACTAACAAATTTAAAAAAATCAGTTTTGCTTGTAGCGACGCCATTTTGTTTCGGTATGACACTAAAAAATTCTCCATTCTCATAACGGCTGTAATAACACATAATAAAGGTTGAAAAATAGAAGATGAAACTCAATTCTATCCTCAAATAATCGGACTATGCGTTACAAAAAAGTTTTTTTAAATTCTGCCAAACATTTTGTTGTGGCTCAATGAGTCATCAATATAACGGTATTTATTTGATATAAATTATCAGCAAAAACACTTTAGGAATGATAAAGTTGGTTACCAACTGTTTATATGTCATCAGAAACAAAAAAAAACATAGATATTTTGATCTCGTACCCGAAAGTACGCGAATTCTTGTTACACTTTCGAATTAAAAAAGACAAAACTTATCAATAACCAAAAAGTCTTTACTGCAATATTTTTACCTCCAACTTAATACCTTTTAGAATTACCACAGATCATTTGTAAAAGTGGTATACCATTTTCAAACGAGTCCAAAGAACGTTATCGCAACGAAAGGTATTATCCTTAGCGAAAATCAAAACGATTTACGCCATTCTGTAATCGAAAGAGTCTATCGCAAAAGTAGTATACTATTTTTGACGTTGCGCGGCAAAAAGGTCGTAAGTCAGAGCTCTTTTTATAGAATATATACCGTTTTCAAAATAAATAGGAAGACAAAGGCCTTTAAAATATTCAGGCGACGTTTGCTAATGTGGAAGAATGTAGGTATGTATTACGTATTTAGAATAATTAAATAAAATTACTGTTTCTTTTCTACGATTTTTTTTGACACAGAATATAACGTTGTGTTTAATTTTCTCATTACATACTTAGTTTTTCTTAGGTATAGGTTTTTTTAGGATAACAGTTTTACCGTTAGGAAATGCATTTTTATGAGCAAATTTTATCTATATTCAGATTGAACCCAGTAGCTACAAATTTGCTAGTAGTCGATATGGTCATAAAAACTATTTCAACACTGATGTCGTAAGTTTAATTGGGGTATTTTGGTCAATGACTACAAGTTACAAGGTATGTTTATAAGTACATTGACAAGGGATTGTCATTGGGCAAGCATCAGTTAAAAACTACTGCATGAATTTAGATCAAATCTTTTTGGTTTTACTTCTTAGACAGTTGATTTTTATATAGAAACAGAATTAATTATCACTATATTTTGATTTAATAGAAACTTATTACAAATTTAAGATGGTTTTACTTCTTAGACAGTTGTTTTTTTATATAGAAAAACAATCATCACAATAGATAACTTCATCACTATCACTACATATTATAGAATAAAGTCCTTTGCCTTTGTCTGTCTGTCTGTTCGTCATAAACTCAAAAAGTACTGAACAAATTTTAATACGGCTTTCACGAGTTATAAAGAGTTTCAATGTCCACCGGGCCCGCTAGTTTAATATAAAGTTTTTACAGTTTTGAGATAGTTAATTTTACTTCTTAGACAGTTGGTTTCTTATATGTTTAAAAACAGAATTAATTATCACTATATTATTATAGTTTAGTATTAAGTCGTGATGGTCTAGTGGTTTCATCGGTGGAATGTCATTTCGATGTCCGCAGGTTCGAACCCCGGCATGTACTAACGAATTTTACGGAGTTCGCTTACATTTACTAATTTAAATTGATAACACTATCGGGTGACGGTGAAGGTAAACATCGTGAGGAAACCCGAACCTGGGAAATGTTCTTGTAGTACTACTGTAAGTGGGAGAACATAGAACTGTGGATTTCTTAAAGTTCGAAATCGCCAATACTTGGGCTGGCGCGGTGATTATGCCGATACCTTCCTTCAGAAAAAGGTCTATAGCCCTGCTTATAGGTTGATGATGCTCTTTATATTATTAAAGTTTTAAGAAACTACAATTTTGAAATGTAACGACACATTTTTGGTGGTTATACTGATACGGGTGACCAGGCAACAAAGTATGTAAGAGTGGGTGTAAGGTGATGGATTGTTGGAGATATCGGACTACTAATGTGCCTAAAGTGCCGGGTTACTGATACTCTACTAGTAGTATTGTTAAGAT
Source organism: Antheraea yamamai (assembly GCA_036509395.1). Taxonomy (NCBI): domain Eukaryota; kingdom Metazoa; phylum Arthropoda; class Insecta; order Lepidoptera; family Saturniidae; genus Antheraea; species Antheraea yamamai. Next base: position 10,247,874 of record AP028425.1, on the reverse strand, counting down.
AATAAACGACATAGACGAAGTCCCGGGAATCAGCTAGTAGTTATATATATACTGTATCGCCGCACGTAACAAACTGATTTATTTGATACTAGCCGACCCGTGCCCACTTCGTTGGGCAGTAATAGGCATTATCAAGCTACAACTTTTCTCTAGAAGTCAATAATATATAATATCTCATAATAAAGGCAGTGTTCGTAAGAAACATTTTCGTTCGATCATTTTTCTCCGATTCCCCAGATATTACCCCCTACAACCTCACAAATTTTACCTCTTTATAATATTAGTATAGATTATAGATAATATAATTAGTTAATAGCTTCTGTCCGCGACTTCGCACGCGTGGAATAGTTATTTTGGACTAAGACGCAGCGGAAGCTCTCAAAAGGAAAAAAAGCCCCGATTTTAAAACATTTTTCATTGTAGCTCCGCTCATATTGCCCTTAGCGTTATGATATATAGCCTATGACACTCACAAATAACGTGGCTTTATATTAGTAAAAGAAATTGGTTTAGTAGTTCCTGAGATTACCCCCTACAACGTCACAAACTCACAAACTTTACCTCTTTATAATATTAGTATATAGATTATAGCCCCTGCCCGCGACTTCGTCCGCGTAGTAATAGTTCTCTGGGCTAATGCTGACACACAGCAGAAGCTCTCAAAAAAAAAAACATCTCGATTTTGAAACATTTTTCATCTGTGCTCCGCTCCTACTGGCCTTAGCGTGATGATATATAGCCTATAACCATTCTCGATGAATAAGCTATATAACACTGAAAGAGTTATTCAAATCGGACCAGTAGTTCCTGAGCTTACCCCTTACAACGCCACAACGTCACAACGTCACAAACTCACAAACCCACAAACTCACAACGTCACAAACTTTACCTCTTTATAATATTACTATAGATTATATTTGAATATTAGGTCTTTACCTATGAAATTGCCGTTTTGTATGAAAAAATTTAAACGATTTTTTTTCATGTATTTTTTATTTGTATTAATCGAAGTAATCACCCATGCAATCAATGCATCTTTGCCAACGCAGTGACAGTTTATTGATGCCCGTCTTAAAGAAATTAGCTGGACGGGAGGCAACAAATTTTTGAAATGCATTTTGTACTGCCTCTCGGGTATTGAATTTTTTTCCCGCCAAGGAGTTATCCAAATTCTGGAAAAAGTAGTAGTCTGTTGGCGCATGGTCTGGTGAGTAGGGCGGATGACGGAGAACTTCCAACCCCAGTTCTTGCAACTTGGAGACGGTCTGCTGTGCAGTATGAGGTCGCGCGTTGTCGTGCAGGAGCAGCGGAGACGAGCGATTGACCAATGCTGGTTGGAGATGTGCCAGCTTCTCCATCATTGTGTTCAGTTCTTCACAGTACACATCTGCAGTAATGCTCACCCCGTTTGGTAAGAAGCTGTGATGAATCACACCGGCGCTAGACCACCAAACAGTGACCATCACTTTTCTAGGGGTAAGTTTTCGTTTAGGGCTTGTTTAGGTGATCAAACAGGATCCAACCAACTTGCTGAGCGCTTGCGGTTAGCAAACAGAATCCATTTTTCATCGCAGGTAACAATGCGGTTCAAAATTCCTTCATTTGTGTGTCTGTTGAGCAGTGCAAGGCACGTCTCGACGCGTACTTCGTGCTGGCGATCATTGAGTTCGTGGGGCACCCATTTGTCAAGCTTTTTTACCTTGCCAATTTGACGCAAATGGACCAATATTGTTTTGACGCTAACGTCGAAAGCTACTGCTAATTCAGCCGTAGATTGTGGATCATCAGCTTCCACAATCGCCTTTAATTCGTCATTGTCAATCAAAGTCTTCGGACGACCGCGAGGTTCATTTTTCAGGTCGAAATTCCCAGAACGGAAGCGAGCAAACCAATAACAGGTGGTGCGTTGGTTTGTAGTATTAGCTCCGTAAACGTCGTTGATGTTGCGTGCCGCTTGTGCCGCGTTGCTGCCACGACGGTACTCATATTCCATAATTAGGTACTCGAATTTTTAAAGTATCCATGATGACAAAAAAGATTGATATGCGATGAAAATGTAACACTAATCAATAAACAAATGACTACTTTTGGAAAAAGAATTCCATGTTTTTAAAATAAAATTAATTTGAAATTAGAATTCTTAGCCAAACAAAAATTATTTTGATTTGAAATGGCCAGTACTGCAGAACGGCAATTTCATAGGTAAAGACTATTATTATCTTTTTTTTTTTTTTGGGGAAATCCCTTGAACCCCCGGGGGAGGGGGGTTAAAACCCGAAGGGGGGGGAAGGGATATAAACCCCCCCCGGGAGGAGAACCCCCCCCCCCCGGGCCCCCCCCCGGGGGGGCCCCCCCGGCCCCACCGGGCCCCCCCCCCCCGCCCCCCGGCCGGCCCCCCCCCCCCCCCCCTATTATTATCCTAAGTTATGAGAAGAAATGATATTTTAAGTTGTTATAACATATTGTACATTGTTATAAATACATTTCAGGACTGACCATTGAACTTGGTACCCATTTAGATCTCATTTCTTTTGTCGTTGAAGTCAACAACCAAGCCATATAGCGTAACTTGGCTCTCATTTCACATTTATGTTTTTGATGGGATAATATGCCAACCCTAAACTGCTTAAGTGTAGTGTATTGCTTTAGTTATTTCTACTATCAAGATATACAATTATTATGCTTACTAAAAGTGAATTAATTTTTTATCAAAGTATTTTGTAACCAACTGCTGAAAAGGTTAGTGGTCAGAACTCATTTTTAAGATTTGAAGGTTCTGTACCTGTGAATTTATTGATCTGAAGAAATGTCATTGCCAAGTTGACAGTAGGTGATTTTATTGCCAGCCTATATATTTTACTTTAATTTATAAGGAAATACGACATGTATTGTTTTTAAAGGCCAAATATTACTAATTACTATTGTATTATTTCATAAATTGTTCTTTATATACGACTTCTAAGTTTTAATTTATTTAGTAATCTTAACTATTTATTGTGGTAATAATTTTCTGTCATTAGTTGTTTTGATAGATTGATCATTTTTAGAGGTAATATGATTACCCGTTTATGGGTATCTTGTTTTAGTTAGTTGGCAATGGTGTATATCAAAACATTGTGATTGGTATCATTGTTTTCTGTATTGATTTGTCGTCTAGTATATAATCTAAGAGTATAACTATTAGAGAATTTACTATGCAGGAAATGTTTGTACATCTACTGCAGTAAAAAGATTTCATTCGAGATAAACTTGATCAAGTACATCATATTCTGTTAAAAATGTCTGATGCCGAAGTAGAGGTATCTACAACATTCAAGAAAAGGAGTTTCAAAAACAAGGGTGGTAGAAAAAGAAAACCCTCCAGTTCCGAAGGTAATTAAAACTCATCTTTTCCTTTTAGAAACTAATTGAATCGTATAATAGCAGAAAAACGTAAAATAGGGTTATAAAGAATGCATTAAATTAACAAATTAATTATAGAGTACGAGGTATTTTATGAATAAAAAGGTTTGATTTTAGATTAAATACGTGAAGTTTTGTAGGTGGTAGAGCCACGCTGAAGCTATTACTGGTTTCAGCATAAATGTGTCGATTCGCCTCCGGTACTACCACCCGACCCACATGAAGTAACAGTGCTTGCATTGTTGCGTTTCGTTCCGTCAGCGAGAGCGCCAGATACCCACCTCTCCCCCTCCCCCTTCCCCCACTACTGTCTCCCCTAAACTAAGGCTGGCAACGCATTTGTGCCTCTCCTGGTATTGTAAGTGTCTATGGACAGTGATGATCATAGGGGAGATGGCGGGGCTTTTTAAAAAAATTAAAATCGCAGGAAAGAAATACCTAATAATAAAAAATTTATAAAAAAAAATTAATTAAAAAATAAAAAAAAAAAAAAATAAAAAAAGGGGGGGGGGGTAAAAAAAAAAAAAAAAAAAAAAAAAAAAAGAAAAAAAAAAAAACAAAAAAAAAAAAAAATAAAAAAAAAATTAACATAGGTGACCCACATGTTCATTTGCCTCCTATGACATAAAAAAAAACTTAAGTCACAAATAGTAATTTTATGAAGACGTATGACATATATAAAATTGTTTGTATCTTGTTGCACATTCGGAAAGGCTTTATTATTATTATTATTATAGTTGTATGGCTAATTAGAGTATCCATATTTTATGGTCCAGATGCAAGCACTGTTACTTCACGTCGGTTTTCTGTAAGAGGGTAGTACTACCCTGGGCGAGCTAACCCATTCATCTTGAAACAAAACCAATAGCTTCAGCATGCCTCTACCAACTACATACACTCATCCAAAAAGTCTAAGCAACATGTACTAATTTAAATTTTAGGATGGTTCTTCACATTATAACGTTGTATTTTATTTTTTAAATAATATCTTTAGGGTTCTATGATGTAAAAATAACAGCTGTTGTCTTTACAAGTTCTTTTAATAACAGAAATGAACAATATTAGAATATACTGTAGAAACTAAGATACATAAGAAACTAAACTTACAAAATGAAATTTCTAAAGAAAATGTATTTATTGTGAAAGAATAGAACAATTTAATACAAAGTATGGGCTCCTCTGCGATTCAGAACTTGTCGGCAACGATTATTCATTGAATTAATGAGACTGTTTATGTCATCTTGCGGTATTCGCTCCCAATGGAATTGTAGCAAATCCTTCAGCTGTATGTGAACGCGCATTGTCATGCATTAACCTAAAATCGGAGCCAAAGGTTTGTGCAAATGGGTAGACATAAGGTCTGAGAATATCCTCAATGTAATTTTCAGCATTCATGTTTCCATTTACAAAAACGAGCTCAGTTCACCTGTTCTTCATAATACCCGCCCATAACATAACAGTTGAGCCGCTGTATGGATGAACTTCCTGAACGCACCTGAGCCTTTCAGTATTTCCGGGCCGACATACACTCGCACCCTTCTTGTATCAGGCTTAAACCCGAATCGCGACTCATATGAAAACATAATTTTATCCCATTGTTCCTGGGTCCATGTTATGCGTTCTTTACACCATTCATATGACGAGCGCGATTGCCGTGACGTATCGGTGGGCACCTGATTGAGCGTCGAGCTTGTAGGCCGTACTCATGCAGTCGATTTCGCACAGTTTGAGGACTTACATCAACACCACTTGAAATTTGTAGCCTCAAATTTATCTCTCGAGCGGTTAACATCGGCTGGCGTCTTGCAGTCAGTTGTATGTACCGGTCTTGACGAGTGCTTGTACTCCTTTTACGGCCTGGATGCTGTTCAGCAGGTTCTCCTGTATTATTGTAGCCCTGCCAAAGACGACAAATAACACTTCTATGAATGCCAAAATGTCGAGATACCTGAGATTGATTACTTCCCGCTTGCAACATCCCTACAGCTCTTTGCATTTCATCTGCCATCAAATGACGTCGCTTCATGACGTAAAGAATATCTAACAATTCAATTTTGTCGCTAACTTTATTTAAATGGTTGGTAAAATTATAAAATCAAGACTAAACGTAGAAATTAATAAAACGCACTTAAATTCAAACAAATTCGCAGTCATTTGAATTTTATGAAAAAACAAAACATAATCAAATTTTTTTTTTACAACCAGCCAGTATGTCATCAATAACAAAAAAGTTTACTTACCTACGCACTTTGTTTGAATAAATACTTAGAAATTAATTAATATAAATGGTAAAATTTGTAATATCACGCATGTAGCTTAGACTTTTTTGATGTGTGTAGTTCAAGTATAGGTGAACAAAAAAGATTGGTCTTAAAAAAATTAATTTAAGATGTCTATATGAGTCTAAACTATCCTAATGTTATAAATTCGAAAATGACTGTTTATTATGCTTCACACTTTTAGTATGCAACTGATCATCATAAAATTTTGTATAGAACTTGTTATGCGAAAAAAAAATTATATAGGGTACCTTCCATCGGGAAAAAAGTACTCTAACTGAGGGATAGGTCAAATCTACTTTTACACAAGTGAAGACACGAGTAGGAGCCAGCTGTTAATAAGAGAATATCTCTGCTACTGTCAAATTTATCTGAGAAATGATATGATATTGCAGATGGAGATAGTTCAAATTCAGATGATCAGCAAGTGGTACTGCCGACAAGAAGGCAGCCAAAAGCGAATCCAAATGTTCAATCAACAGCGGTACAGAAGAAAACTAAAGTGCAAATAGATGAAGATGTTGATATGAGTGATGGAGAAAGTGTAGTAAGTTTTTAACTTCGTAATTCTTCTCCTATGAGGCTTAACCAATCCCGATACATTTTTGTTGTACTTAAAGTGGCATCTGAATATTTTTAGATCTACACTTATTTTTTATGGCAGCACGGCAAAGTGACTGCACAGTACAATTCAAAACCAACGGCGACCACTGAGAGATTAACTATTGATTGCTGCTGTCATGTCGGCCTGCGTAAATGTCTCTTCACTTAACGCTTGAAGGACCCCATGTCATAGGAAGGAGGGAACACACTGGCCGAGAGATGATTGTTCCATGGCTTCACTATAAGTCAAAGATAAAATTTTAAATTATCTGACCAAATTTTATTCTTGGTATATTTATATTTTGGTCCCAGGGTACTAGTTAATATGTCCAATTTTTTGTAAGTATGTATGTTCCAATTAATACTATATACTAGGTGATGCCTGTGACATTGCCTTGGTTAACAGATATTCCATAGTTGAGTTCCAAACAAAGACTGACTTTATTTCAAATTATCTACATTGACATCTGTCATTTGTCAGATGATTTGGTGAATTTGAAGAATTATGAGTGACAGACATCACACAAGCTTAAAGCCAAATTCTATGGCAATTTACAACCTACCATCCCCACTAAACCCTGGTTTTCATTGTTTCGGAACGTAGACAAGCGTACAATATCGGTCATATGCCGTATGCGTTTAAATCATGCCTGCACACCTGTCCATCTTGCAAAAATTAGAGTCTGGGATCACTCGATATGTGAATGTGGGCTAGATGAAGGAGATCTAGACCATATTTTTTTTAATTGTCCAAATCGGCGCGTTTCTCTATATAATTTACTCCCCCAGGAGATATTCCGTCCCACCTGTATGCAATTCCTACTCTCCCTCTCCTTTACTCCTTTTATTACTGTTCTGTGTAAATATATCTATATTAATAAAATTAAGCTCTAATTATTTGTTACATTATACTTACTTGTACTATACATACTTATATGATAAAATATACATATTTATTTACTAACTTATATGTTTAGGTACTTACTAACCCAATTGTGTATTGTCCCTATGTTCTATGTTAGTCATACGGTGGTGGTCTAAATCAACTTCAGATCTTTTGTTGATCCATTATCGTAGAAATTAAGCTTTATGTACATGACACTGGCAGAATTGCGGAATTTTCCACAAAGGCCAAAGACTAAGATAAAAAAAAAAAAAATTACCAATGAGGGAATGAAGTTATTTTGAATAAATTGATTAATTTTATTTTAATAGGAATACTCACAACATGTTACACAAATCAGCAAAGGTACTCCCTCCATTCTTAATTTTATGTTAATAATAGATTTTATTTAAAACCTAGTTGAATATAGTAATCTCGCTGCCAGATCTTTTTTTGACTGCACTATGCCTGATGGTAAGCACAGTACAATCCAAAAATAATAGCGACTACCGAGTGACACACTACCCATCACTGGTCACCGCTGTCATGCCGGCCTGCAAAAAGCTGGATATGCACAGGCTGACCCCGAAACACGACCCACAGAAGCGAATCACTATGACGGGCTTTTTCGCCATATACATGGTGGTTACGACCCGGTCAGGCTGTCAAGCCCTACCACCCTGCTTTTCATTACCTCGTGCGTTATTCAGCAGGGTGCACCACGTGCAGGTGAGGTTGGCTTGGGTTGCTCAAGTCTTATTGTGTTATTCAACACCCCCTACACCCCAACAATGTGGAGCCAATGTTAATATTTTAAGCTTCTTATGCGCCTTTGTAGGGAGGCTAGGATTTTTGTTGAGCCAATGTTAATATTTTAAGCTTCTTGTGCGCTTTTGTAGGGATTTAATTATATAAAGTATTTGTAATTTTTGAATGATTCTCAGGTAGATAAAAAAACGACGCTGTCAGTCCAACAGCAAAGGGAGAATGCGACAGCAACATATGAATTAGACACAGAGAGGGACAGAGACGCCCAAGCTATATTTGAGAAAGCTCAGAAAGTCAATGAAGAATTACTAGGACAGGCCGATGATAAGGTAAGAATGAACAGTAATATACCTATTGATTCTGTGCATGCAGCAATTGTTTTGCAAATTAATCTCTTTTCGCCGCCTTCTTTTCTGCTTCACCGTCTTTTTTATTCTTCGCCATCTTCTCTTCTTTTTCGCCGTCTTCTCTTCTTCTTCGCCTTTCTTATCTAAAACTAACTGCCCGCCACGGCTTTATACGGGTGTACTAATGAAGAAACTGAGTCCAAAACATCGCTTTATAGTAAGACCGTGTAGTGAAATAAAATAATAACTGAATAACTGATCATCATTATCTGTCAATTTAGTCAGTAATTTTAAACATCTCTCTACTGTATTCTATCTCGCTTGATCATTTTGTATATGGATTTTTTTTTACCTAAATTATTCATTTTTCCATACAATTGCTGAAGTATTGCGCTTACATACACATTCCCAAATTGATTTTTATTTATATAGTATCAGCGACCCGCCCCAGCTTCGCACGGGTGCAATGTAGATATCCATTTTAATGAAATACTGTTAAGGGCAGTTTTGATCTACATGGCATGTACAACATATGTAGTGAATGTAATTAGATAAGGAATAGTAGGTACTGTATTGTATAAAATAGTTTGGTAAATAACACATAATTATTTTTGTAAAAAGATAAAAATGGTTACTGTGGATTATCCTTTAGAGATAAATATATACCATCATGGAATTATTTATCAATCTTTTTAAGATATACAAGTCTGTAATACATTACATTTGATTTATCTCGTAAGGTTTAGCTCTAGCGTTTGCAATTTAGACAAGACATCGCATTACAAATCTTTGAAATTTTCTGCTTTTCTATACTATCATTTGTATGTATTATACATATAAACCTTCCTCTTGAATCACTCTATCTATTGCTGACCGTATTAAAATCTATTGAATAGTTTAAAAGATCTAAGGGAAGAGACAACGGAAGCGACTTCATTTTATACTATGTAATAAGTTATGCATAGGTTTTGTGAAATGTTTTCATTAGTTTGTTCTCCATAACATGTTATTCGTGTTACAATGAACTGATAATTATCTTGTATGGCATGTATTCAATTCTTAACATAGTTTTAATGTTTATTTTTTTCTTTATTTAAATATCTTATTTATTTTAGATTATTTATGTGATAGCTTGCGAAAAATATATTATCATATAAATGATAAGAACGTTCTGGATTGTAAACAAATGATAACATGTTATCAGACCCCCTGTGTTTACTGCCCGATGATAAAAGCAAATACTCAAGTGGAAAAGTAAACTTGCTTTAAAATCACATGTTTTTACTAGTAATAAGCACATTTATAATTAGATTGAATAATATATAGAATTATTTACATTATTAAATCTCTTAATAATTTAAATTAACTAATTTCGTACTAGCTGACACCTGCGACTCCGTCCGCGTGGAACCTAATGTAAAAAACAGTGACTAATAAAATCATCTGAATGTATGAAGTCCATTTACTTATCTACTTTTCTCTCGTAGTTAAGTCGCGTCGTCATTAAAATTGCAATAACTTTTGATAGAGTTGACCGATTTTAATGAAACCAAGACTAAATGTTACTCGAGGATATGCTTTATGATTTGAGGGTTTGTCGTGAATGCAGTACTTTAGCAGTGATGCGTGTTCATACAAAAAGACAGACATTTCTAAAAATGATTGAAATGTATTTTATCGCTTATTCCAAAATACCTACAACATTTTTTTTTCACAAAATCCTAAAAAGTACAGACACGTTAGATTTACATTCTTATTATATGTATAAAAGATATATAAGATATGTTACGTGTATTTTATTTATAAAGTAAGTGATAATGTTTTTTTTTTATATATCATGAGTGGCAAACGAACAGGTGGGTCACCTGATGTTAAGTGATCACCACCGTCCATAGACACTTGCAACACCAGAAAGTCTCAAGTGCGTTGCCAACCTGTGTTTGGGAGAAGGAGGAGTGGGGAAGTGGGGAGGGGGAGGGGAGTTGGGTATCTGACGCTCTCACTGACCGAACGAAACGCAACAATGCAAGTACTATTACTTCACGTCGGTTTTCTATGAGAGGGTGGTTCTACCCCGGGCGAGCCGACCCATTCATGCTGAAACCAGTAGTAGCTTCAGCGTAGCTCTACCACCTACTAAATAATGTAATGTAATGTAATGTATTAATCCTATATAATAAATAACAAGCTACAGAACACTTCATTATTTTACTGTTGATTATCTGCTGTTTGTTATTATTATTTACAATAACAGTATTCGACAGATGTTATCGCAGTATGTTAAACATCAAGCATTTGGCAACGATCTATGGGTATGAAAGAGATAGATCGCACTTCGCATTGCTTATACGAGGGCTACAACAAATATTCGTTTCATTATCTCGTTATTGTTACAAATCGCAAAACGATACAGAACAGCAACAGCAGAATAACTGACAACTGTTTATAAAAAACAATTGTTGTCAAATAACAAGATAATCAACACTATCGGCATATATATGTGAAGGAAAGCATCGTGAGTAAACCTGTAACCTGAGAAATATTCTTGTATATGGGAAAATACAGATGTGTGGATTTCTCAGAGTTTGAAATCGCCAATACTTCTTGAGCCGGCGTAGTGGTTATGACCATACATTCCTTCGAGAAGAGGCCTATGGCCCTGCAGTGGGTCTCTTACAAGCTGATGATAATGATGAAGACAACTAAATGTATTTTAAGTAACAGGTGTAATTTAAGGTTTTATAATTAGGTCAAGGAAAGGCTCAAAATTCCCTTACGAAATTTCAGGTATACCGCGGTATAAATAACTACGCGCAGTATTATAAAAAGAGGGACACGGCGGCTGGCAATGCTAGTTCTGGCTTAGTCAGAAAGGGGCCGATAAGGGCGCCTGCAAATTTGAGAGCCACTGTCCGGTATGTCAAAATTACTTGCAGTTTGTTTCATCTTTGTTAGTTTGGGCAGCACAATGCAAGATTATTAGAGTGTTCCCAGCCTTATTCATTATAACGCTCACTGCTTATCCACTAAGATACCACACGTTAAAATCTATAATATATAATTCTTCTGTCCGTGTGTACGTGACTGACTCCTAAACAGTGGGACAGATTTTGATGAAACTTTTTTGTGTGTGTTGAGGTGTATTCAAGAATTGTTTAGGTTCACAGTTGGACCCCGTAGGTGGCGCTGCGGTTGACTTTTAGTATTATTTTTTTTTTATTACCAAGACAGGGCAACGTCTGCCAGAACTACAAGTATACTTATGAATTTAAAAAAAATGTAAATTGCATAAACAGTTTACGATGTGTGAGCACAGAAATAGACGATAACATTTGTATAATTTATTATTCACATTTAACATAATAAACTTTGCGTTTCAAATAACATAATAATTGTCATTCCGCAATTAATATTGTTTGTTTTTTCGTAAATCCTCAGTATTAAAATGTACGATCTGAGAAGCAGTAACATATGTTATAACCTAGCTCTACGTCTCGTTGACTGCTTAAACTTTTTAGTACATGTATTTTTCGTATATATACATTTAAATTCATTATTACTCAAAGCAGTGGCGTAAGTGTCATTGATATAAAATGGCTGACCATTTGAAAATTATTGATTTGATTTCAATTACTTTATGTATACTTTTTTGTAATAAAAATAAAAACATTTCTTTTCGTTGATGTCGGTACTATTTTGAAAAGTAATGAGTTCAGTTAGCGCGGACTCAATTATCTTGTCATTTGAAACGTTTAATTCTTTTATAAAAATTAGATCTCATTAATTATAGAATATTTATAAGACTGTGCAGTGGAAGATTCATAATACATATATTATTAATGGTATTGTCCGGATGTGACGAAGTCAACGGATATCCGCTTAAACTCTTTACATACTTTTATCCAAATTTCCGTTTCGATTGATAGCTAGTCAATTAATTTTAGCTATTTAATAATTCTTTTTTATATGAATTACTTTTAAATGTGGCTTGTTTTTTTAAAGGAAATGTGGTAGTACTTCGTAAGTTTAAATGTTGTATTTTTTATTTCAGTTGGGATTATCAGCCCGATATCTGTAAGGATTACAAAGAAACGGGTTTCTGTGGTTTTGGAGGTAAGGAATACAAAATTATGTTCCTATTCTAGTTTAAGCAAATTTAGACCATAAAATGGCACATAAAATTTTAAAGCAAAGGAAAGGAATTATGGTAAATATTAAGCGGGAGCGAATAAGGGAATTTAAGGAAAGAAAGAAGTTTTAGAGAAAAAAACCAATTAAGAATATCACATGTAGGTTATATTAAAACTATTAATCAATATATAAATCGCCAGTGGGAGACCAGTTAAGAACAACAACCGCCTCTGTTTCTCAGCCGATTTTCTTCATTTTTTTTAGCTTTTTAGCTTATGACTAACTTTAGTAACACTATAGAATAGTATATTTTTATATATTTATTACAATATATTAGTGTCAATAAAAAACTGCCAAAAGGTTCTTTTTCCTCTATGGTCGAAGTTCGACCATTGGACGAGCGTTCGTATTAGTAAAACGGTAGTTGGTTCAAATTCTAGAATTGAAGTATACGGGGGTTTTGGTTTAGATTCAGGGGAAAGATGAGACAGCCATCTGGCAACAGGTTGGGATACATTTCCACCACCCTCAAAGAGAAATTCTGACACCAAGCAATTCGGACTTTTATATAATCCTATTATAGTTATATTTAGATTGTGTCCAAAGTAAAGTTAAAGTGTGTGTCAATTTACACATAATAAAATTAACGTGTTTATTTTTTCAGAGATGATCTCTGTTACGGCTGAAGCGTTTTGACAATACTCTTATTTGAAAATAGGAGACTTTCCAGAGTATTATTTATGCTACTAATCGTTACGTTTTACTTTACTTACAAATCGGAAATGTAAATAAGTTGTAAGAGGAAAGTACCCACAACATTAAATAAATGTCCATTATTTTTTGAACATTCCGCCATGTACATAAAACTTACATATATTGTTTATTACTACCTATCCGCACCGGCTTCACACTGGTAGATTAATTAAAGAGATGAGACAAAATCTTCCCTTTGCTGTACGATCATGTAATAAAAGGAAGATAATACCTGAAGAACCGAACGTCAATCTGTCAATATTCTTAATGATCTCCCTACTGTTTTTAACCATTGACATATAAAAACCCAAGACACGCAGTCTCGAATAAAAGTAGCGTTCAAAACCGGCCGCAAAAACTCCTAGTTATAATTATACTAAAAACTAGTTATAATTATACGATAAACTTATGATTTTGCTAATTCAACCTTATCTTAATGATTTAAAGTTATTTTTACAAGGATGCAAGCGACGCGAGACTATAGTTATGCGATAAACTTATGATTTTGCTAATTCAACCTTACCTTAATGATTTAAAGTTATTTTTACAAGGACACAAGCGACGCGAGACTATAGTTATGCGATAGACTTATGATTTTGCAAATTTAACCTTACCTTAATGATTTAAAGTCATTTTTACAAGGACGCAAGCGACGCGAGTCTATAGTTATGCGATAACTTATGATTTTGCTAATTCAACCTTATCTTAATGATTTAAAGTTATTTTTACAAGGCCGCAAGCGACGCGAGACTATAATTATGCGACAAACTTATGATTTTGCAGATTCACCCTTATCTTAATGATTTAAAGTTATTTTTACAAGGACGCAAGCGACGCGAGACTATAGTTATGCGATAAACTTATGATTTTGCTAATTCAACTTTAACTTAACGATTTAAAGTTATTTTTACAAGGACGCAAGCGATGCGAGACTATTTAAAATGACTGCATAATGCACTCATTTTTGTGTGCCGGTTGTGAGACGTTAAGTGTGACAACATTGGGTTTGTGTATATCAATGTTTTTAACCCATTTCTTTACTTTTCCCGTACGATTATACAAACAAAAAAAAAGCCAAGTAGGTCTAGCCATCCGCTTACACTCATACGGCAATCGATTTTTTATTCACCATCGTCCCATAAGCATCTAGACGCCATTTTATATCGAATTACCCTCAGAAACCTAGAACTGATAGATCTCTTTCCTCTTCCAGACTCCTGCAAGTTCCTCCACGATCGTTCCGATTATAAGCACGGTTGGCAGTTGGAAAGGGAAGAGGCTGGCGGAAACGCTGGGGACGGTGCTGGTGGCGACGGGGACTCGGATTACGAGGTCCACAGCGATGATGAGCTGCCTTTCAAGTGTTTCATCTGCAGGAACAGCTTCACGGACCCGGTGGTCACCAAGTAAGTTGGGACAAATTTGGACATCACATTGGGTCTTAGGCCTTTTGCGAAAGAATTTTTGGCATGAACACCACGCCATCTCACGTCGCACTGGTGACTCCAATATCCAATAATTCGCAGTTGTATATACCATGGCACTACAAGTTCAGGTGTCCTCACCTTGTTTTTCATAGCCATCAGTCGATACAATTACCAGTTTGATAAATGTATGTAAAAAAAAGGTTCAGATACTTTGCAACTGGGTAGAACCTTTCGGTTTTCGTTTTCTTATGGAATTGACACATTTAGAAATATGGAATTTATAGTCAGCTAACGTTATTGTGGCTCAGTTATCGCATGTTGAATTAAAATTATGACAAAGTATTCGGTATTATGGGGTGATGAGTCGGCCTAAAAACTGCGGGGGTAAAGAACGGAATATTCATTTAAAAACCGATATTGATTTAAAACGTTGCGTCATCTATGATATATCTATAACAGTCGGTCCTACAGTTATCCGTGAACAAACTAATTTAAAGCGCCATCTGTTCGAGACTGATAAAACTTACATATTAATAACAATAATCAACATTGACAATCATTTAACTTGTAATTAAAAAATCCTGAGGCCATTAATCGAAATATATGTTGCCCTATCTCTCAAGTTGGACCAAATTATATATAAATATCAGCTTTCATGTAGACTGGTAGAGTAGTTTCGGAGTTCATCCTGAATAAACATCAACACTGAACTTGTATATATTTAGAAGATAGAGAAATTAACTTATAATGGTTCGCTACTGTGGCGATGGTAAATCTCAGTGAATAAGACCGCGTGTCTCACATATGAGACCTATACATCCATATCTAACACACCTCATCTCATCAAAAATAAGAAAATAAAAAAAACCCGGCTCTCTTTAGAGCCTTAGTTCCCAAAGTGGTCCAGGTAGACCCCGGGGGTCCACGGAAGACTCGACGGGGATTTACGTTGGCGTGACAAAAAAAAATAGGGATTCACAATTCGTAAGCGGGGTCCACGGAAATATATCTGCTTTCGATAGTGAAGTGGCTGAACTTTACTTATTAATGTAGGCAGATAATATTTTAAGAAGCTCGGCGACTGTTATTAGTAACAACTTGCGTTTTCCATATTCAGTACAACGTTTCAAGACTTGCAAATTTCCACAATGAGATCTAATTTTCCTGTTCTATATCGAGTTTTGGGTGTATGGTAGAAATTTAGTTGCAGGGGGTCCACTGGAACCAGCTCTAAATTTTGAAAGTGGTCTATGAGAAAAAAAGTCTGGGACCTTTGCTTTAGAACTTACGTAATATATGAATGGCCCCTTAAAAACCAAGTCTTTGCCTTCCAGATGCAAGCATTACTTCTGTGAGAAGTGCGCTCTCGACAACTACAAGAAGTCGACTAGATGTTTCATATGCAACGTCCAGACCGGAGGCGTCTTCAATCCTGCCAAGGAGCTTGAGGCCAAGATGAGGTCGCGAGTTGATGACAGCGATGACGATGATGGCCCCGTTGATGACATATGACATTTAATGAATGTCAAGGACATGCCTATGTACTACTTGAAAGATTTTTTCTGTAACATTATGTAATTTATTTTAATAAATAAAGACCTTTTTTTGTATTATTCTCGTAATTGTAGTCCATGGACTGCGATTTAAAATAAAATATTTTGTATATGTAGGTGGGATTTTTATAATAACGGAATTATTGCATACGTCCGTACTATTGACTTATACTAATGACTTGTTAATGACATATTACATTTACAAAGATTTTTTCTGTAGCATTATGTAAATTAATTCGATAAATAAACCTTTTTTTATAAAGCACGCAATTGTAGTCCATGGACTGCAATTTAAAATGAAATGATTTGTATATGTAGGTGGGATTATTTAAACCACATAATTATTGCATACGTCCGAACTATTGACCTATACTAACGACTTGTTACTATTGACCTCTTCTGGATTACTGTTGGTTATTATGGTTCATACGGCTTGCGAGGATTGGTGTGACCTGCCAACGTTCTGCGCGACGATGCGTAATACTAGCGCCACCTCTGCTACTTCAGCTATGTCAAATGTCAGAACTAAAAAGGCCTTTCTCAGGACCAATCGGATCACTTAATTACAACGACTTCCCGCACTCTCACGGACACTGCCGAAGCTCAACCGAAGACTACAGCAACGTCATCATCTGGACTCTGCATATCGAGTGTGCAAACTCTACTAATCCGACTGGACGAGGGTAACTTTAACACTCAAGTTCATTGTAAGCGAGGACCTGTCGAAGGGAATACTTCGGTAGCTGGCGCTGTACTTTTGCACATCCAGGAAACAGAGATGGAGGGCAAGAAGCCCTTCATGAATGACGCAGTTGCGAATGGAATCCTCAGTCCGGTATAGGTCCCGAAACCCTGGCTATATTCGAGCCCCAGAGGGAGAGCTCTACACTGAAAGTGTAAGTCCCCGGATATCGACAACAAGGAGAGGCCAAAACTTAGTATGCCCGAGCTATAGGTCACAACTGCTACCAAACCCCAAGCCCGGCGCAAAGAATGACCTGGAAAAGCTGGAGTAAATACACGGGCTTAGTTACTCCCTGTCGACACAACTAAGCCTGAAAGTCTCGATCTGCCCCCCCACCGAGGCAGGCACCCAGATGCGATCTCCGTCTCCCTTTGCGAGAGTTTACTACAAAGTACGTCCGGCCGATAAGAGGACAAGGATGAAGACCACTATGCATTTATGGGTAAAGAGTATCTTGTCCTCCGTCAAAGGACGTTAAAACATGCGTGCCTAAGTGGACTAATTGAGTTCGCGCATCAAAAGAGGATCTGCAACAATTATCACATTCACAAGGGAAAATCAATTACAAAGGGCAAAAGGATCGACTCCTTTTAATGAGCCGCTAAGGAGCTACTGAAGAGAACGTAATGCCCTTAAACCCATAAGGGTGCGTATAACATGCAGGGATGCATGATCTTCTGTTTTGAATTTTAAAACATCGTTTTTTGCAAAAATTTTGTCATAGATAAGGTAAAAAGTAAATTAAAAAAAAAACGGTCGTGTAAATATCAAAAAACTTTTGGCAACAATATACATTTATTACTAAAATTGTTGTACTCGCAAACAAGTGGTTACGTATATTTTTGATTTGATTTGATTTGAAAAAAAAAGCAATTGAAAATTTTCTATGAATATTAGCGTGCTTTAGGGAACGCTCTTACGGAGGTTGTCCAACTGAGATAAAACGACTGAGCCGCGCTCCGCCTACTATTCTCGCATGGCCAGCGGCAGCGACAACGCAATAATGTTACCAGCTTATTGCTTTTATTTCGCATTATCTTCTGACCAATTTTAAGTGGAACTGGAATGTAGACAATTGGCAATAATATGCATTTAAAGGTATCCTCTAGATATGACTTGACAACGGGTCATTCCTGCTCAAGACGTCGGATTGTTCACATCTAGGCATAGTTACTATATCCAATATTACATTATTGTAGTTACTATTAAATGTATACACTTTTATAATTGATATTCGATTAGTCTTTGTCGACTTACTAATTATATATTTAAGATGACGTCATACTTTCGAAGTAGTCTACTTGTCGTTGCTCAGATATATAACATGCTTGTATGTAGATTATATACATGGTAAGTATATCCAATATGACATTATTGTAGTTGCTATTGAATGTATACACTTTTATAATTGATATTCGATTCGAAGCAGTTTATTTGTCGTTGCTCTCCTATACATATAACATGATTTTATGTAGACTAGTTAGTGGTATTTATTATTAAATATTATAATAATATTACGTATGTCTTTTTATGTAATCAGTGTAGTATTTAAAGTGTATATATTGTGCGTATTCACTTACTTATTATTAACTCACATATAAGTATTGAGAAGTTTGTATGAAGTTCAATATAATTATAAGTTTTCACTTCTATCGTTTGGTCATAAATGGCAAATTGTTGTTAAAGATTATTTATTTGTTTTAGTTAAAAAGTTTATATAACTTAATGGGCAAATATGTGTTCTAGGCAGAAATATCCAGTATATTACAGTTTCGTATCTGTTTTTTAATGTGACAATTGAAACGTGTTTTTTTACTGGTAGAGCTACGCTGAAGCTATTAATGGTTTCAGCATGAATGGGTCGGTTCGCCCGGGGTAGTACCACCCTCTCACAGAAAACCGACGTGAAGTAACAGTGCTTGCATTGTTGCGTTTCGTTCGGTCAGTGAGAGCGCCGGAGGTCCCACCTCCCCTCCCCTCCCCCTTCCCTTACTCCCCCTCTTCCCCAAGACAGGTTGGCAACGCACTTGTGACTCCCCTGCTGTTGCAAGTGTCTATGGACGGTGGTAATCACTTAACATCAGGTGAACCACATGTCCGTTTGCCTCCTATAATATAAAAAAATGTTCACATTGTTCTAAATAGAAATAACCAGTATGTCAAAATATCGCATCTAGATTTTTTGTCAGTGACAGTTGAAACTGCGTTTCACAGAAATCAGTAAAGATGTTTACATTGTTCTAGGCAGAAATAACTAATATATTACATCTCCACTTATGTACCATTTCTGTAACCAGTATATCACAATTTCGCATCTGGTTTTTTTAATCTGTAACAGTTGAAATACCTACCGTTTTACATAAGTAAATAAAAACAATTTTATTTTTTTGAAGTTGAGTATGTTGAAACAGCAAAAAATATGTTTAAAAAAAGTTTGTTATCACTCTGAACATTTGAAATTCCGTTTTAAGTAATTGAAGTACTCAATAATGGTTCGTCACTAATCATTTTAATTTTGCGGAAAATTTTGTGACAACTTTTATATTCAGAAAGTGCACGAATTATTAGGTCTTTACCTATGAAATTGCCGTTTTGTATGAAAAAATTCAAACGATTTTTTTTCATGTATTATTTATTTGTATTAATCGAAGTAATCACCCATGCAATCAATGCATCTTTGCCAACGCAGTGGCAGTTTATTGATGCCCTTCTTAAAGAAATCAGCTGGACGGGAGGCAACAAATTCTTCAAAGGCATTTTGTACTGCCTCTCGGGTATTGAATTTTTTTCCCGCCAAGGAGTTATCCAAATTCTGGAAAAAGTAGTAGTCTGTAGGCGCAAGGTCTGGTGAGTAGGGTGGATGACGGAGAACTTCCTACCCCAGTCTTGCAACTTGGAGACCGTCTGCTGTGCAGTATGAGGTCGCGCGTTGTTGTGCAGGAGCAGCGGAGACGAGCGATTGACCAATGCTGGTTGGAGATGTGCCAGCTTCTCCATCATTGTGTTCAGTTCTTCACAGTACACATCTGCAGTAATGCTCACCCCGTTTGGTAAGAAGCTGTGATGAATCACATCGGCTCTAGACCACCAAACAGTGACCATCACTTTTCTAGGGGTAAGTTTTCGTTTAGGGCATTGTTTAGGTGCTGAACCAGGATCTAACCAACTTGCTGAGCGCTTGCAGTTATCAAACAGAATCCATTTTTCATCGCAGGTAACAATGCGGTTCAAAATTCCTTCATTTGTGTGTCTGTTGAGCAGTGCAAGGCACGTCTCGACGCGTACTTCGCGCTGGCGATCATTGAGTTCGTGGGGCACCCATTTGTCAAGCTTTTTTACCTTGCCAATTTGACGCAAATGGACCAATATTGTTTTGACGCTAACGTCGAAAGCTGTTGCTAATTCAGCCGTAGATTGTGTATCATCAGCTTCCACAATCGCCTTTAATTCGTCATTGTCAATCAAAGTCTTCGGACGACCGCGAGGTTCATTTTTCAGGTCGAAATTCCCAGAACGGAAGCGAGCAAACCAATAACAGGTGGTGCGTTGGTTTGTAGTGTTAGCTCCGTAAACGTCGTTGATGTTGCGTGCCGCTTGTGCCGCGTTGCTGCCACGACGGTACTCATATTCCATAATTACTCGAATTTTTAACGTATCCATAATGACAAAAAAGATTGAAATGCGATGAAAATGTAACAGTAATCAATAAACATATGACTACTTTTGGAAAAGAATTCCATGTTTTTAAAATAAAATTAATTTGAAATTAGAATTCTTAGCCAAACAAAAATTATTTTGATTTGAAATGGCCAGTACTGCAGAACGGCAATTTCATAGGTAAAGACCTATTATTATACTTTACTTTTTAACAATACCATATACTGCCACTGTACGAAATGTCATAAAAATTAAATTACAAAAAATTACATTTCAAAATTAGCTAAATCCAATTTTAATCGTTTATATAACATTTTTTTTAATATTTCCAGTTTTTATACACCAAGAAAACGATGTTCAAATTTTGTCTTCCATAAAGTTTTTTGTTCTTCTATTTTATTTTTGGCAACCAGTCTTCTAGTAGACTATTACTGCCATTGTCAAGTGAGTATCGATATTACAAGTTTCTTGACATAATTTCAATTAACTATCAAGATGGTGGCCATCTTGTTAGAACTTTCCTAGGAGTTTTTGTGGCAAGTCAGAATCCATGCTCCGTGGTGTTATTTCCGATCCACTTCACTTGTCCACAATAACCAAACTATATTACGTAAAGCACCACCAACATTACACAATATAGAGACAAATAACACAGGATTATGGATTAAATATAAAGACCACTACATGGCATTCCAAGATCCCGCCAAAACTCAACGTTTTTTGGCTTTTTGATCTTAATATATTTTATACACAAAGTTGGAAGATCTTGAAAAATAACGTGAAATATTATCAACGGATAGCTTATATTGAAATGTAACGTCACATATATAAAAATTAATGTCAGTATAGCTTCAACATAGTTGTACCGAACGCAAAAAATGCGTGCATTTTCGATGTTATTATAAACCGTCACTAGGTGGCATTATACTGTATTTTAGTGTTATTGTATTTTATGTAATTAAAGAGACCGCCGGTAACTAGTGCATGGATATTATGATATAGATTTATAGTTATTAAAATTTGTAAACTATCTTCAGTAGAATAAGGTAACAGTTATTTCGGCTAGTAGCTTTTTAAATAGTATTCACATCAGTCAAGCACGACAATTTGACCTATTTACATAAATATAAGTTATATCGTATCTTTTTTATTTCCTTTATCCACCCTGCTTATTTTTATCGAAAACTAGCTACCCTGGCTTTGTACGAGTGTGTACAAAGGGCTCTATCTCATTAGGACACCATGGTGTATTATCAGCCTGTAAAAGATTGATTGCAATGTCATAGGCCTCCTCCCGAAAGATGTTATGGAGATAATCGTCACGTCAGTCCACGATTTTAAACAGAAATCCACAGTTCATGTTTTCCCACATACAGTAGTTGTGCGAACATCATCAATATCAGAATTTTTCTCGCGACGCTCATATCGCTTACGTTCGCTGCACCAATCACAGGGGTTGGTTTTTTAACCAATCCATGCATGACTTCCTGTGATTGCTGCATTTTTGTTCGTGCGACATCTAACGGACACATTATTGTTGCCCGAGACCCCACAACGTCGTCGCATAACAAAACCTCTTTACTTAACGAAATCACTACGCAACGAACAATTTCGCGTAACAAACGTTTTTACAAAAGGAATTTGTGAGTGTGCCGCGGTCTATAACACCGAACTTGAGTGGTACTGTGTTAAGCGGCCACATACGTTACCCGACTACATCAGCGGTGCGGCAAAACCGAAACAACAAATCGTGAATTATACTGTTGATGAAGTGTTAGCGAACGTATTCCTACACTACCCAAACGTGCATAGACCCTGTGGTCTGTGCACAGTAGTACTATAAGAAAATTTCTCAGGTTCAGGTTTCCTTCACCGTCAGCAGATAGTGTTACCAATTAAATAAGATCGGCTTAATAAGATATACGGCCGGTACTAATAGGATATTCAGATCCTTAAAGTTTCTAATTTATAGTGCCTCGAATGTGGTTCAATATACGACATAATAAACTGAAATGTCTATTTTACGAGAGTATTTTAACCTTCTGATCCGCAACCTTTTTGGGTGATGATGACGTGGTGGGGGTAAACACTGTGTCGGGTAGAGTGTGAGTAGTGTCTCCGGTATTGGAGAACTGTGAGACATACGCTCTTCTCGTTTTTTAAATTGAAAATTTCACATCTACCCTGTGAGGTTTATCTGTCTAATCAACATTACACATTATAAAAACAAGTCCTCTGCCACGCTGACGGTCTGTTCGCGTTTAACTCAAAAACTACTGAATAGACTTTCATGCAGTAGATGAAGTGATCAATGCGGAAGGTTAAGGTATATAATTTGTCAAGATTTTTTTTTATTGTCAGGGCGGGATAGTTTAGTACCTACTTTAAATGTTTCACCACAACTCTCACCTGTTGGTAAACGGCGACATGGTCTATGATGGTAGACAAGCTAAACCTGAAACTAGCTCTCAAGTGCAGCTGCCAGAACACATCAATAGGTGCTCGGCGACAGATTTACAATAAGCCCTACCACAATTACACGCTTACGTCACGAAGTTTCCCTTCACCCAAAGTCCCAGCTCAGTCGCAAGGATTTTAACTTATACCAATCAACACGATGTCCGAACACGTTATTATATCAACTGAAACGTCATTGTCTTAACTTCATTCTTGTAAAGTTTGTCGTAGGAAGATTCTGGTGTTGCGTATACGGTAGCAACACTATTGTTTTGCCACGGTTTGGTTCTTATTAGTATACTAGCTGACGGGGCCACGCGTTGCTGTGGCTCCGTTATTACATGTTCAATTAAAATCATGATAAAGTATTTGCGTGGCGCCATCTATGAGATATCTATAACACTCGGTCCTATAGTTTTCTGTCAACAGACTAATTCAAAGCGCAATTTGTTGGAGACTGATGAAATTTACAATTAATAAGGGGGCGTTCATAAATTACGTGAGATGTTTAAGGTGGAAGGGGGTCGAGTCAAATCTCATCTAATCTTAAGTTGGAGAGAGGGGCAGTCTCGGCAAATATCACGCAATTTTTTTTCTGATTAAAACAAAAAAAAAATACTGTTTTGGTCCATTTAATCCAGATTGTACATGCTTAAGATTTAATATTAAGCGTAATCGTAATACGATTAAGATCATTCACTAATTCGTTCGAAAGAAAATAATTTCATTTTCTTTTTACAATAACAATCCAACGCGTTTACGTAAGAAATCCACATTTTGAAAAATCTCACGTGAGATTGGGGGATGGGGGAGAGGGCTGAATAAAATCTCACCAGGGGGGAGGGAGGGACAGAAAATTTAAAAAAACACCTCACGTAATTTATGGACGCCCCCTAACAATAAGCAACATTGACAATCATTTAGGCTGGCAACGCACTTGCGACTCCCCTGGTGTTACTAGTGTCTATGGACGGCGGTGATCAATGACAATCAGGTCACTCGCCAGATCGTCTGTCCCCTATAATATAATTAAAATATATTTGTAATTAAAAGATATTGAGGCCATTAATCGAAGTATAAATTATCGTATCTCTCAAGTTTTCAACTTGATAATTTGGTTCACAAAAGCCAAATTTCAAGAAGGTCCTGGCATTGATAAAATTCCACCCCTCTTTTTTTAAAGAATGCGCAGTATACCTGGCAACACCTATAATGGCTTTCGCTTATTAAATATTGTTGTTTTCCTACAAAATGGAAAGAAGTCCTTATAAATAATAAAACCATACATAAAAGTGGCACTAAAATGGAAATTAACAATTATAGACCTATATCTATTTTAAATACATTAGGCAAATTTTTTTAAAAAGTTAATTTTTAAATTTGTTAGTCCTCTAATCTTTAAATCTATACCAACTCAGCAACACTGTTTTATGAAAAAGCGTTCCACCATTACAAATTTGTAAATTTTTTATCCTATAAATATTTTAAACAAATTACTACGTGAATACGTCTCGTAACGGACGATATTTTCTATATAAATTATTATTATTTATTATAAGGAGCCTTCCGGGTTTCCATTTTTTGTTTATGATGACGAAGTCGCCGGTAACAGCTAGTCTAAAATAGACTAAATTACTTCCTATAGGGTCAGCTATCTGCCAGTGAACGTCCCGTGAAAATCGGTCAGACCGTTTTGGAGATAGCACTGCGAGCAAAGCGACGGTGAACAGCTAGTATAAACTAAAATTGCTGGAATTACTTTTTATAAGGTCAACTATCTGCCAGTGAAAGTTTTGTGAAGATCGGTCAAACCGTTTTGCCGATAGCATTGCGGACAAAACCACGGTTAACAGCTAGTATAAACTAAAACTGCTGGAATTACTTTTTATAAGGTCAGCTATCTGCCAGTGAAAGTTTTGTGAAGATCAGTCCAACCGTTTTGTAGATAACGTTGCGGGCGAAGCCACGGTTAACAGCTAGTATAAATTAAAGTTGCTTAAATTACTTTTTATAAAGTCAGCTATCTGCCAGTGAAAGTTCCGTGGAAATCGATCTAACCGTTTTGAAAATAGCATTGCGGACGAAGCCGCGGTTAACAGCTAGTCTAATTTAAATTAGCCTAAGTAACCCATTGTAATTTCTTCTATCTGCTAGTGAAATTCCCATCAAAATTGTACCAGCTGTTTCGGAGATTACCCAGAACAAATAGACAGACAGACCGACAAAATTTTAAAAATTGCATTTTTGTTATCAGTCGCGTGTATACTCAAATTCAAAAACACTTTATTCAATTTAGGCCCTAAGAAGGCACTCATGAACGTCAAAACTACCACCGGTTCGGAAAACAACCCAGTCATCGAGAAGAACCGGCAAGAAACTCGATCTGGTTTATCTTTTTAACAAATATATATAATATTTAGAATAATAATATATTCTATATAATAGTAAATTTCACAAACGTTTTTAATGGATGCACAGAGATGAGTCAATTCCAGACATCACCATCGTTCACATATTGATCCACTCTATAATAGCCTTTTGACACCAAAACCCGCTTGACATGGCGCTTAAATTCACAATCCGGCAAATCGGTAATATCCTTTGGGACTTTGTTGTAAAATCTACTTTTACACCAAATCATTAAAAATATGTTATTTTGATATAACATACAGACACTTCATTTTTATTATATGTATAGATACATACATACATATATATGTATAGATCTACTAGCGGACCGGGCGGACGTTGTCCTGCCTTGAAAACAAAAAAAATCCTAAAAGTCGATCGCAGCGCCACCTGCCGGGTCCAATTGTGAATCTAAACCATTCTCGAATCTCCACAAACACACACAAAAAATTTCATCAAAATCGGTCCAGTCGTTTAGGAGGAGTTCAGTCACATACACACGCACACAAGAAATATATATATTAAGATATAGATATGCAGAACTTGTCATTTTATAGCCTATACTTACCCATTTCTGCTATCGATTTGCAAAATACGTAATTAGTTAAAACAGTTCGTGATCAAGCGCCTAGTATCATTAAATCTTGCAAATGAACGAAATCGAGACAAAAACACATATTTCATTTTACAAAAAAAAATCATTTATTTACTTGTAAATCGGTCAGTAAAAATGGCACTTTCACGGGTTTTCACCCAAATTTATACTTTGTTACAATTTTGCCAAGTAAAAAAATACATTTGTCCGTGTAATAAAACCTTGTTCATTGTTTAGTTGCAGTACATCCGTCAGAAGTTATCGGACCGCATTGCTGAAAATAAATAAAAAAAGGTATTTTTTAGTAGAAAAGGGGTAAGCGGCAGTAGTCTCGTCAATATCTGGCATTTTACTAAACTATAATTTTTAGAGGCACTACGCGTTCAGAAATGTTTGCACTTCCTTTCTTAAATACATATACACATATATTGTTAATTAGCTGTGCCCTCGACTTCGTTCGCGTGGAACATGATGTACAAAACAGTAACTAATAAAGTCATCTGAATGTAGTAAGACTTATTACTACTTTTCTTTCATACTTAAGTCGCATCGTCATTAAAATTACAAATACTTTAGATAGAGCGAACTGGTTTTAATGAAACCAAGATTAAACGCTACTTGTGGATGTGTTATGATTTTCTTGGTGAGGTTTTATCGCGAACGCAGTACTTTAGCAGTAATGCGTGTTCAAAAAAACAGACAGACAGACAGACATTTTAAAAAATGGTTGAAATGTATTTTATTACTTATTCCAAAACACAACAATTTTTTCACAAAAATCTAAAAAGTACAGACATTAGATTTCATTCTTATTATATGTATAGAAGATATCTAGAAGACTTCCTTTGTCTATTTTATTATCGATTGAAGCACTACGCGTTCAGCAATGTGTTTTATTTAAATCAGACGAAGTTATAGAGTTATATAGTAAGAATTAGTCGTGAATAAAGCCTTTCATAGAGGAGGTTAGATATCTTGTTTTAAGAAGTGTATGTTAATGAGCCAAGTTTTTTTTTGCAAGTTATTATGTCATGGTTGTTTGGTAAAAACTTACCCCAGTCGCAGTGTTGAATTCGTATCCGTCACCGCAATACAATAAGAACGCTTGCCCAGCGCTACACATATAGAAATGGTCACATTTCGTCGGATGCGGTACATTGCCGAATGATCCCGGGGGGCATATAGCCGCTGTAGTGCTCTCTAGCTTCTCCGAAGTTACTACGACATGTTCCGAAGTTATATCAGCGACTTCCGAAGTTTCTAGAGCTTCCGTAGATGTATCTATTTGAGAAGTTGTGGCACTGCCTAGAGTGCATCCACCTTCCGCTATTTTTACGCAGGTCTGTAAAATATTTATTATTTGTAGGCTTTTAGGCCATGTTTCAGTACAATCTCATCTGATATTAAATAGTGGTAGGTGTCAGTCCCCCTCCCCAACCCTTCTCGTCTATTCCCTTCCTTTTCTCATTCATCCCCTTCCCCTACCCCACTCCGCCTCCCCCAAACAGGCTGGCAACGCACTTGCGACTCTCTTAATGTTGCAAGTGTCTATGGATGGTGGTGATCACTTAACATCAGATGACCTACCTGTTCGTTTGCCTCCTATGACATAAAAAAATACGTAAAGCACTACTGATATTACAAAATACAATCAAATCAAACATAAAATCCATTATATTACATTCCAAGTGCCCGCCAAAAATTCCCGAGTTAAATTTAAATGGTGCAAGCTACATTTTACAGTTTAGAAGTCTTTGTGGTCTAGTAGTTGACCGGTGGATTATCATTCAGATGTCCGTAAGTTAGAACCCCGGCATGTGCCAACGAATTTTTAAGAATTCGCGTACATTTACTAATTTAAATTGGTAGGAGTATCGGCTGACGGTAAAGAAAAATATCGTGAGGAAACCTGATATCCCGACGAATGTGTTTGCTGGTATCACCATACGTGGGAACAATATAGAACTATCAATTTGTGTAAGTCTGAAATAGTCCATACGTCGTGCGTGGGTGCGATGATTTTACCCATACCTTCCTTTGGGAATAGTCTTTTACAATGTGATGATGATACTTACTCCAACAACAGGATCGAACTCGTTTCCTTCTTCGCAGTAAAGTAAGAAGGGCATGCCTCCTGCACACATATAGAAATGGTCGCATTTAGTCGGATGTGCCACATTACCCCCAGAACCTGGAGGACAAATAGCTGCTGTCGTTGTCTCTACAACTTCTGTTGTTCCGACCATATCCATAGTTGGTACTGGGTCATCTGTTGTATCAGGCTCTTCTGTTTGGTCAATCGTTTCAGGTGTAACCTTACCAAGTGTACATCCTCCTTCCGCTATAATCACGCACGTCTGTAAATTGAGAATTGTTGTTAAAAACCATCATGTACCACCGACTTTGTCTTTGTAATATCGGGTAATCATTACATAGTATAAAACAAAGTCCCCAACCGCGTCTGTCTGTCTGTCTGTTCGAGATAAACTCAAAAACTACTGAACGGATCTTTATGCGGTTTTCACCAGTGGATAAAGTGATTCACGGGGAACGTTTTGGTATATAATTTGTCCAGGATTATTTTTATAATCAGGGCGGGACAACGTCTGCCGGGGCCGCTAGTGTGGAATAAAACAATAGTTATTGAAACGATGGTGTTTCGATATCTAATGAACCGGAGCTTTCTATGGAGGAAAATACAGTGGTAAGGCTTTTAAGTTCAACTGGCTAGCTACCACCCTGAAGTTGAAATTCTATGGTCATTTGGTAAAAGAAAGGTGCTGCCTTGCGGAAATCTATCATTAAACATTATAGTGGACGTTACGTTCTTCGGTGGAACTGGCATTTAGAAGACTGACTGATCAGAGGAAGACCGAAAAAGGTATGTATGGATTGTTTGAAAAATTATATGTCTGTAAAAGGTGTGAATACTGAGATGACATTTGCTATGCGAGAGTGGGAAAACATGTTGTGCCGATCCCACTGAGGTGGAATAAGGGTAAAACGATGATGATGACTTACGCTCGTAACCGGGTCAAATTCGAAGCCTTCGCTGCATTTCAGTAGTATCGGAGTTCCGGCAGCACACATATAGAAGTATTCACATTCGTCAGGGTGTGGTAAATTTCCGAACGAACCAGGCGGACAAATAGATGGTGTTGTCACTTCTATCGTTGTAGTTTCTGTGGAAACGATCTCTGTAGTTGGCTCTACAGCTTCTGAAGTTGTGTAGAGATTTTGTGTTGTTGTCGTGATAGCTTCAGATGGGGCTGATGTGACTTCTGTAGTTGGTTCAATAGTTTCTGAAGTTGTAAATCTTTCCGTTGTCGTTTCTCCATCTACTGGGCTTGTATTTGTATCGTCATTAGAAGTTGTTGTCTCCTCAGAGGTAGTGATGATGGCAGGTGTGGTGCTCTGTCCTAGAGTACATCCTCCTTCAGCAATTAATATACAATTCTGGAAAAAAAGTATATATTAGCATAAGACTTAATATACAAGTAGTATCTTGGATAAGGTAAATAGTATTGAACTTGAATTAAGAAATCGAAACTTAGTATTGATTAAATTTTAAGAAATCTATACACTATGGAGGTGGAAAACATTAGTTTCCGACATTATTTTGTAATATCATTATTACATAGTATAAAACAAAGTCCTCTACCGCGTCTGTCTGTCTGTCTGTTCGCGATAAACTCAAAAACTACTGAACGGATCTTCATGCGGTTTTCACCAGTCGATAAAGTGATTCATGAGGAAGGTTTTAGTATGTAATTTATTTAGGATTTTTTTTATAATCAGGGCGGGACAACGTCTGCCGGGCCCGCTAGTTTTAATATATACTAATAATGTTAATTATACACAACATAGGATATTTTTTAAAAGTGCACGATAGTCGCTACAATTTAACAGAAAATAATCTGCTGTAGATTTGAACATGTCTCTCTCTCTCTCTCCCTTTTTTGTATATATCTCGAGCACATTAACAATGTACAATCTCATTCTCTCACTGCCTAAAACCTATATACATGTATAGTTTTTTTTCTGCGTTACACATTTTCATTGCATAAAATCCAATTCACACCGTCCCAAAAGAAGTTTTTATTCATAAGTGTTCACTTTTTTTTATATTATAGGCGGCAAACGAACAGGCGGGTCACCTGATGGTAAGTGATCACCGCCGTCCACAGACACTAGCAACACCAGGGGAATCGCAAGTGCGTTGCCGGCCTGTGTTTGGGGGAGGGGGAATGGGGAGGGGAGAGGGGACGGGGAGATGGCTATCCAGCGCTCTCACTGACCGAACGAAATGCAACAGTGCAAGCGCTGTTACTTCACATCAGTTTTCTGTGAGAGGGTGGTACTACACCGGACGAGCCAACCCATTCATGCTGAAATCAATAATAGCTTCAGCGTGGCTCTAACACCTACAAAATTGTATCGTGTGTTCATAAAAATATACCCACTCTTTTCTGATATTCCTATTATTTTTGAAGTGAAACTGCTTTTGGGACGGTGTTAATCGGATTTTATAAAACGAAGATGTATAACAAGAAACAGATAGTTATAAATGTATATATGGGTTTTAGACTATGATAAAATGAGATAGTATATTCTTAATGTACTCGATATATATACAAAGAGTGAGAGAGAAACGTTGAAATCTGTAGCACATTATTTTCTATGGGATCGTAGTGACTATCCCGCACTCTTAAAAATGATTCTGCGTTGTGTATTTTTAACCCATATTAATAAAATCCATAAAATAGTGCCGAAAGCTTATATTTACCACATCCATAGTGTAAGAAATTAATCGGAATACTAAATTACACTTCTAACACGTGTAAATATAATTAAAATATAAAGAGCTAAAAACAACCAACTTACGCCTGATGCTTCGTCATATTCAAACCCGTCGCTGCAGAACAACTGAATCGGTACTCCGTTGGTGCATAAGTAAAACGAATGACATATTTCTGGATGCGGTCTAGTTCCAAATGATCCCGGAGGACATATACCTGGGGTTGTCGTTTCTATAGTAGTTGTTGATTCTATAGCTTCTGGGGTAGTTGATGCTAGAGTAGATTCAGTGGTTACACTATCCAAAGTGGTTGCAGTAATCTCTGGTGTAAAATCTGTTACTAAAGTAGTTTCAACTTCTTCAGTTGCTTCTGTATCCGTAACTGATTCAGTAACAGTTGTCACTTCTACTGGGAGTGCGGTAGTTACGGTTGCATCATTAGAAGTAGTTGTATACTCTGTTGCATCTGTGGTTGATGGTACATCTGTTGTTTCCAAAGTAGTTGTTGATGTGGGATTTTCTGTCGTTTCAGTTGCAACCACATCAACTTGAGTAGTTGTTTCTACATCGGTCGTGGGTTGAGTAGTTACAATACTATCGTTGTCTGTAGTTTCAGAAGTTGTCTCAGTTTCTATCGATTCAGTACTTTCAGTTGACGTTACCACTTCTGTAGTCGTTTCTATACCTTCTGTTGATATAGTTTCTTCCGTTGTCTGAGCCTCAGTTGTTCCTTCAGTATCTAGTGTAGTAGATTCAGAAGTAAATAAGTCTTCTGTTGTTGTAGGAAGAGTAGTTATGCTATCCGAAGTTGTTTGTGGTTGTGTTTGAGTTGTAAGAGATGTATCAGATTCTGGTGGAGTAGTGCCTGTTGATGGACCTAAAGTGCATCCGCCTTCTGCGATTAGTACGCATGTCTAAAAAAATACTTTAATATTAATGTTTTCTTTTCACTTACTTATTATATTGACACTAGCGGGCCCGGCAGACGTTGTCCCGCCCTGATTATGAAAAAATCATTGACAAATTATATACTACAACGTTCCTCATTAATCACTCTATCCACCGGTGAAAACTGCATGACAATCCGTTCGGTAGTTTTTGAGCTTATCGCGAACAGACAGACAGACAGACGCGGTAGGGGACTTTTTTTTATACTATGTAGTGATATTTTACGTCATATCATTGACAAAAACATATCTAAAAGATTATCAACATTCAGAATTATCATTTGAAAGCAATGACATTGTTTAATATTTAAATAATGTTGAGGCAGTCATAGGGACTGCCGACAGAAACGTAAACTCAAAACATTGAAAATTATTTAAATTTCATAATTTTTATAAGGAAATTACTAACATTAGTCCGGTTTACCCATCTATTGCCACTCCGAAACATAATTGTATACATTTTTATACAATTTATTAATTATTCAAACATATGATGGACTGTACAATCTCAATACAAAACATCAGTATTAGACGTGCACAAACCGTGGTACTACGCGTCATTAGTCTCACGCAAGCGCAATACGGTCGGTTACGCTTTACTAGCATGTCATGACGCGAAATCATAACTTTATCTCCTAACAAAAATACCGTTCAACGCGCCTATGGAAGTTTCCCCTCCAAAAACATTACACTTTTAGTCTTTTTAGACTGATACTTACTGCCAACACGGGGTCAAACTCGAATCCTTCACTACAGAATAATTGTATTGGCGTTCCAGCAACGCACATATAAAATGAATTACACAGTTCAGGATGCGCGATATTACCAAACGAACCCGGTGGACATATAGATGGTGTTGTGGTCTCTTCCGTTGTTATTTCTGAAGTTGTTTCCAGGTCTGTTGTTGATGATACTGTTGTTACTTCTACTGTAATTGGATACGATATTTCTGTAGTTGAGTTTGGTGTTGTAGCTGCTTCTGTAGTTTCTATTGTGATTTCTGATGTAAGCTGTGTCGAAGTGGTGATTTCAGCATCTATAGCTGTAGTAGAAGCTTCACTAGAGTCTGTTGTAGAAGCTGTTGTCGATTCCGGTATGCCAACTTCTTCCGTGGTAAAATACGTGGTACCACCATCAGTTGTAGAGGTAGGTTGTCCTGTTGCACCGGTAGTGGGATTATCTGACGTAGAAGTTTCTACAGTTTCAGTACTACCTGAAGATGTTCCAGAGTCATCTGTGGTTGACGAGCTGGTACTCGGACCGAGAGTGCAACCCCCCTCTGCTATTTCGATGCACCCCTAAAAAATCGAATAGAATAGTAGAACAATTATATTTTAATCGAATGTCCTGAAATAGACTGCTGAAGTTTCTTTTAAAGTTTTAATTAACCTTATGAAGTGATGATTGCTTAGTTAATAGCGTGTTTCGACGCCGCGTCGATAAGCACAGGTTTGAACCTTAACAATTAAGTCGGAGCTTGCGGTGAAGGTAAACATCGTGAGGAAGCCATAGCACAATGGTACTAAGTCTACTACCTACCTGAAGTTGAAAATCTGCCGCAAAGCATCTGTTGGTGTGTTCCGGCAGCTGCACTTGAGAACCATTCCCTCTAGGTTTAGCGTGCTTACAGTCTTGGCCCAAATCGTTAACATCAGATTAGATTATGGTCAAAGGCTACGACATATAAAGTATTTAAAAAATCTACAATAGGTAAACATACAAAAGTATTTGAAAGCAATGATGTACTCTGCTTACAAGATTCCTTTGTAAACAATTTTTTTTATGCCAAAGGGCAGTAAACAGGCAGACGGCCCATCCGATGGTAAATGCTTACCATCGCTTATGGACATCTGCAATACCAAGAGTTTCAGTTGGGTTGCTGGCTTTGAAGAACGTGTTTTAATCCCTTTTTAATGAGACCCATATTATAACTCTGGGAGAATACTGTACATGATAACACATTGCAGAACGCTAGCATACGCATAATGTAGGTTCTGGAGAACCTTACAGTTGTCGCCGTTTTATTAGATTTTAGAGTGTGTGAATGTGCAGACAGCCAGCGTCAGGAGCTGCGAATTTGGAACGACGATGAGGGCATCGTGTTAAAAAGTTTTTCATATTATAAGATTGATACGTATTATTTATCTTCCTACGCATTATGTATCCAGGAGTCTCACTTTCATTTGTGACATATGGCAAAATAATGCCGTCAATAGAACATTATAAATTAACACTTACATTTGCTTCTATATCAAATTCAAATCCTGCGATACATTCAACTTCGATTGCCACACCACCGACGCACATGTAGAAGGCATCACAGCGTTCCGGATGGGCGACATTATCGAAGGAGCCAGGCGGGCAAATTGCAGGCGTTGTTACCGGTAGGCTCGTAGTTGTTTCGAAAATTTCTGTAGTCGCAAGACTAATAGTAGAGGTACTTTCATCTCCGTCTGTAGCAGCGGTTGTAGGTTCAGAAGATAAAACTGTTGTCGGCCGAAGGGTAGTTAACACATCGTCATCTGTTACTGTCGTTTGTGGCCATGCAGTAGTACTACTGCTGTCAGTGGTAGTATCTTCAGAGGTAGACACACTTCCGTCGTCTTCTGTTGTAGATGGCTGGTTCGTTATTTCGCTGTCATTGTCGGATGCTGTTGTTTGGGGTAATGCTGTAGTACTACCACTATCTGTAGTGATAGATTCAGAGATAGATGAACTTACATCATCTTCTGTTGTAGATGGCTGGTTAGTTACAATGCTGTCACCATCTGTCACTGTTGTTTGGGGCCATGCTGTAGTACTATCACTATCTGTAGAGATAGATTCAGAGGTAGATGAACTCGCATCACCTTCTGTTGTCGATGGTGGGATTGTTATAATGCTATCGTCATCTGTCACTGTCGTTTGAGGCCAACTGGTAGAATCAGCTTCTGTTGTAGAGATAGATGTAGTGGCATATTCTGTCGTGGATGAGCTTCCATCACCTTCAGTCGTTGGAATGCTTGTGTGTGGGCCTAAAGTACAGCCTCCTTCAGCTATTAGGACGCAACCCTGAAATATCCCAATATAAATTTTATCTTATTACAAAGACAATATGTGCTAATCCTCTACTTACGAGACTGTTATCTGTTTTGGATGTTATAAGAGAGATTCTTTCACAAACATAGCAAAAATCAATGTTTATTGATTCAGCATTCCAAAATAATTGAACAGCTAGACAGTCATAATCAATTATGTCCTCTTAAGAGAGTTTTATAATTAAATTGTAGTCATCGCTATTAACTTCTGTAATGCAGAATACTGCGCGTCTCTGACATCACATATTTAACTTTTTTCTAAAATACTATCACCAACTTTACATATGAATTAATCTTTAACGTGATGTCTTTTCTTAATAACCATTCCATAAAATAAGTTGTTCCAAACCTTATCAGTTTTATCTCCGTGACTTATGATTAGAAATTTTATTGTCTAATGAACACTAATGATAGCCTGGTGGTTGAAATTCTCCATAATTATTTACTTTTTAGGTCATAACACTCGATCATTTACACTGTTTCCAGTACTATAAGAATAACAGTAAAACTTGTCCAATAGCTAACAAAAAAAAAAAGAAAACTGATTGGCTAACCGAGTAAACAAACGTACTGAACTGTTTTACCCTCGCCTACTTTTGTATAGGTATTATAAAGAGTCGAACAAACTCGTAACTCGTAAAGAAAGAAACGCAATCAATGACTTACATCTGCAACTGGATCGAACTCAAAACCTTCGTGGCATTCAACTTTTATAGCGGTACCACCGACACACATGAAAAAGGCATCACAACGATCTGGATGTGGCACATTATTGAAAGAACCAGGTGGGCAGATTGCCGGTGTTGTTACTTCTAGATTAGTAGTCGTTTCGTAATTTTCTGTAGTTGCAGCACTAATAGTAGATGTACTTTCATCTCCTCCTGTAGACGCGGTTGTAACTTCAGGAGATACAATTGTAGTCGGTTGAAGAGTAGTTACTCCATTTTCATCTGTTACTGCTGTTTGCGGCCCGACGGTAGTACTGCCGGTTTCAGTTGAAGTATATTCAGATGTAGTCGAACTTCCGTCACCTTCTGTTGTAGACGGTTGGTTAGTACTAACACTATCTTCTTCAGTAAGTGTTGTCTGAGGCCATTCTGTAGTATCACTAGTACTAGCGGTTGTAGTAGGGACAGTTGTTGTAATATATTCAGTGGTAGATGAACTTTCACCACCTTCCGTGGTAGGGGCGCCTGTGGCTGGTCCTAGTGTACAGCCTCCTTCAGCTATTAATACACAACCCTGAAAAATATATAATTCATCAAAGATGTTGCTGTTTTAAGAAAAGGATTTTATAGTCGTTAGAGGTTAAGCACAATCTTATCTGATGTTCAATAACAATGTGGTTCAAGATAATAGACATGCTAAATCTAAAAAGGAACTGGCTCTCAAGTGCAGCTATCGGAACACACTAATAAGTACTTGACGACACATTTTCACCTTGAGGGTTGTAGACAACATGACGTGTTTAAAACAGCCCTATCTCCGTGTAAAAATTTCTGCCATCGTATGAATACCGACATTTAACTTTGTGATATAATTAATGTTTTTCGCCCTCTTATATGTTGATGCACGACATATTATAGTGCCTTACAATAAGTATTTCGATTCAAAGCCATAGGACGTGTCATAAGCTACTGGAAATATCGTGTCAGGTCAGGACACTTATAAAACTAAAAATGAGGTTATCTGAAACCTTTACGACTATGTGTATATTGGTAACAACAGATACTTGTAACTTAGTTGTTGGATGTAAACTGGTTGATTCCAGAACGTGACAATTATGAGACTACCACTTTGCCAAGTGTCGCAATCCAATCGTTTATGTTACAAACTACAAGGATTCTCCTAATAACCTACATAGGTAGATCTCTGTTAAATAGCTACGTCCAAAATTAATTATTATTATAAATTAACAATTTTTTTTAATTCACTTATGCTCTTTTAGTCTTACATCTGATATTATTGCCGATTATCAAGATAAATGTTAGTAATTTTAGAATTTGTATCTTTGGTTATATATGTACAACCCTTTACAAGAGTCCTTAGACAAAAGAGTAATATAATTTTACTTACATCTGCAATAGCGTCAAACTCAAATCCTTCCGAGCATACAAATTCAATGGCCGTACCACTAACGCACATGAAGAATGCATCACAACGATCTGGATGAGGTACATTGCCGAAGGAGCCAGGTGGGCAGATTGCTGGCGTTGTCGTTTCCAAATTAGTAGTCGTTTCATAAATATCTGTAGTGGATGTACCAGTAGTAGAAGTGTTTTCACCTATTTCTGTGGTAGCCCATGTAGTTTCAGCAGTGGTCGCTTCAGAAGATACGACAGTAGTTGGCTGAGGAGTGGTTACCTCATCAACATCTGTGACTGTTGTTTCAGGCCACACAATGGTACTGTCAGCATCTGTGGTGTATATTCAGTAGTCCCCCAACCTTCATCACTTTCTGTAGTAGAGGGCTGAATAGAAGTGATGCTACCATCCTCTGTTAATGTTGTTTGAGGCCAAGTTGAGGTGCTCTCAACTTCGGTCGTGGCATATTCCGTGGTCACTGTGCTTTCACCATCTTCTGTTGTAGACGGTTGGTTAGTTATAACACTGTCATCATCTGTCACTGTCGTCTGGGGCCATGCTGTAGTACTACCACTATCTGTAGTGATAGATTCTGAAGTGGATGAACTTGCGTCACCTTCTGTTGTCGATGGCTGGGTAGTCACAATGCTATCACCGTCTGTCACTGTCGTTTGTGGCCATGCAGTTGTACTACTGCTGTCAGTGGTAGTATCTTCAGAGGTAGACACACTTCCGTCGTCTTCTGTTGTAGATATCTGGTTAGTTACTTGGCTGTCATCATCGGATACTGTTGTTTGGGGTAATACTGTAGTACTGCTACTATCTGTAGTGATAGATTCAGAGGTAGATGAACTTGCATCATCTGTTGTCGATGGTTGGGTAGTCACAATGCTATCACCATCTGTCACTGTTGTTTGGGGCCAAGTGTTAGAATCAGCTTCTGTTGTAGAGATAGATGTTGTAACATATTCCGTCGTGGATGAGCTGCCATCACTCTCAGTCGTTGGAACGCTTGTGTGTGGACCTAAAGTACAGCCTCCTTCAGCTATTGGGACGCAACCCTGAAATATACAAATTTTATTGTACGTTACAAAGACAATATACGACATTCCTCATCTCATAAAACTGCAGTTGTTTTTATGTTTTGAATATTATATGAGATTTTTTTTATCAAATATGGGAAAGGAAAACTGATATTTAATGCTATCTTCTTAAGAGAGATTTATAATTAAATTTTAGTTATCGCTATTAGCTTCTGTAATGTAGAAAACTCCGTGTCCCCGACATCAGAGATATAAACTATTTCCAAAGTACTTTCACAAACTTTACACATTAATTGAACTTTTATCGTCTCTTAATACCTATCAAACCTCAGCAGTTTTGATTTTATGTGATTAGAAATTTTATTGTTTAAGGAATACTAGGCTATAATCGTGTAGTAGTCGAAACAACTGTAATTCTTATTTTTAAATATTACTTTAGTGTAGATATTATGAAAAAAAACTGTTTCCATTTTTTACCGGAAAGACTAAAGCTCGTCAATAGTTGACTATCTAACAAAAAAAGAAAGTTGACAATTAGAGATGAATAAGGTATTGAACTGTTTTTACTTCACCTATTTATGTATATACTATAAAAACTCTTCACTACTAAAAAGACTGTATATGTAAAGAAAGGCCACATAATAAGAATTAACTAATACTCAAACCGGTATGTGAACCCAATTAACGTAAACGAACAACTTACATCTGCAACAAGATCGAACTCAAAACCGTCGTGGCATTCGACTTTTATAGCGGTACCACCGACACACATGAAGAAGGCATCACAACGATCTGGATGTGGCACATTATTAAAAGAACCAGGTGGGCAGATTGCCGGCGTTGTTACTTCTAGATTAGTAGTTGTTTCGTAAATATCTGTTGTCGAAGTACTAATAGTAGAGGTACATTCATCTTCTGTAACTGCAGTTGTAGCTTCAGGCGGTACTGTAGTCGGTTGAAGACTTACTCCATTCTCATCTGTTACTGTTGTTTGCGGCCCGATGGTAGTACTGTCGGTTTCAGTTGAAGTATATTGAGATGTAGTCGAACTTCCATCATCTTCTGTTGTAGACGGTTGGTTAGTAATAGCATTATCGTCTTCAGTAAGTGTTGTCTGAGGCCAATCTGTTGTATCGGTAGTGCCAGTAGCTGTAGTAGAGATAGTAGATGAACTTTCACCACCTTCCGTGGTAGGAGCACCTGTGGCTGGTCCTAGTGTACAGCCTCCTTCAGCTATTAATACACAACCCTGAAAAATATGTAAACCATCAAAGAGTTTGAAAACAGTTTCAAGAAAAGTTTTTTATAATTTAGGCTTTAGCATCTGACCACAATCTCACTTAATATTAGATGATGATAAACATGTTTCCAGTAAAAAAGGGCAATCAAGCAATTAATCTTCAATAATATTTTAGCTTTATGATCTTTAGGATATTGACTTAGGCTTTCTTCTAAAAACTACAAGCCTAGGCTTATGTTAAATAGCTACATCCAAAATCATTTTTTAATCGTGATTGCAATTCAACTAAAATTTTGATCTTACTTACATCTGACATGATTTCTGGTTGTCAAAATAAATATTACTACTTTTCATAAGTCGTAAATTTGGTATTATATCCATGATATTATAAATTCCTTTCCAATTTAAACACGATTTGCCTAGTAAGCCCTTATGAAAAAGAATAGTGTCATTTTACTTACATCTGCAGTAGCGTCAAACTCGAATCCTTCCGAACATACAAATTCAATGGCTACACCACCAACGCACATGTAGAAGGCATCACAACGATCTGGATGAGCCACATTGCCGAACGAGCCAGGTGGGCAGATTGCTGGCGTTGTCGCTTCCAAATTAGTAGTCGTCTCATAAATTTCCGTAGTTGATGCGCCAGTAGTAGAAGTACTCTCATCTATTTCTGTGGTAACCCATGTAGTTGCAGCAGTAGTCGCTTCAGAAGATAAGATTGTAGTTGGAAGAGGAGTGGTTACTTCATCAACATCTGTTACTGTTGTTTCAGGCCTCAAAGTGGTACTGCCAGCGTCTGTGGTGGTGTAATCAGTAGTCACCGAAGCTTCATCGCTTTCTGTAGTAGAGGGCTGATAAGTAATTATGTCTTCATCTGTTACTGTTGTCTGAGGCCAGGTTGAAGTACTCTCCACACTTGTGGTGGTATATTCAGTAGTCACCGAACTTTCACCACCTTCTGTAGTAGAGGGCTGAATAGAAGTGATGCTATCATCCTCGGTTGTCTGAGGAGAGGTTGAGGTGCTCTCACTACCTGTGGTGACATACTCAGTAGTTACTGGACCTTCAGTGCTTTCTGTAGTAGACGAGGAATCGGTATCTATGCCATCACCATCAGTTACTGTTGTTTGAGGCCATGTTGAAGTACTCTCGAGGTCGGTCGTGGCATATTCAGTGGTCACTGAGCTCTCTCCTTCTGTTGTAGACGATTGGCTAGTTGTAATGCTATCGCCATCAGTCACTGTCGTTTGTGGCCATGTTGTGGTAACAGACTCTGATGTAGGGAAAGATGTTGTAACTTGTTCTGTTGTAGAATAGATTCCATCGCCTTCAGTTGAAGGCGCGCTTGTAGCTGAACCTAAAGTACAGCCTCCTTCGGTTATTAAGACGCATCCCTGAAAATTCACACAATATAAATTATTTTACAACTTTTTTGTGTCCACTGATTAACAAATTAGTTAGCAATCCCAACTACACGTAAGTATGAAAATAAGTTATATTAGCTGTCAGCACATAGATATTTATATTCTTGTTATAAAACTATACTAAATTAACATAGGCCAAAATTGCCCTTTGTATCCCATGCTATCCTTT
Source organism: Antheraea yamamai (assembly GCA_036509395.1). NCBI lineage: Eukaryota > Metazoa > Arthropoda > Insecta > Lepidoptera > Saturniidae > Antheraea > Antheraea yamamai. The sequence continues at coordinate 10,207,076 of AP028425.1, read as the reverse complement.
TTTAATAATTTACTTTTCAAATTTGATATATTCTTCTGTGTTCCCTTGGCCTCAACTAGACTAAAAATGTTATATTTAATTTTTTTGTTTTTTTGAAACACTCTCTTGTTGTCTCTTGTGTATGTTGCGTTCACATATAACAGGATTCATTTCAGTTTTGATTATCGAACTCAGTGTTGTGAACTTTGCAGCAGCACGAAATTATACTAACAAGTTATGAGAGCAAAATTAATAACAAGTCAATGTTATACAATGAGAGAATAACAAAACTTACTCCACTTACTTTGACTAGTGTTTGGATTTAAAATCAACAGAAACTGAATAAGAATTGCTTTACTATATGAAATATCCAGAAGTATACCTTACTTCTTGTTAAAATTTAAAATTAACGTAATATAAACTTACATCTGCTGCGGGATCGAACTCAAAACCTGCAGCACATTCAACTTTTATGGCGGTACCACCGAGACACATATAGAAGGCATCACAACGATCTGGATGTGGCACATTGCCGAAGGAGCCAGGTGGACAGATTGACGGCGTAGTTGTTTCCAAATTAGTAGTCGTTTCATAAATTTCCGTAGTGGATGCACTAGTAATAGAAGTATTATCATCTATTTCGGCAGTAGTCGCTTCAGAAGATAAGATTGTAGTTGGAAGAGGAGTGGTTACTTCATCAACATTTGTTACTGTTGTTTCGGGCCACATAGTGGTACTGCCGCCGTCTGTGGTGGTGTAATCAGGAGTCACCGAACCTTCGTCGCTTTCTGTAGTAGAAGGCTGATCAGAAGTGATACTATCGTCACCTGTCACTGTTGTTTGAGGCCAAGTTGAGGTACTCTCAGTACCTGTGGTGGTATATTCAGTAATCACTGAGCTCTCTCCACTTTCTGTTGTAAACAGCGGCTCAGTTGTAACGTTATCGTCATCTGTTACTATTGTTTCTGGCCAAACAGTAGTACTGCCACCCTCCGTAGTTGCGAAATCAGTAGTTACCGAACTTTCGCTGCTTTCGGTAGTAGATGGTTGGTCAGTAATTATGGTATCGTCATTAGTTACTGTTGTCAGTGGCCATGTCGTAGTAACTGACTCAGTTGTAGGGAAAGATGTTGTAATAGGTCCCGTTGTAGAAGAGCTTCCATCACCTTCAGTTGTTGGAGCACTTGTAGCTGAACCTAAGGTACAGCCTCCTTCAGCAATTAAGACACATCCCTGAAAATTCATAATATATAAATTGCCGTAAACTTTTCTGTGTTCATTGATATACAAAGTAGTTACTAACCTCAAATACACGTAACTTAGCATATAATTGTTTAGCGTCAGTTGCATAAAGATATTTTTATTCTTGATAAGAGAATAAAGCGTTCCAGCATAAATTTGTATTAACAAGTTACGAGAGCAAAATAAATAATACCTCAGAATTATACAACAAGTGAATAAAAACATTTTTCACTTCTTTAAACTAATGTTTAGACTTAGAATCTACCAACACTAAGTAAGAATTGCTTTACTATATTATTCTTTGTTAAAATTTAAAATGAACGTAATATATACTTACATCTGTAGCGGGATCGAATTCAAAACCTTCAGCACATTCTACTTTTACGGCGGTACCACCGAGACACATGAAGAAGGCATCACAACGATCTGGATGAGGCACATTGCCGAAGGAGCCAGGTGGGCAGATTGACGGCGTTGTTGTTTCCAAATTAGTAGTCGTTTCATATATTTCCGTAGTGAATGCACCAGTAGTAGAAGTATTATCATCTATTTCTGCAGTAGTCGCTTCAGAAGATAAGATTGTAGTTGGAAGAGGAGTGGTTACTTCATCAACATCTGTTATTGTTGTTTCGGGCCACACAGTGGTACTGCCGCCGTCTGTGGTGGTGTAATCAGGAGTCACCGAAACTTCGTCGCTTTCTGTAGTAGAAGGCTGATCAGAAGTGATACTATCGTCACCTGTCACTGTTGTTTGAGGCCAAGTTGAGGTACTCTCAGTACCTATGGTGGTATATTCAGTAATCACTGAGCTCTCTCCGCCTTCTGTTGTAGACGGTTGGTTAGTTACAATGCTATCGTCATCTGTCACTGTTGTCTCTGGCCAAACAGTAGTACTGCCGACATCTGTGGTGGCATATTCAGTAGTCACCGAACCGTCGCCGCTTTCTGTAGTAGTGGGCTGATTAGAAGCAGTGCTATCGGTATCTGTTACTGTTGTCTGAGGCCAGGTTGAGGTACTCCCAGGACCTGTGGTGGTATATTCAGTATTCACTGAAGTCTCTCCACCTTCTGTTGTAGATGGTTGCTCAGTAATTATGCTGTCTTCATCAGTTACTGTTGTCTGAGGCCATGTTGTAGTAAGGGCCTCTGTTGTCGAAGAGCTTTCATCACCTTCAGTAGTCGGAGCGCTTGTAGCTGAACCTAAGGTACAGCCTCCTTCAGCTATTAAGACACAACCCTAAAAATTCACATAATATGAACTATTTGACATCTTTTTGTGTCCATTGAATAACGAAATGGATGGTAACCTTGACTGCACGTCACTAAGAATATAAAGTATATTGGTCGACATAATATTACTATATTCTTCCTATGAGAATATACTATAACTAACATACGCCAACATTACTCTTTGTATTGCATGCTTTGTTTTTTTGAGCCATTTACGTTTCAAATTAGATAAATTCTTTTGTATTTTCTTGGCCTCCACTAGAAAAAGAATTAAATATAAAGTTTATTTAATTTTTCTTTGTGTTGATTCTATAAAACACTTTCTCTTATATCATGTTAATTTTTAATTAAGGAACTCAGCAGCACGATTATTATACCACTAATTTATAAGAGCAATAATATTAATAAAACACTTAAATTACGTAACTGAAGAATAACAAAAGTTTTTCACTTAATTTAACTAATGTTTATATTTTGAATTTACCGAAGCGGAATAAAAATTGAGTTTAAATATGAAATATTCAGAAATATCTCTTATACATTGTTAAAATTGAAAATTAACGTAATATAACTTACATCTGCAGCGGGATCAAATTCAAAACCTTCAGCACATTCAACTTTTATGGCGGTACCTCCAAGACACATGAAGAAGGCATCACATCGATCTGGATGAGGCACATTGCCGAAGGAGCCAGGCGGGCAGATTGACGGCGTTGTTGTTTCCAAATTAGTAGTCGTTTCATAAATTTCCGTAGTGGATGCACCAGTAGCAGAAGTATTTTCATCTATTTCTGTGGTTGCCCATGTATTTTCAGCAGTAGTCGATTCAGAAGATAAGACTGTAGTCGGAAGAGGAGTAGTTACTTCATCAACATCTGTTACTGTTGTTTCGGGCCACGCAGTAGTAATGCCGGCGTCTGTGGTGGTATAATCGGCAGTCACCGAACCATCGTCACTTTCTGTAGTAGAGGGCAGATCAGTAATTATGTCTTCATCGGTTACTGTTGTCTGGGGCCAGGTGGAAGTACTTTCGGTACTTGTGGTGGTATATTCAGTAATCACAGAACTCTCTCCGCCTTCTGTTGTAGACGGTTGGTTAGTTACAACGCTATCGTCATCTGTCACTGTTGTTTCTGGCCAAATAGTAGTACTGTCGCCATCTGTGGTGGCAGATTCAGTAGTCACCGAATCGTCGCCGCTTTCTGTAGTAGTGGGCTGATCAGAAGTAATGCTATCGGTATCCGTTACTGTTGTCTGAGGCCAGGTTGAGGTACTCTCAGTACCTGTGGTGGTATATTCAGTATTCACTGAAGTATCTCCACTTTCTGTTGTAGATGGTTGCTCAGTAATTATGCTGTCTTCATCAGTTACTATTGTCTGAGGCCATGTTGTAGTAACAGACTCTGTTGTCGAAGAGCTTTCATCACCTTCAGTAGTCGGAGCGCTTGTAGCTGGACCTAAGGTACAGCCTCCTTCAGCTATTACGACGCACCCCTAAAAATTCACATAATATGAACTATTTCACATGTTTTTGTGTCCATTGAATAACGAAATGGATGGTAACCTTGACTACACGTAACTAAGAAAATAAAGTATATTGGCCGACATAATATTACTATATTTTTCCTATGAGAATATACTATAAGTAACATACGCCAATATTACTCTTTTTTGCATGCTTTCTTTTTTCAGCCATTTACGTTTCAAAATAGATAAATTCTTTTGAGTGTTTTTGGACTACACTAGAAAAATAATTAAATATAAAGTTTATTTAATTTTTTCTTTGTGTTGATTCTATAAAACTCTTTCTCTTATATCATGTTAATTTTTAACTAAGGAACTCAGTAGCACGATTATTATACCACTAAGTTATAAGAGCAATAATATTAATAAAACACCAAAATTACATAACTGAAGAATAACAAAAGTTTCTCACTTAATTTAACTAATGTTTATATTTTGAATTTACCGAAATTGAATAAAAATTGAGTTTAAATATGAAATATTCAGAAATATCTCTTATACATTGTTCAAATTGAAAATTAACGTAATATAACTTACATCTGCAGCGGGATCGAATTCAAAACCTTCAGCACATTCAACTTTTATGGCGGTACCTCCAAGACACATGAAGAAGGCATCACATCGATCTGGATGAGGCACATTGCCGAAGGAGCCAGGCGGGCAGATTGACGGCGTTGTTGTTTCCAAATTAGTAGTCGTTTCATAAATTTCCGTAGTGGATGCACCAGTAGCAGAAGTATTTTCATCTATTTCTGTGGTTGCCCATGTATTTTCAGCAGTAGTCGATTCAGAAGATAAGACTGTAGTCGGAAGAGGAGTAGTTACTTCATCAACATCTGTTACTGTTGTTTCGGGCCACGCAGTGGTAATGCCGGCATCTGTGGTGGTATAATCGGCAGTCACCGAACCATCGTCACTTTCTGTAGTAGAGGGCAGATCAGTAATTATGTCTTCATCGGTTACTGTTGTCTGAGGCCAGGTGGAAGTACTTTCGGTACTTGTGGTGGTATATTCAGTAATCACAGAACTCTCTCCGCCTTCTGTTGTAGACGGTTGGTTAGTTACAACGCTATCGTCATCTGTCACTGTTGTTTCTGGCCTAATAGTAGTACTGTCGGCATCTGTGGTGGCAGATTCAGTAGTCACCGAATCGTCGCCGCTTTCTGTAGTAGTGGGCTGATCAGAAGTAATGCTATCGGTATCCGTTACTGTTGTTTGAGGCCAGGTTGAGGTACTCTCAGTACCTGTGGTGGTATATTCAGTATTCACTGAAGTCTCTCCACTTTCTGTTGTAGATGGTTGCTCAGTAATTATGCTGTCTTCATCAGTTACTATTGTCTGAGGCCATGTTGTAGTAACAGACTCTGTTGTCGAAGAGCTTTCATCACCTTCAGTAGTCGGAGCGCTTGTAGCTGGACCTAAGGTACAGCCTCCTTCAGCTATTAAGACGCATCCCTAAAAATTCACATAATATGAACTATTTCACATGTTTTTGTGCCATTGAATAATGAAATGGATGGTAACCTTGACTACACGTAACTAAGAAAATAAAGTATATTGGCCGACATAATATTACTATATTTTTCCTATGAAAATATACTATAACTAACATACGCCAATATTACTCTTTTTTGCATGCTTTCTTTTTTTGAGCCATTTACGTTTCAAAATAGATAAATTCTTTTGTGTGTTTTTGGACTACATTAGAAAAAGAATTAAATATAAAGTTTATTTAATTTTTTCTTTGTGTTGATTCTATAAAACTCTTTCTCTTATATCATGTTAATTTTTAACTAAGGAACTCAGTAGCACGATTATTATACCACTAAGTTATAAGAGCAATAATATTAATAAAACACCAAAACTACATAACTGAAGAATAACAAAAGTTTCTCACTTAATTTAACTAATGTTTATATTTTGAATTTACCGAAACTGAATAAAAATTGAGTTTAAATATGAAATATTCAGAAATATCTCTTATACATTGTTCAAATTGAAAATTAACGTAATATAACTTACATCTGCAGCGGCATCGAACTCAAAACCTTCAGGACAAACAACTTTTATGGCGGTACCTCCAAGACACATATAGAAGGCATCACATCGATCTGGATGGGGCACATTGCCGAAGGAGCCAGGTGGGCAGATTGCCGGCGTTGTCGTTTCCAAATTAGTAGTCGTTTCATAAATTTCCGTAGTGGATACACCAGTAGTAGAAGTATTATCATCTATTTCGGCAGTAGTCGCTTCAGAAGATAAGATTGTAGTTGGAAGAGGAGTGGTTACTTCATCAACACCTGTTACTGTTGTTTCGGGCCACACAGTGGTACTGCCGAGGTCTGTGGTAGTGTAATCAGGAGTCCCCGAAACTTCGTCGCTTTCTGTAGTAGAAGGCTGATCAGTAATTACTTCGTCATCGGTGACTGTTGTTTGAGGCCATGTTGAAGTACTCACGAGGTCGGTCGTAGCGTACTCAGTGGTCACTGAGGTTTCTCCGCTTTCTGTAGTAGAAGGTTGCTCAGTTATATCGCTATTATCATCTGTTACTGTTGTTTCTGGCCAAATAATAGTACTGCCGGAATCTGTCGTAACAAATTCAGTAGTCGATGAACTTTCGGTACCCTCTGTAGTAGAAGGACGATCAGTAATTAAGCTGTCATCTTCAGTGACTGTTGTCTGTGGCCATGTTGTGGAAGAGCTTTCATTACCTTCAGTAGTTGGAGCTGGACCTAAGGTACAGCCTCCTTCAGCTATTAAGACACATCCCTGAAAAGTTGTACTATACATTATTTTGCTCTTTTTGATTAGTAATGGAGCTAGTAACATGAAATAGATTAAACTTATAAAGTAACTAGCGGGCCCGGTAGACGTTGTCTCGTCCTGATTATAAAAAAAATCTAGATAAATTATATACCAAAACGTTCCTCGTAAATCACTTTATACACTGGTGAAAACCGTATAAAGATCCATTCAGTAGTTTTTGAGTTTATCGCGAACAGACAGACAGACAGACGCGGTAGGGGACTTTGTTTTATACTATGTAATGATTAATGAGGTTTAGGCGCATAAAAAGTCTATTTGCTATATTTCAGTTTACTATTTTAGCACGCTATGGGAGGAATATAAAATCACTTTTCAATGATATAACTAGATAATAACAACTATATGTCGCCTACGTTACCGAATACAATCTAACCTTTATAATCTCGTTGATTATAATGGTCTGGTCTAGATGTTGAAACTCGTGTAAAATAGTAATAAAGCTATTTAAAATATAAGTGATAGCTCACTGGATTTAAGGTTACGTGTAAAAAATGTACGTCAGTAATTTTACAACACAGAAAAAATTGCAAATTGTATAAACAAAGTAAAATGAAGAGGAGGGCTTTTAGTTTTTTCATAGAATCCGTAAGAGAAGGTGTTTTACAATAAAAAGGGCCGATTCCCGGAACTCTCCTTCCAGTCTTCATTACATATTATAAAACAAAGTCCTCGACCGCGGTTGTCTATCTGTCTGTTCGTGATAAACTCAAAAACTACTGAACGGATTTTCATGCGGTTTTTGCCAGTAGATAAAGTGATTCATGAAGAAGGTTATTGTATATTTAATTGTTATTTAAATTATCAAGGTATTTTAATGAATTTATAATAATTTATCTAAACTAATATTTAATTTAATCTGTCAAGGTTTTTTTTATTATTAGGACGGGACAACGTTCGCCGGTCCCGCTAGTTATAATTATAATTTAACGGATAAAATATGGTTCCGTGCGCCCTTTATGGCATGTGTTGTAAGATAATTAAAATACATTTTTCTAAATATCTTTCTGAATCCAATGAGCTATCGTCATAATTTTAGCAGCTATATCACTATTTTACACGAATTTCCACTTGTTAACCAGATTATAATGAAATACATTGTGTAACGTAGAAATTATTTCAAGTTGGTTGGTTAACCTTAAAACCGGTACACTCATACACTATAGGAATTTCATATTCTCAGTAATAAATACACCAGGCACCTATCTTATTCACCGTAAACAACTTTCAAACTGCATTACTCCATACGCTTTAAAAAAGCATTGACAAAAACGTTTGTTTGAAGCGTGCAATTTAAGATTAAAAACAACTTACATCTGCAGCGGCATCGAACTCAAAACCTTCAGGACAAACAACTTTTATGGCGGTACCTCCAAGACACATATAGAAGGCATCACATCGATCTGGATGGGGCACATTGCCGAAGGAGCCAGGCGGGCAAATTGCCGGCGTTGTCGTTTCCAAATTAGTAGTCGTTTCATAAATTTCCGTAGTGGATGCACCAGTAGTAGAAGTATTATCATCTATTTCGGCAGTAGTCGCTTCAGAAGATAAGATTGTAGTTGGAAGAGGAGTGGTTACTTCATCAATACTTGTTACTGTTGTTTCGGGCCACATAGTGGTACTGCCGCCGTCTGTGGTGGTGTAATCAGGAGTCACCGAAACTTCGTCACTTTCTGTAGTAGAAGGCCGATCAGTAATTATGTCTTCATTGGTTACTGTTGTCTGAGGCCATGTTGAAGTACTCACGAGGTCGGTCGTAGCGTACTCAGTGGTCACTGAGGTTTCTCCGCTTTCTGTTGTAGAAGGTTGCTCAGTTATAACGCTATTATCATCTGTTACTGTTGTTTCTGGCCAAATAGTAGTACTGCCGGAATCTGTGGTAACAAATTCAGTAGTCGATGAACTTTCGGTTCCCTCTGTAGTAGAAGGACGATCAGTAATTAAGCTGTCATCTTCAGTGACTGTTGTCTGTGGCCATGTTGTGGAAGAGCTTTCATCACCTTCAGTAGTCGGAGCTGGACCTAAGGTACAGCCTCCTTCAGCTATTAAGACACATCCCTGAAAAGTTGTACTATACATTATTTTGCTCTTTTTGATTAGTAATGGAGCTAGTAACATGAAATAGATTAAACTTATAAAGTAACTAGCGGGCCCGGCAGACGTTGTCCCGCCCTGATTATAAAAAAATCCCGGACAAATTATATACCAAAACGTTCCTCGTAAATCACTTTATACACTAGTGAAAACCGCATAAAGATCCGTTCAGTAGTTTTTGAGTTTATCGCGAACAGACAGACAGACAGACGCGGTAGGGGACTTTGTTTTATACTATGTAATGATAATTATTAATGAGATTTAGGCGCATAAAAATTCTATTTGCTATATTTCAGTTTACTATTTTAGCACGCTATGGGAGGAATATAAAATCACTTTTCAATGATATAACTAGATAATAACAACTATATGTCGCCTACGTTACCGAATACAATCTAACCTTTATAATCTCGTTGATTATAATGGTCTGGTCTAGATGTTGAAACTCGTGTAAAATAGTAATAAAGCTATTTAAAACATAAGCGATAGCAGCTATATCACTATTTTACACAAATTTCTACTTGTTAACCAGATTATAATGAAGTACTTTGTGTAACGTAGAAATTATTTCAAGTTAGTTGGTTAACCTTAAAACCGGTACACTCATACACTATAGAGATTTCATATTCTCAGTAATAAATACACCAGGCACCTATCTTATTCACCGTAAACAACTTTCAAACTGCATTACTCCATACGCTTTAAAAAAGCATTGACAAAAACGTTTGTTTGAAGCGTGCAATTTAAGATTAAAAACAACTTACATCTGCAGCGGCATCGAACTCAAAACCTTCAGGACAAACAACTTTTATGGCGGTACCTCCAAGACACATATAGAAGGCATCACATCGATCTGGATGGGGCACATTGCCGAAGGAGCCAGGTGGGCAGATTGCCGGCGTTGTCGTTTCCAAATTAGTAGTCGTTTCATAAATTTCCGTAGTGGATGCACCAGTAGTAGAAGTATTATCATCTATTTCGGAAGTAGTCGCTTCAGAAGATAAGATTGTAGTTGGAAGAGGAGTGGTTACTTCATCAACACCTGTTACTGTTGTTTCGGGCCACACAGTGGTACTGCCGAGGTCTGTGGTAGTGTAATCAGGAGTCCCCGAAACTTCGTCGCTTTCTGTAGTAGAAGGCTGATCAGTAATTACTTCGTCATCGGTGACTGTTGTTTGAGGCCAAGCTGAGGTGCTCTCGGTACCTGTGGTGGTATATTCAGTAATCACTGAGCTCTCTCCGCCTTCTGTTGTAGACGGTCGGTTAGTTATACCGCTATCGTCATCTGTCACTGTTGTTTCGGGCCAAACAGTAGTACTACCTCCATCTGTGGTGGCAAATTCAGTAGTCGATGAACTTTCACCACCTTCTATAGTAGAGGGCTGGTCAGTAATTAAGCTGTCGTCGTCAGTTACTGTTGTCTGAGGCCATGTTGTGGTAGAGCTTCCATCACCTTCAGTAGTCGGAGCGCTTGTAGCTGGACCTAAGGTACAGCCTCCTTCAGCTATTAAAATGCATCCCTGAAAAATTAACATACTGTTAATTATTTTTCTCTCCTTATTAGCTTATTGATGAGCAATCTAGCTTAAAAATTCAACTACATGGAACTTATAAAGTTATGATTAAGTCAAGCTGCATAAAGAGATTTTTATTCTACATACAAGATATTTATGTACATAACGAACAAGGATTGTTTAAAATATAAGAGGTTAGCATCTACCTATGTATTTTAATATATGAGAGCAGTAAAAAATTAAGTAAAACATGGAATTATTTTGTACAGGTAATATGAATAAAACAATAGTTTATGGCAGAAAATAAAAAAGTTGAGACGTCACGGGACGCCTGGCAGATGTGAAACATCGAAATTATTTTGTAAACAATGAAAAACAACGATAAATGTAAACCACACTAAACTATAGCTATAGCTAAGTTATTCTATATACATATTAATTTTATAGCAATAAATTGGTCTGACTATTTAGTAAATAACTGAATTAATGTATGAAAGATTAAATTTGTACTTATTTATGTTAAATAAAATAATAATAAAATTAAGGCTATCCCAACATGGTTTGAAATTACTTTTATCTTTATTTACAAAAAATAGCATCAGGCACATTATTGTCAATAACAAAAATGACTGGCAATAATAATTCTACGTTTTAATAGAGTTTCAAAGTTAGTGAAAAAAACATCCTAAAATTATTTAAAAATCAATATTTTTGTCTGTAAAGGTGCGATATTCACAAATAAACGCAACGTTTACCGGCAGCCAGGTTATTCACGTTATTCGGAAGAACAAAGGTATATAAAAAACTGGCTTATTAAAATTCTTTCTTGAAACCATTGCTAGCTCTTAGACGAATAGTTACAGGCAAGTGACAGTTGATGCATCGACGCGACGCTCATATCTTTTTTATATTTGTAAAATTCCTTCAATACAATGGAGTGTGAAAAAGTTTTAATATAAGTTGAAAATAGTTATAATAAAGTAAGTGGTAGAAATGATTATTTAATTTCATTTTTACGTATTGTGCATATGCAGAGTCTCTGTACAGTAGGTTAGGTGTCGTGGCAGAGAAAAAGAGGGAGAGAGAGAGTATATAATATATACATAAATTTTTCATTTCAATAGCAAACGAACTCAAGGATTACTTATTGATGTATTAAGTTTTATTAAGTTGATTATCCCAGATCATTCAGTGTTTAATTTATCATTATTTATTATATAAATATATTTTATCGTTTAATATACAATTTAACTCTATCAACTTGATATTTTATAATGTAAACTATACTGACTGTATAGTAAACATCTACAAAAAAGGGAAAGGAACTTCGTTCCAACCGGGGGTCCATAGACCTCTCAAACTTTTTTTTACATTACCGTAGTAAATGTAGGTTAGTTTTTATCTTAATTGAACCCGGTAGATGTTGCTACGGACGGGTTCTAGGCTTATTTTAAAAGATTTCTCACATACCATCTGGATATATTTTTGAGTGAGACCCTGAGATAGTTTGCATTCACAATTGAAAACCGTAGGTGTGGCTGTAATCGGCTTATTAAAAATTTTCCCATTAAAAAATACAATAAAAACTGGTAATAACCGATTTGGTGCAGACGAAGTTGCACGGTTCAGCTATCAAAAATAAAATATTAAGATATTTTTAAACACAATGATGACTGTTGTTTTAATAAACATATATATTCATTATATCCAAAGATTCAAAATCATATAGCGTATGGCCACGCCAACAGTCAGTCTAATCTGCTGCTATAGATATTTCACATCAAAAACGATATCAGTAATATTCTTTTACAGTCATTATTTATATTCATTATACAGTCTAACACTTTATAATAATGTTTGGTGTAATACTCTAGTCAACAAATAAAAATTTATGTTAAAATATATAAAACTACTAAGAATATGAGTGACAGCTTATTGATTTCTAAAGGACGTGTAGTAAAATATATTCCAATGTTTTTACAGCACATAAAAATGCAAATGTGATCAAAAAATTAAATAAGATAAGAAAGCGTTTAGTTTTTCGTTAATAACTCAAAACTCATTTAAGAAATGTGAATATAAGATCTTAAAGAGGAACAAATTTCCAATAAAAAATCCTGTATAAATGCTGTAAATCATTGATATATATTTACCACCTTTTTTTTTAACGTGGGAAAATCCATTATGGATACGCCACCCTCCCGGGTGAGAGGGTGGGTTATGTCCGATTCGCACGGACTAAAACCCTACGGTGTACCGCCAGACCGTAATTGTTGGAGCGGCAAGGGATCGCACAATGCTACTCAACCTTGTAAATCCGCCCCAACGTACCGCCCGATGGAGGGTGACCGCCGGGCTCCTACCTACTTTCAAGCTGTTAACATGTGCAGTATAACGAAGTGTTATTTTTTAATTTTGTTAAAACGAGCAATTTAAAATTAAAATTAAAAATAACTTACATCTGCAGCGGCATCGAACTCAAAACCTTCAGGACAAACAACCTTTATGGCGGTACCACCGAGACACATGAAGAAGGCATCACAACGATCTGGATGAGGCACATTGCCAAAGGAGCCAGGTGGGCAGATTGCCGGCGTTGTCGTTTCTAAATTAGTAGTCGTTTCATAAATTTCCGTAGTGGATGCAACAGTAGTAGAATTACTTTCATCTATTTCTGTGGTAGCCCATGTATTTTCAATAGTAGTCGATTCCGAAGATAAGACTGTAGTTGGAAGAGGGGTGGTTCCTCCAACAAAATCTGTGTCTGTTGTTTCGGGCCACACAGTGGTACTATCGGTGTCTGTGGTGGTATATTCAGTAGTTACCGAGCCTTCATCGCTTTCTGTAGTAGAGGTGATGCTACCATCATCGGTGACTGTTGTTTGAGGCCAAGCTGAGGTGCTCTCGGTACCTGTGGTGGTATATTCAGTAATCACTGTGCTCTCTCCACCTTCCGTTGTAGACGGTTGGTTAGTTATAACGCTGTCGCCATCTGTTACTGTTGTTTGGGGCCAAACAGTAGTAGTACTGCCACTGTCTGTGGTGGCCGATTCAGTAGTCACGGAACCATCGCCACTTTCTGTAGTAGATGGCTGATCAGAAGTGATGCTATCGTCATCTGTTATTGTTGTTTGAGGCCAGGTTGAAGTACTCTCAGTACCTGTGGAGGTATATTCAGTAATCACTGAGCTTTCTCCACCTTCTGTTGTAGACGGTTGCTCAGTTATAACGCTATCGTCATCTGTCACTGTTGTTTCGGGTAAAATAGTAGTACTACCGCCGTCTGTGGTAACAGATTCAGTAGTCACTGAACCGTCACCGCTTTCTGTAGTAGAGGGTTGATCCGAAGTGATGTTCTCGTCATCTGTTACTGTTGTTTGAGGCCAGGTTGAAGTACTCTCGGTACTTGTAGTGGTATATTCAGGAATCACTGAAGTCTCTCCGCCTTCTGTTGTAGACGGTTGCTCAGTTATAACGCTATCGTCATCTGTCACTGTTGTTTCGGGTAAAATAGTAGTACTACCGCCGTCTGTGGTAACAGATTCAGTAGTCACTGAACCGTCGCCGCTTTCTGTAGTAGAGGGTTGATCCGAAGTGATGTTCTCGTCATCTGTTACTGTTGTTTGAGGCCAGGTTGAAGTACTCTCGGTACTTGTAGTGGTATATTCAGGAATCACTGAAGTCTCTCCGCCTTCTGTTGTAGACGGTTGCTCAGTTATAACGCTATCGTCATCTGTCACTGTTGTTTCGGGTAAAATAGTAGTACTACCGCCGTCTGTGGTAACAGATTCAGTAGTCACTGAACCGTCGCCGCTTTCTGTAGTAGAGGGTTGATCCGAAGTGATGTTCTCGTCATCTGTTACTGTTGTTTGAGGCCAGGTTGAAGTACTCTCGGTACTTGTAGTGGTATATTCAGGAATCACTGAAGTCTCTCCGCCTTCTGTTGTAGACGGTTGCTCAGTTATAACGCTATCGTCATCTGTCACTGTTGTTTCGGGTAAAATAGTAGTACTACCGCCGTCTGTGGTAACAGATTCAGTAGTCACTGAACCGTCGCCGCTTTCTGTAGTAGAGGGTTGATCCGAAGTGATGTTCTCGTCATCTGTTACTGTTGTTTGAGGCCAGGTTGAAGTACTCTCGGTACTTGTAGTGGTATATTCAGGAATCACTGAAGTCTCTCCGCCTTCTGTTGTAGACGGTTGCTCAGTTATAACGCTATCGTCATCTGTCACTGTTGTTTCGGGTAAAATAGTAGTACTACCGCCGTCTGTGGTAACAGATTCAGTAGTCACTGAACCGTCGCCGCTTTCTGTAGTAGAGGGTTGATCCGAAGTGATGTTCTCGTCATCTGTTACTGTTGTTTGAGGCCAGGTTGAAGTACTCTCGGTACTTGTAGTGGTATATTCAGGAATCACTGAAGTCTCTCCGCCTTCTGTTGTAGACGGTTGCTCAGTTACAACGCTATCGTTATCTGTTACTGTTGTTTCGGGCCAAGCAGTACTGCCACTGTCTGTAGTAGTAGATTCAGTAGTTACCGAAACATCATCACTTTCTGTAGTAGAAGGTCGATCAGAAGTGACGCTTTCGTCATCTGTTACTGTTGTTTGAGGCCAGGTTGAAGTACTCTCGGTACTTGTAGTGGTATATTCAGGAATCACTGAAGTCTCTCCGCCTTCTGTTGTAGACGGTTGCTCAGTTATAACGCTATCGTCATCTGTCACTGTTGTTTCGGGTAAAATAGTAGTACTACCGCCGTCTGTGGTAACAGATTCAGTAGTCACTGAACCGTCGCCGCTTTCTGTAGTAGAGGGTTGATCCGAAGTGATGTTCTCGTCATCTGTTACTGTTGTTTGAGGCCAGGTTGAAGTACTCTCGGTACTTGTAGTGGTATATTCAGGAATCACTGAAGTCTCTCCGCCTTCTGTTGTAGACGGTTGCTCAGTTACAACGCTATCGTTATCTGTTACTGTTGTTTCGGGTAAAATAGTAGTACTACCGCCGTCTGTGGTAACAGATTCAGTAGTCACTGAACCGTCGCCGCTTTCTGTAGTAGAGGGTTGATCCGAAGTGATGTTCTCGTCATCTGTTACTGTTGTTTGAGGCCAGGTTGAAGTACTCTCGGTACTTGTAGTGGTATATTCAGGAATCACTGAAGTCTCTCCGCCTTCTGTTGTAGACGGTTGCTCAGTTATAACGCTATCGTCATCTGTCACTGTTGTTTCGGGCCAAGCAGTACTGCCACTGTCTGTAGTAGTAGATTCAGTAGTTACCGAAACATCATCACTTTCTGTAGTAGAAGGTCGATCAGAAGTGACGCTTTCGTCATCTGTTACTGTTGTTTGAGGCCAGGTTGAGGTACTTTCAGAACCTGTGGTGGTATATTCAGTACTAATCGAAACTTCACCACCTTCTGTGGTCGAGGGCTGATTAATAATAATCGTGGTTGGTAATGATTCTGTACTTGAAGCTCCAGGTGTTGTATCCAGTGGAGTTGTGCCTGGTCCAAGAGTGCACCCACCTTCAGATATCAATACACATTGCTGTAGAAAGAAGGAATTTGTTTAAATATGAAGATAAAAAGGAAGTTTCTATATAGAGCCCATTTAAAAAAGTAAAGCTTACTGAGTCCAGTTTTACCTATTCCAAATTGTCAAAGGCACGCACGGAATTTATAAGTTTACTATTCCTCAACTCAAATTTTATGTACAAATCTACATTACTTGGTAATTGTAAGGTTATAGATTCAGAGCAGTAAAGTACATATCACTTTCCTACCATATACGCCACAATAGTTTGATGACTCATGTAGAATTTTGCCTAATACCGTCGAACGGAGCATGAAAACTAGAAATATTGGACCAACTTGGCAGCCATTACATCAAACATAATAAGAAGTAGTTTCAAGGACAGTAAAATATGAAGTAGTTAGGAAAGATTTTGGTTATCATTAAGATTCCAATACAAATACTCGCAAAGACCCAAAATACTTTATATTTATTGATAAGGTAGTATTCTTATCATTGCTTCTATCCTAATCCTTGCTTGTATTATATTATAACCGAGATATCAATCTTTATAGGTATTTGATATATTTAATCCAGTGTTTTCCTCTTTGTGTTCATTGACGTGAACACTTTAGATTGTTAAAATTACTATTTTTGTCAAGAAATCTGAGTAGTAAGTAATTCTGTGTACGACTAAATCGCACCAATGAACGGTTGTAAATTGACTATCTCTTTGATCTACAATCTCCATATAATCTCAGTGGTCATTGTTTATTTTTATTTCTACCACTTTTACCATCATCTACAGATTCTTTAACATTGCAAATTACTTGAACTTTAAAATCGATTGCATTCATAAAGCAAAACATTGGAACAATGTTAAGAGACCTTCTTGAGAGAATTACATCATTACGGTATACATAATTTCTTTCTTATTATGAAACTAGCTGTGCCAGTGACTTCGTCTGCGTATAAACTTATGTAAAAAACAGTTATTAATAAAGTCACCTCAATGTATTACGTTCATTTACTTGACTCGTTTTCTCTCGTACTTACGCCGCGTCGTCATTAAAACTACAATAACTTTTGATAGAGTGGACCGATTTTAATGAAACAAACACTATCTTACTCCTGAGGATATGCTTTATGATTTTCTTGATTGAGGGTTTATTGTGAACCCAGTACTTTAGCAGTGACGAGTATTCATACAAACAGACAGACAAACATTTCTAAAAATAATTCAAATATGTTCTATTACTTATTCCTAGACACCTGCAACAACTTTTTTCACAAAAATCGAAAAAGTTCAGACACGTTAGACTTACATTCTTATTATATGTATATAGAAGATAATATTAAAATTCTTATATACGAGAGCTCTCTAAAACGTAAATGCTAAAATTTGGTCCTTACGATCAACCATACTTTCAACCACTTTTTTAAATCCTTATTTTGTTAATTATGTTACAGTTTTACTAAAAATTCCACGGAGTACAATATACCACCACAATGGGTCGACATATGATTGCGCTAGCATATATCGCGTTGTCCCTGCGCTAAAGGAAGACAGTCTGGTACTATATTAGCTGTTTCAGAGACAGTGCAACCAATGTAATGGAGAAATGACCCTATATACTTTCACCCTCGAAGCGAAAGACCCAAAGACTATTAAAACTTTATCAAACTCCAAAACTAGGAAACTACCAAAATACTTAAAATTAACATGAAAATATTATCAAAAGAAATTAACTTACCTCTAAAACTGGATCAAATTCGAAACCCTTAGCACAAAACAGTTGTAAAGCCTGCCCATCAACACATTTGTAGAAGGAATCGCATAGTTCTGGATGTGGAATACTTCCGATAAAACCAGGCGGGCAAATGGTCGGCGTTGTCGTTTCTGTTTCAGTAGTTGTTTCATAAATTACAGTAGTTGTAGATTGAGTATCCTGTGTAGTGGAATCTGTGTAGCCATCTGTAGAAACAGGTTCATCGGTTGAACTGGTGATCGTGGTGGGTTCTTGAGTAGAAAGAGCTTCTGTTGTAATAGCTGTTATTTCTGTTGGACTATCTGTTGACGTAACATCGGTGGTTGGATCTTCAGTTATAACTGTTGGTGTGCTTGTAATTATTTCATCATCGTCGGTGGTACTAAAACCATCTGTCGTCGGCTGTTGTGTTGATGTTTCGGTAATCGGATCTTTAGTAACATCTGTAGTACTAAATAGTTCAGTTTGAGTTACTGTAGTGTATTCTGTGTTTACTGTCGTCGAGTCATCTATTGTTGTGGACTCATAATTTGGTACAGTAGTAGGGATTTCAGTAGCCACTGTTGTCGAAGATTCATATGTTATATCTGTTACAGATGGTGTTGTACTAACTGCGTCATCTGTGTCTGTTGTGCCCAGGTTTTCTGTTGTTGAAGTGACATCGTTCAGATCTGTAGTTGTGTAACCAGTTGTAGGAATATTATCTGTAGTTAAACCTGTGTATGGCCTGTCTGTAGTCGTCGTTTCACTAGAATCTTCTGTAATTTGCGACGTAGGAGTATCAGTGGAAGTTATGTCTGTAATAGATTCAGATGTATATCCGTCCGGGGTTGTAGATTCCTGGATAGGAGATTCTGTCGTTACTTGTGTAGTAGACAATTCTGGTAAAGTTACATGTTCGGTTGTTGAAGTATCTGTTGTCCAAATTTCAGTTGTGACAAGATCCTGTGTTACTGTCGTACTGGGTGTATCTGTTGGTGTTATATCTGAAAGACCTTCTGTTGTCTCTGTTTCTAGGATGGTAGTTGGATCCCAAGTCGTAGTTGGAACGTTTGTGGTTGGAACGTCTGTCGGAACTTCGATTGTACTCGGTTCTTGTGACGTTGTTGGAGCCCACGTTGTGCTAGGTGTATCTGTTGATGTAATCTCTGTAGGACTCTCTGTTATTTCTGTTTCTAGTATAGTAGTTGGATCCCAAGTCGTTGTAGGAACATTTGTGGTTGGAACGTCAGTTGGAACTTCAGTTGTAGTCTGTTCTTGTGATGTCGTTGGAGCCAACGTTGTGCTAGATGCATCTGTTATCGTACTTTCTGTAGCACCTTCTGTTATCTCTGTTTCTAGTATAGTAGTTGGATCCCAAGTCGTAGTAGGAACATTTGTAGTTGGAACGTCTGTCGGAACTTCGGTCGTAGTCTGTTCTTGTGACGTTGTTGGAGCCCACGTTGTGCTAGATGCATCTATTGTCGTACTTTCTGAAGTACCTTCTGTTGTCTCTGTTTCTAGTATAGTAGTTGGTTCCCAAGTCGTAGTAGGAACATTTGTGGTTGGAACGTCTGTCAGAACTTCAGTTGTAGTCGGTTCTTGTGAAGTTATTGGAGCCCACGTTGTGCTAGATGCATCTGTTGTTGTACTTTCTGAAGCACCTTCCGTTGTCTCTGTTTCTAGTATAGTAGTTGGTTCCCAAGTCGTAGTAGGAACATTTGTAGTTGGAACGTCTGTCGGAACTTCAGTTGTAGTCGGTTCTTGTGACGTTGTTGGAGCCCACGTTGTGCTAGATGCATCTGTTGTCGTACTTTCTGAAGCACCTTCCGTTGTCTCTGTTTCTAGTATAGTAGTTGGATCCCAAGTCGTAGTAGGAACATTTGTGGTTGGAACGTCTGTCAGAACTTCAGTTGTAGTCGGTTCTTGTGACGTTATTGGAGCCCACGTTGTGCTAGATGCATCTGTTGTCGTACTTTCTGAAGCACCTTCCGTTGTCTCTGTTTCTAGTATAGTAGTTGGATCCCAAGTCGTAATAGGAACATTTGTAGTTGGAACGTCTGTAGGAACTTCAGTTGTAGTCGGTTCTTGTGACGTTATTGGAGCCCACGTTGTGCTAGATGCATCTGTTGTACTTTCTGAAGTACCTTCTGTTGTCTCTGTTTCTAGTATAGTAGTTGGTTCCCAAGTCGTAGTAGGAACATTTGTGGTTGGAACGTCTGTCAGAACTTCAGTTGTAGTCGGTTCTTGTGAAGTTATTGGAGCCCACGTTGTGCTAGATGCATCTGTTGTTGTACTTTCTGAAGCACCTTCCGTTGTCTCTGTTTCTAGTATAGTAGTTGGTTCCCAAGTCGTAGTAGGAACATTTGTAGTTGGAACGTCTGTCGGAACTTCAGTTGTAGTCGGTTCTTGTGACGTTGTTGGAGCCCACGTTGTGCTAGATGCATCTGTTGTCGTACTTTCTGAAGCACCTTCCGTTGTCTCTGTTTCTAGTATAGTAGTTGGATCCCAAGTCGTAGTAGGAACATTTGTGGTTGGAACGTCTGTCAGAACTTCAGTTGTAGTCGGTTCTTGTGACGTTATTGGAGCCCACGTTGTGCTAGATGCATCTGTTGTACTTTCTGAAGCACCTTCTGTTGTCTCTGTTTCTAATATAGTAGTTGGATCCCAAGTCGTAGTAGGAACATTTGTGGTTGGAACGTCTGTCGGAACTTCGGTCGTAGTCGGTTCTTGTGACGTTATTGGAGCCCACGTTGTGCTAGCTGCATCTGTTGTCGTACTTTCTGAAGCACCTTCTGTTGTATCTGTTTCTAGTATAGTAGTTGGATACCAAGTCGTAGTAGGAACATTTGTGGTTGGAACGTCTGTCGGAACTTCAGTTGTAGTCGGTTCTTGTGATGTTATTGGAGCCCACGTTGTGCTAGATGGATCTGTTGTCGTACTTTCTGAAGCTCCTTCCGTTGTCTCTGTTTCTAGTATAGTAGTTGGATCCCAAGTCGTAGTAGGAACATTTGTGGTTGGAACGTCTGTCGGAACTTCGGTCGTAGTCGGTTCTTGTGACGTTATTGGAGCCCACGTGGTGCTAGCTGCATCTGTTGTCGTACTTTCTGAAGCACCTTCTGTTGTCTCTGTTTCTAGTATAGTAGTTGGATCCCAAGTCGTAGTAGGAACATTTGTAGTTGGAACGTCTGTCAGAACTTCAGTTGTAGTCGGTTCTTGTGACGTTATTGGAGCCCACGTTGTGCTAGATGCATCTGTTGTCGTACTTTCTGAAGCACCTTCCGTTGTCTCTGTTTCTAGTATAGTAGTTGGATCCCAAGTCGTAGTAGGAACATTTGTAGTTGGAACGTCTGTAGGAACTTCAGTTGTAGTCGGTTCTTGTGACGTTATTGGACCCCACGTTGTGCTAGGTGCATCTGTTGTTGTACTTTCTGAAGCACCTTCTGTTGTCTCTGTTTCTAGTATAGTAGTTGGATACCAAGGTGTAATAGGAGGATTTGTGGTTAGTATGTCTGTCGGAACTTCAGTTGTAGTCGGTTCTTGTGTCGTTATTGGAGCCCAGGTTATACTAGTGGCATCTGTTGTGGATAAAACTTCCTCTGTAGTTGTGGAGATAGTTGTAGGTACCTCTGTTATGGGAGTTTGGGTGGTCGTTGTCGTTTGAATAGTTGTAGTGGATGGGGTAGTTGTTGATATAGTAGTTGGTAAGTTTGTTGTTGTACTCGCTGTGCAGTTTACCAGAAAAGGAAAATTGCATACCTGAAAATTAAGGTATATATTTTATTACGTATATAACTATATATAATCTTTAACAATGAAATTAGTGAATATTCGCTACTGGAAAAACTCCTTTACTACCTTTACTAGGTTAAATTGGTGTTCAAATACACTTATACTTATATACATATAGATTTATATATTATAAACTTTACATTTATAGTGTTGTTATGTTTGGTTGAATAAGGCACTAGTTACTTTGTAGAAATTCATCATTAAATATTATAGTGGATGTAGTAGTGGTCAATCGATTCCAGGCGGAAGTGCAAAATAGCGTACACTATATTATATTGTTATGTTGTTATTAATTATTATAGTTTTTAAACCCACATACATGGGCACAATTGAAAATCAGCGCTGAGGTCACTTGCAAAAGTGGCAACCAGCACATGCTAAATCGTGTGCCATTGTAGAAATACTAGGGCATAATTTTAAAATGTTATAAAGTTTAATTTCTCTTATGTTATCTTCTTATATAAATTTCTTCTGTACGTGTGTATGTCACTGAACTCTTCCTTTAGTTTTTTGTTGGACCGATTTTGATGAAATATTGTGTGCGTGTTCGAGTGGATCCGAGAATGGTTTTGATTCACAATTGGACATGGTAGGTGGCGCTGCGGTTGAGTTTTAGAATATTTTTTATTATCAAGACAGGACAACGTCCGCCAGGCCCGCTAGTGTTATATATATATATATATATATATATATATATATATATATATATTTCTAACTATTTTTTTCCTATTGTATTAGCTACGATAAATATATTTACTTTTTTTTTTTTTTTTTTTGGTCGGGGGAAAGGGAGTGTATTGGGCCAAAGGGAAAAAAAAAAAAAAAAAAAAAAAAAAGGGGCCCGAGAAAGAAAAAATAATCATGGGGGGGGCGGGGTGCGGGCGGAAAGGCCCCCCCCCCGGGGGGGGGGAAAAAGGGGCGGAAGGGGCAAAGGGGGGGAGGGGGGGGGTCCGTGGGGGAGGGGGGGGGGGGGCCGGGGGGAGGCCCCCCCCACTTTCTTTCAAATAATAGACACTACTAACTTCTATTTAATTATTTTCTGTTTCAACAGTGGTAAGGAAAGTAACACAAATAATCACGACAAATTAATTCCGTTGATTTAAATGATCGTTAATAATAATTAATTATCACTTTCATGGATTTCGATAGTGACTCGTTTAACGCGATGATAGGTCATTTAAAAGGCTATTTAATTGATATGTCTTAAACTTACTGATCTCTAATGATTTTTTATAATATTTTACAGCCCAGACTTAAAGAATAACCACAATGAATATAAAAATCGATACTCAATTAAAATTTAGCAAAAAAATAAAAGTCGTCTCATATGAGTAATGTTTATGCGCGAAATTATAGAAAAAACAAATCAGAAGAAACCAATCGGAACGCTTCTTATAATTTTTACTCGATATTTTCATGGAAAGTCTACGACGTCGTTATTATTACATTAGGTAACTATACATGAATATCTTTTTTTAGTAGGACTGTGTATTTTTTCTTTATATCATAATAGGCAAACGAACTGGTGTGTCACCTTGTGTTAAGAGATCACCACCGTCCATAGAGAGTCCACAGAGGAGTCGCAAGTACGTTGCTAGCCTGTGTTTGGGAGAAGGGGGAATGGGGAAGAGGGGAGGGACATGGAAGTTGGGTATCCGAGGCTCTCACTGACCGAACGAAACGCAACAATGCAAGCACTGTTACTACATCCGTTTACTATAAGAGGGTGGGTGAGAGAGCCGACGCATTCATGCTGAAAGCAGTAATAGCTTCAGCGTGGCTCTACCATCTATCTAAATATAATATAAAATAATGGTATGAACAGCACAGTTTGAAAGCAGCAGCGGTCACAGAGGGATGACTGTACCCGAAATACGACTCAAATAAGTATGGTCACTAAGTTGGTTTTTACATCTGACGTACGGTGGTCGGTGTTTTTTGTATCCCTTATAGGTTTTAACGTATAACCACAATACCACCTGATGGTTAATGACGATTTAGTCTAAGATAGTAAATACGCTCAACGTAGAGAGGCTGGGCTTTAAGTGCAGTTGCTGGAAGAAGATTTCATCTTGAGATTGATAGGTAGTCAGGAGTACTTAGAAAAAGTCCTACCCATTATGCTATAGTGTCATTACTATGTGTTCCTTCACCGAAAGTTCCTGCTCATTTACAATGATTCCATCCTACGTCGATCGATTTATCTGAACAGGTTTACCACTAACAGCATATCCAAATACAAATTTAAACTAATAAATGAGCTGTTTGATATCGAATTTTTAACTCAAGTAAACTGTTCTCGTAGTGTCTTTCGGTAGCAAGTCACACCGAACTGTTTAACTGTCACCTGACCTCAGAAATACTTGTCCATTTATACCAGATCTTTTACCCAAAACTAAATATCAACGCAATGCTGTCTGAATGACAAACTTATCAATAAAATGTAAAGATAAACTATAAACAACACAATCAATCGAAAGAATAACAAAATATAATAATTATAGGCCTTAGTACCATTAGAGAATGCTTGCACGCAGATGGATTACCTAATGTAGTGACTTATTATCATTTTATGAATAAAGCATTAAGTTTCTAATAAAAAAATACCAGGTGACAGGTTAGACACTCGAGTTTTGGATATGACATATGGTAAATTTACGTATAAAATAATAAATTAAAAAAATATAATAAAAAAAGAAAACTTAAGTTAAAGTTTGTAAGCTTTAAAAGTTAGCTAAAACGTGTAAATAAAATAATAATCCTAAGTGCGATGACCGGTGCAAAAGTTTTGAGGTAAAACGGGAATAAACCTTTTTGTTTTGCCTGATGTCCCCGTCCCTTTAAATGAAAGTAGATAAGACGGTTATTAACACTGTGCTTTAAATAGACGCGTAAAGGATTGGGTTAATTTAGATAATTAGGTAAATATTAGCACTATTTAAATTTATTTAAAGAGATCGAGGCCAGGCTTCAAAAATGCTTTGTTAAAAGGCGGTATATAAATAAAAATCAATTGCCGAATGAATTTAAGACGTATATATCACTTCAAAACGGCTGCATCTATTTTGCTAATTATTCATTTCTTGTTTGTAATTGTCAAAACGGGGAAAGAAGATGTTTGGAATATCGTGCGGAAAGATATATATTTTAAGGTTCTGTTACCTCTATTAAAATAACCTTAAAGTACTTGAATAATGTAATTTTCAGTATATTAGTTTTATGATGGATTCGTTTTTTTTTTTGTACAGGCTAGTGTCTTTTTCTTTATCTTATGTACGTACACGCTGCGTCCACATCTAGAAGAGTACAGTCATCGCAAGATTTTCCAATATTATTTTTAAGTATATACCTAAATCGTAGTCAGTTTTGTCGACCGCTAAAAGTCGAGGCAGTCATAAGGATTGCCGATAGACGTGAAAACTCAAAATAATGAAATAATTGGTCTTAATTTTTAAATTATTATGTTGGGGCCGGAGACGTTGTCGCTGATTATAAAGAAACCTGGAAAATTATATACCAAAACGTTCCTCGTGAATCACTTTATCCACTGGTGAAAACCGTATAAAGATTTGTTCAGTAGTTTTTGAGTTTATCGCGAACAGACAGACAGACAGATGCGGTAGGGGACTTTGTTTCATACTATGTAATGATTATTTAAATCTCATTATTTACTAATAAATTATTAACATTAGTATGGTAATTACATCTATTCGCACTCGGAAGAACAATTATATACATTACTATCCTGCACGTAAAGAATTTTTTACTTCAAAAAACAATTGGGTTAAAAACCTCCATTAGAAAGGTGAGTGAGTAAGTAAGAAAGAAGATGGTAGGGAGATTTTAAAGATATTGAGTGATTGACTGACAACGCAGTTAGTAGGTTCATTCGTCGGACCGTGGATACTCCGGCACGGGACATTGTGGATCATAGCTTAAAAATGGCCATAGAGGATAAAAATGCAATCACCAAAAAGGTAAAAACGACATTAAAAAATCCGTCCCAAAGGAGCTACCAGTTAAGTAAAAAAATAATAACAATAAATAAAAAATCCCAATAGTTGCTCACAGATAGGAATTGTGATGTATATAATAAATTAAACGAAAGCAAAAATATATAGACCTCTGCAGAAGAAAAAAGTAAGTTTAATAAAATCTATACATATAATAAGAATGTAAATTTAACGTGTCTGTACTTTTCGAGTTTCGAGAAAAAAACTATTGCATGTGTCTAGGAATAAGTAATAGAATACATTTCAATCATTTTTAGAAATGTCTGTTTGTCTGTCTGTTTGTATGAACACGCATCACTGCTAAAGTAATGGGTTCACAATAAACCCTTACAAGCAAATCGTACAACATATCTTCGGGAGTAACTTAGTCTTTGTTTCATTAAAATCGGTCCACTCTATCAAAAGTTATTGTAATTTTAATGACGACGCGGCGTAAATACGCGAGAAAAGTAGACAAGTAAATGGACTTTATACTGATGACTTTATTAATCATTGTTTTTACATAAGGTTCCACGCAGACGAAGTCGCGGACACAGCTAGTATATATATAAAATTGACGCTCGCTTGTTAATTTGCTATTTTATTAGATTACAATCCTACTGTAAGGGAAAGATTTAGTAACGCTATATAAAACTTACTTGCAATTCAAAATCGAACAAAGTCCCCGGAGCACAGTTCATCAGCACTTTATTCCCGTGTACGCATTGGTAGAACTTCGAACAGTCGTACTCATGTGGTAGTAGATGGTGCACGTGGAAATCTGCCGGACAACCATTTGGCAGGAACTCATCTTCTGGTGTCGGCCGTTGTGTCGTTGTCGTTGTTGTGGTTGTTGTTGTTGGCGCTTGTGTAGTTGTTGTTGTTGTTGGCGCTTGTGTAGTTGTTGTTGTTGACGTTGTCGTTGTTGTACCCATAGTGCAGTTGACCATAAACGGCCAGCTGCACAGCTACAACATAATAATTAATGACATATATATTACGCACGGAGTCATACTACATACGATCATAGAGTGTCTCTTACTTATTTAATTACTAGAAACTTTGAAAAACTAGGCGTCCCATGTTTCAGACTCCGTAAAACCAGTAACAGTTATTTAGGTAATAGTGTTAGGTTTTACAACAAAGTTTCAAAACATATTACCGATCTGCCGGACTGTGAGTGCCATGTCAAGCGGATTTTGATGTCAAAAGGCTATTATAGAGTAGATCAACATGTGAACGATGGTGATATCTGGAATTGACTCCTCTCTCTCTCTCTCTCTGTATCCACTAAAAGCGATTGTAACGTGTAATGTATTTTAAAAAGATAAACCGGATCGAGTTTCTTACCGGTTCTTTTCAATAAATGAGTTGTTCTTCGAGCCGGTAGTAGTTTTAACGTTCATAAGTACCTTCCTAGGGCCTAAATTGAATAAAGTACGTACGATTTTGATTTTTGTTATACAGTATCCAGAATCTTGTCCACTCTACTTCAAATATGTAACTTTAAGAAAAAACGGGATCCGCGATTTTCCATATAAATGTATAGGATTGGATTGGATAATGGAAGTAGAGTAAATATTTTAATATCATACAATTGATACCTATGACTGGTGTATTCCTAGGTTTTTCTTTTTCACTAAATTATGTACTATATTACTTGAAGCTTCCAAAAGTAATGAAATTTCCCAATTATACTGCCGTTTCAGACATGCAGGGAACCAATTTGAGAAATATAATTAGTGAGTACAATCTTATACACAGTCAAATTGATAATGTGCTTTTGGACCTTGATATAAAAACTAACAATCTAAAAATTTGTTTATCTAAAAAACACTTACTGGTCCTTAATGAGTCTGAAACATGGAATGATGAATTTGTCACTGTTTCTAGTATTTCAATTATTATATATCTGTTTTTTTCTTAAATCCATAGTATGAGAGAAAAGACACCTAATTTCGAAAACTTTTGACGATTAAATATCTTTGCTTAAAGGCTAATTTACCTGTAACTGAAAGTCGAACCATGTCCCAGGCATGCAACTGAAGAGTATCTTGTTTCCATTGACGCAATGGTAGAATTTAGAACAATCGTACTCGTGTGGCAACAAGAGATGGACACTGAAATCAGCGGGACAACCATTCGGCAGGAATCCATCTACCGGTTGCTGAGTTGTGGGTTGCGTTGTTGTTGTTGTTGGTGTAGTTGTTGTTGTTGGCGTCGTTGTTGTAGTTGGAGTTGTTGTTGTTGTTGATGTCGTTGTTGTTGTTGTCGTCCCTGGCGTACATTGTACCGCGTGGGGCCAATTACATATCTGTAATAAGTAATATATAATATACTAACTCATACTCGCAACTTGGTCTAAATCACTTATTCTATATACTATTATTTATATTGTATATGTATAGGAAAAAACATAAACACCAAAACGCTTGCCCTATTTCTCAATAGCGAGATAACATACATCGCTGAACGCGTAGTACTTAGCCTCGTTTCATTATCATTCAATTGTTGTTCTTTTTGGGTGATTCAAGAGACAAGACACAAGACAGGAAGCTCTAGCATACTCTTGTTTGGCCAACATTTTTGCAGTGCCTCCAACGATACCCGTAATGTAAGAGCTATCACAAAGTATGCTCGCAAAAGTGTTTAAACACTTATTTATTTAATGAAATGGCTAAATAGAATAACCATCTTTTATCAGTGTCGATTGATTGATTACTGTATTTGTCGTTGTGAAGATCAATTTATGTGGAATAGTGCAGTGGATAAAAATGTATTACTCTTTGGCACCTCCCGGGGAGCACGTGCAGGGGAATGAGAGGCACTGCCTATGGACGTGACTAACATTAGCCCCCCCATCAAGCACATCTATATAACTGAAATAAAATCTTCAATCCCAAATCAGCCAGATTTACGTGGAACGGATTAATTAACTTCGCAAAAACATTACCTGATTAACTACATCGAACAGTAGCCCAGCGCTGCATTCACGGAGTACTTTCTCTCCATTGGTGCACTGGTAGAACTTGCCGCAATCTGTCTCGTGCGGCAACAGGAGGTGTATGTGGAAATTTGACGGGCATCCATTGGGTAGGTACTGTGCTGAGGACGCTGCTATCAGTGTTAAAAATATAATCGCTTTGTACATTATCTAATCTGGAACAAAATGGACATCATTATCATATCAACCTGTAAAAGACCCAATATAACCCTGGTCACAGGCCTCTTCCTGAAGGAAGTTATGGGCATATAAATCACCTGCAACAGTCCATGACGTAATGGCTTACGACTACATTGACTCTTTTCGTTGCGCGTTCTTTCAATCTGTGATACCGTTCAAGATATTCATTGGAAATATATGCAGTAAAGGTCAATTTTAATCTATATTAATTGTCCAAAGTAACTAATGTATTTAACTGGACAACGACGGATACTGTATTGGTTAAAATAACATCGCTAATAATTAATTATTTTTTAATAATATATAAAACACGACAATGATTATTGTGAGTTACTCTTAGAAGAGACATAGACAAGCTGAAAGTTTAGACAGTAGCTATTTATGGAGAATACTCTGCACTCGGTTCTCGTACTGAATCAATTTAAAAAATACGTGCTCCATATTTGACCTAATTATGTAGAAACATAAAAAATTATACACAATCCTCTGCCCGTCTACGTTAAAGCATAGTGTCGATGACATCATGGTGGCATCACTTTCACTTGAAAGTGCAAGAACAAAACAAAAGGGTTTATTGTCCGTTTTATTATCGAAGGTTATTAACTCTGCGTCACCCCTTACAACTTTCGGCACTGGTCATTGCACCTGGGTTTATTACGATTGTATTTCTACTTTTAAAAGTCTTAGAACAAACTTAAACTAAGGTTCTCTTTGTTGTTTATTAGTATTTGTTTTTATATTATTATTTTATATGTTAAATGTGACCATGAACTATCATCTCTTAGAATACTGTAAGCGACTAATCTAACACCTAGTGTACCGCCCAACTACAGGGCTATAGGCCACTTCCCGAAGAAAGGTATGCGGATAATCACCACAGGCGAATCCAAGACGTATTGGCGATAACAAGCTCCGATAAATCTATATCTATATTGTCCTCACATACGGTGCTTCTACAAGAATAATTCTCAGGTTCAAAATTCTTTCCTCATGATGTTTTCTTTCACCGTCAGCCGATACTCTTACCAATCAAAACACTTGCAGTAATAAAACAGAAACGATTGTCACCTGGCATTCGGGGCACACATTACATATCCCAGTTAATATGCAATATTTCTAGATAGCTCGCGAAAAGAAAAACAACTTGAGGAGAAAACACCTGATCACACAGTGTATTTGCGTATTTTTAAAACCGCGACTTCGGATCGAGTAGAAGTTAGCAAAAAAAAATTAGGTTCGATGTAAAAGTATACATGTAACGTGCGCGGTTCTTTGCACTGTATATTTAGTTTATTATATTTGCCGGTAAAGCCTATCTTTCTTACATTAAAGTAGTCTATATTACTCGTTATGACATTAGCTATCTGCCAGTGAATGTCACGTCAAAATCAATCCAATCGTTTCGAAGTTTAGTCAGAACAAACAGACAGAAAAAAAATTAAAATGTTATTTTTTACTATAAGTTTGTTTTGTTGTGTATACTTTCATATTCGTTTAGTAAAAGGCTGTTATTTTGTCATTACAAACAAACAATTCAATTTTATTTATATGTTTCATTGTATTACATTTTGTTTTTATATACCGTCAGATATTTAAACAGTTTGACCATACATTTGGATACAAAAATAATCATTCAAATTAGGAGTAAGTTTTCCGAGATTTAAACATTTATTATATTTACTTAGTAAGTTAATTAACGTTGGTATATTAATCCAAGATATACCAGGTGACTGTTCAGACACTCGCAGTATTTTAAGATATGACAGTTCATGGTCACATTTAACATATAAAATAGTAATATTAAAACAAATCCTAATAAACAATCAAGAAAACCTAAGTTACAATTTATTCTAAGACTTTCAAAAGTATAGCTACAAATGTGTAAATAAAATAATAAACCTAAGTGCAATGACCGGTGCCAAAAGCTACAATGGGCGACCCGGAGTTAATAACTTTAGATAATAAAACGGACAATAAACCCTTTTGTTTTCTTCCTGACGTTCCCATGTTCCCTTTCAAATTAAAGTTAAATCACCCGACGGTCATTGACACTGTGCTTTAACATAGACACGTAGAGGATTGTGTATTATTTTTGGTATTTTTGTAAATAATTACGTCAAATATTAAGCACCTAATTTTTAATTGATTTAGGACGAGAATCGAGTGTAGAGTGTCCTCCAGAAATATTGCTACTTTCTAAACAGTCACCTGGTATAGATTACAACACAATTTTAAATAAATGCTTTTTCATGGAACATATTTTAATTCTATTAGTTTAAATCGTTCCTACATGATGCTATAATGCCTCAACTTCCAATCTTCATATTAATTCGTATGTAGACATTTTAACATTGCAAATCATTACATAGTATAAAACAAAGTCCCCTACCGCGTCTGTTTGTCTGTCTGTTCGCGATAAACTCAAAAACTACTTAACGGACTTTCAAGCGGTTTTCACCAGTTGATAAAGTGATTCATGAGGAATGTTTTAGTATATAATTTGTCAAGGATTTTTTTATAATCAGGGCGGGACAACGTCTGCCGGGACCGCTAGTGTACTATATAACACTCGCAACACATCCCGACTTCGCATATCTGCAAATTACTAGTATGACGTTATAAGAATTTAAATCAATTAGATACAAACTTATGGTTTCGTTAGTCATCTAGATCTATACATATATTTATTTATTTATTTATTTACACATTATGCGTTAAATACGCAATGGCGGACTTAATGCCGAAGGCATTCTCTGCCAGTCAACCAATAGGTGATGCAGAGATAAATGTTGGTAGGTGTAAAAGGTGAGGTTTTTATAAAATAATGTTTAACCTATTTTTAATATCACAATATATAAATAAAATATCAAGACTACTATATAAGAATACTATATATATAATAGGAATTTAAATCTTGCGTGTCTGTAGGATTAGATTTTTGTGAAAAAAATCGTTGCAGGTGTCTCAGGATGATTAATACATTACATTTCAGTCCTTTTTAAAATTATCTGTGTGTTTGTTTGAACACGCATCACTGTCAAAGTACTACGTTCACGATAAAACCTCGAAAATTACAAAGCATATCCTCGGGTAACATTTAGTCTTGGTTTCAGTAAAATCGGTTCACTCTATCAAAAGCTATTGTAATTTTAATCACGACGCGACTTAAGTACAAGAGAAAAGTAGATACATAAACGGAGTTCATATATTCAGATGATTTTATTAGTCACTGTATCTTTAAATGAGGTTCCACGCGGACGGAGTCGCGGCACAGCTAGTAGAAACTAAGAATCTTTACACAAACAAATCGTTTTAAATTGAGCTTAATTTTTAATCTATCATATCTTTTAGGACATTAATTGAAATGTTATATTTTAACATGTCACTTTTGTCTACAATAAATGCCCAACGCGTTCAATTATTAAAGTAGATAAGGATTAAAATGGATTGGCAAGGATAGGCCACGGCAATAGTCGCGGTGTCCCAACACGCTAAACACGAAGCTATTATTGCTTCATTATTAAAATTCGTCTAAACACTTGTTCTGCACTGCACAATACATTCCACTATTATTTGCTCACGGTGTTGGTTCTATCGTTTGATCACTATTTTAAAGTTCCTTTATCATTATTCAGTCGTCAACCGCGTTCATTATTATCACAATTCCAGGATACACGAAAAAACCGAATAATTCGACGTAAACAAAATATCCACAAGCACATATCACTCTCATAAGTGTTTCTCGGTTTACTTTTTACGGTTTACGCACCGTGACATGCATTGGGTTCCAGTCGAAAATCAGCGTTAAGTGTTTCTCATAACACTAGCATATGCTGAACTAAACACCGGTTCACAATGCTGAGATATACACATTGTTTTCCACCCTTGTATATGTGTATATTATATAATGCATTATGAATAAAATATTTCATCCTTTCATTTTATTTGTTTAGTTTTTTTTTGGTAACCAATTTTCAGTAGATTATTACTGCCATTGTCGAGTAGGTATATATTACAAGTTGCTTGCGAACACTTCAATACTCTAACAAGATGGTGGCCGTCTTGTTAGAACTTTCCTGGGAGTTTTTATGGCAAGTTAGATCCATGCTCCGTAGTATTATTTTCCATCCACTTCACTTGTGCACAGTAACCGAATTATATTACGTAAGACACCACCAATATTA
This sequence comes from Antheraea yamamai, assembly GCA_036509395.1. Taxonomy (NCBI): domain Eukaryota; kingdom Metazoa; phylum Arthropoda; class Insecta; order Lepidoptera; family Saturniidae; genus Antheraea; species Antheraea yamamai. Next base: position 10,174,263 of record AP028425.1, on the reverse strand, counting down.
CAAAATATAGAGTCAAATAATACAAGATTGTGAAATATATGTAAAATCCACTACATGGCATTTATGGCCATGAAAAAGCATTTATTTAAAATTGTGTTGCAATCTATACCAGGTGACTGTTTAGAAAGTAGCAATATTTATGGAGGACACTCTGCACTCGATTCTCGTCCTAAATCAATTAAAAATTAGGTGCTTAATATTTGACGTAATCATTTACAAAAGTTTAGTTACAAGTTTACGCCAAAAACTCCGATTTTCTATTCGTTTGCTTTGATTTTTGGCAACCAATCTTCTGTAGATTATCTCTGCCATTATCGAGTAGGTAATGGTATTACAAGTATACTGCAATGACTTGAATGCTTTAAGAAGGTGGTGGCCCGCTTGCTAGAACTTTCCAGAGAGTTTTTGTGGTAAGTCAGAATCCATGCTCCGTGGTACTATTTCCCATTCACTTCACTTGTACACAATAACCGAACTATGTTACGTAAGACGCCACCAATATTACAAAATATAGAGTCAAATAACACAAGATTATGAATAAACTATAAAATCCACTACATGACATTCCGAGATCCCGCCAAAAATTCCAAATGTTTCTCTAATGTACACTATTTTTTCTAAAACTTCGCATTTCCATATTGTTTTACAACTATTAATTTTGAAAAGCCTCTAAACAAACTAAATCGAAAGTGCAATAAAATTTTCCCATAATTTTATATTATATTTTTCTTTATTTACATATAAGTTCATATTTATATCTATTAATGGAAATAATAAAATAAATTATTATAGCGGCAAAGAGTTGAGAATATCAAAATGGCGGACATTTTATTGAGAGTACGTTTTCGATTACAAAATATAAAACGTAAAAAAAAAATAATTAAATCCAATCTAATTATTTCACTACAACATACCGTTTGTAATTATTTTTTTACTTATTTTAACACTTCAAACTAAATTCTATTTAATATTTCAAATTACCTTGCACTTGACTAACTGTACGCATAATGTTTGTTCACTTGTCATTAAAACGAAGGCGATTTTTCGTGTCCCTCCTTATATCTATCATTTATCTAGATCTATGTAATTATCTTGTAAGATCTACATATAATTCAAGCGTTGTTTTTAGATTGGGCGACGGAAAGATAAACGAGTTTTGGCGGGATCTTTGTTCAGCTTTTTTATTCATAATATTCAGTTATATCACCCGGTATTTTATAATATTCATTATAATCTAGCTTGGTTTACTTGGACAAATTAAGAGGATGAATATAATAACATGGAACATGTATTCTAAAATTTGACGAAATATTTCTGGTTGTTTCTAATAGGCCGCCATCTTGTTTGAAGACAGAGTCATTACAAGTACTGTTGGGAGTTTTTGGCAGTATCTTTTTTTTTTGAACTTTATTTTTGGCAATCAATCTTATAGATTATTACTACCATTGTTGAGTAGTTAATAGTATTACAAGTTCTTCTTCCATTCCATTTTTGGCAACCAGTCTTCTAGTAGACTATTACTGCCATTGTGAAGTGAGTATCGATATTACAAGTGTCTTGATATAATTTCAACGAACTAATAAGATGGTGGCCATTTGTTGAACTTTCCATGGAGTTTTTGTGGCATCTAGAATTCATGGTCCGTGGTTTTTTTCCATTCACTTCAGTTATGCACAATAAACAAACTATATTACATAAAACACCACCAATTTTACACAATATAGAGTCAAGTAACACAAGATTATGAATAAAATATAAAATCCACTACATGACAACCAAAATCCCGCCAAAAACTCCTAGCAGTATCTTGGAATGTCATGTAGTGGATTTCATACTTTATTCATAATATTGTGTTATTTGACTCTATATTTTGTAATATTGGTAGTGTTTAACGTAATATAGGTTATTGTGTACAAGTGAAATGGATGGAAAATAATACGACGGTGCATGGATTCTGACTTGACACAAAATCTTGTCAGAATATTGAAACGATCGCAAGAAACTTGCAATATCATTATCTATTTGACAATGGCAGTAATAATATACTAGAAAATTGGTCGCTAAAACTACAAGAAAAATAAAAAACTAATTGAGGTATTAATACGATAATTCGTGACGCGAAATCATAAGTTTTTGTAGTGACATAAAAACCGCTTAACGCGCCTAAAGAAGTTTCACTTCAAAAATATTACTCCCAAGAGATAGGACAAATATACATTAATACGAATGAAGCTACGAGCAAAAGTTAGTTATTTATAAGATTTTATAGAGAACTAGCTTCTGCCTGCGACTTCATCCGTGTGAAATAGTTACTTTGGGCTAACGCTAACACACAGCGGAAGCTCCCAAAAAGAGAAAAAACCCGATTTTGAAATATTGTTCATTGGTGCTCCGCTCCTATCGGTCTTAGCGTAATGATGAGCTCGATAAATTTCTCGATAAATGAGCTATTTATTACTGAAAGAATTTTTCAAATCGGACCAGTAATTTTTGAGATTAGCGCGTTCAATCAACTAAACAAACAAAGCCTCTAACTTTATAATATATTATTACTACTCTTCTCTCATACTTACCTCGAGCCGTCATTCAAATTACAATAACTTTTGATAGAGTGGACCGATTTTAATGAAACAAAGACTAAGTTACTCCCAAGGATATGCTTTATGAATTTTATTGTGAACCCAGTACTTTAGCAGTGATGCGTGTTAATACAAACAGACAGACAATTCTAATAAAGTAAATTTTCAAAAAAAAGTATTAACCGACTTAAAAAAAAAAAAAAAACCCAAAAGGCAATAAAAAGGGAAAAAAAAATATTTTATAAAATAAACAAAATAAAAAAAAAAATATAAATATGTGTGCTACATAGAGATATATTGGAAGTGGGTGAAAAAAAAAATTTAAAATTTTTTAAAGAAAAAAATATAAAAGAGAGGGGAGAGAGGAATTAAAATTTTTAACTATTTAAATGAAATAATTTTTGGTTTGAACATAATTTCAAAACATATCTAAGGAAAAAAAATAATTAAATTTTTTTATTTAATTTGTTAATTTTATAAAATTTTTTTATTTTTTTTTTTTTTGTGTTTTAGGGTTTTGAATTAAAATTAAATTTGTTAAAATTTTTTATTTAAAATTTTTTTTTTTTTTTTATTTTTATAAAAAAAAAAAAAAATTTACTAGCAGTGGCCCCGGAATTCGTTTTACCAAAAAAAAAAAAAAAAATTGGGATTTTTTTGGGATGGATATTATTGGGTAAGAAAAAAAAAAAATTTTAAATGTATAAAAAAAAAAAAAAATTAGGGGAACGAAAAAATATAAAAAATATTCTATAATTTCTCCAACAACAAATCGGCAAACAATTAAAAAAAAAAAAAAAAAAATAAAAAAAATAAAAAAAAATGGTGGAGTAAGGAAAAAAAAAAGAAAAAAAAAAAAAAAAAAAAGTTAAAAAAGAATAATATTTTTTTTATAAAAAAGGAGGGAAAGGAAAGATGGGGGTAAGTGAAGGAGAAGGATTGAGGCCGGCGAAGGAAGAGGGAGAAGAGGGGGGAAAGAGGGGTGGTGGGGCGGGAGAAAGGAGAGGGGTAGTATAGTAAAATTAATTTTTTTTTATTTTAAAACGAAAAAAAAAAACAAAACAAAACCAAAATAAAATAAAATAAAAATAAAATAAAAACAAAAAAAAAAAAAAAAAAAAAAGAATGGGATGAGATAAAATAGTTTATTATTTTAGTAATAAAAAAAATTAAAATAAAAATAAAATTATGGGTTTGGAATGGGGTGGGGAGAAGGAAAAAAAAAAAAAGGGAAAGGGGGGGAAGGGAGGATAAAAAAAAAAAAAAAAAAAAAAAAAAAGAATACAACAAAAAAAAAGAAAAAGAAAAAAAAAAAAAAAAAAAAAAAAAATAAATCTCCCTTTAAAAATGATTGAAATGTATTCTATTACTTATTCCTAGACACCTGCAACAATTCTTTTCACGAAAATCGAAATAGTACAGACACGCTAGATTTACATTCTTATTATATGTAAGATTACTTAATATTTCTCCAAATCTAGGGCTTAGATTTTTGATAATGGAGGTAACAGGACTCGTAGGTACAGTTATCAGGTTTACTTCGAGTTATAGAAATCGCTTACTTATCGAGGTTCGTAATAACGAGATTCTACGTCATTAAAAACAGAATAAGGCTATTATAGATTGGATGAATATGTAAACGATGGGGATGCCTGGAATTGACTCATCTCTGTGCATTCACTAAAAACGATTCAAACGTTAATGTTTCTTAAATATATATGTATTAAAAAGATAAACCCAATTGAGTTTCTCGCCGATTTTTCTCGATGACTGGGTTGTTTGTCCGAACCGGTGGTAGTTTTGACGTTCATAAGCGCCTTATTAGGGTCAAAATTGAATAAAATACATTTGATTTTGATTTAGCATTTCACAGCTTTAAACTGTAATTTTTTTTTATACTACGTTGGTGGCAAACAAGCATGCGGTCCACCTGATGTCAAGCGGTCACCGCAGCCTATGGACGCTTGCAACATCAGAGGTGTCTCATGCGCGTTGCCGACCCTTCAATATTCTATTTACTTTCGCCTTGAAGAATGCCAAACTGTAGTCCCCAGCAGGAAAACCTCAGCAGGAAGCGTGCGTGGGAACAAACCCCTCTGAAATCGGACCGTCCGAGACCATTTCGGTTCCAGTGTGTGAGGATGAATTCCCTCCCAACGGAGGGAATTCCCTCCCGATTAGACAAAAACCTGGCAATCCATTTGTACAAACCCTCGGGAAATCCGTAAGAAGGCAGCTAAGGTAAGAGGTGCTGCTCTTCATCAACAGCTTAGATAACGCGCTCCATCACCTTAGAGAGCTAGTAGGTTATAGCGATAGGCCTGCAATTCGATGGATCTGATCTATCGTCTTTTTTGGGCACAGGGTGCACATAGGCTGTCTTCCATAAAGATGGAAAATATCCACTGCGGTATGAGAGTTCTAATAGGCGCTTTAACACAGGACACAACTCTGGAGCACACTGTTTGAACACCACTGCTGGAATGCCGTCTGGTCCACTCGATTTATGAATATCAAGACAGAGCAACTCCCGCTGGACATCCTTTTGTGTGATATTAATTTCCGGCATGGAACTTTCGCACCGCGGGATGGTGGTTGATACGATACCTCCATCGACGTTCATAGTCGAGTTCGAGGCAAAGAGAGTACCCAATAAATCGGCTTTCTCTTTACCGCTATAGGCCAGGTTGCCATCGGCATTTCGCAATGGTGAAGACGACTGCCAAAGTTTCTTCAGCGGCTATGGCAAGCGAACGAAAGGCACGACTCCTAAAAGGGTAACTTGCCAGCCGTGCACCAAATCTGCTGATTAAATTGAATTTAGCTTTGGATATTTGCTTTTTACTAAACCTTGAAGCAGCATTTAACTTACGTTTCACACCAGATGTGTTTGGGTCCCGATTAATTCGAGCCGCAGTCCAAGCCTTGTAAGATGTATGTTTCAGCTTTCTGGCTTTCTTGCAAAGCTGATTATATATGTAATGAATATGTTGTTTGCTGTTAAGGGCAAATAAGACATACGATTGCACAATGTACTCATTAACATGTTGTACAAATAACATGAAGAAAAATACATGCAATCACAATGCTCTTAGTTATTTAGACGGCAAATAATAATTACATAAGACTGTGGATTGAATTAGTAGTACCATGTAACAATGGATTACGCTATTGTTTACGTGATTTTCAACACTTATTAGACCATATTATTGTGCCCTATGTTTGTTATTATACATAAGGTGTAATATATAGGGATCATTTAGTAAATGGATTTAGTAAAAGACCAGCATAATTGAAATACTAAAAATAATAACAAATTGTTAATGTTTCAGGCTCACTAACACCAGTAACAGTATTTTAGGTAATAATGTTAGGTTTTTTTTTATTGTAGCACGGCAAAGTGACTGCATTATGCCTGATGGTAAGCATAGTACAATCTAAAAACAATGTCAACCACCGAGAGACAATCTATCCATTGCCAGTCGCCGATGTCGTGCCGGCCTGCGCAAGTGTCTCCCCGTCACGCTTGAAGGACCCCATGTCATAGGAAGGAGGGAACACACTGGCCGGGAGATTGTTCCACAGCTTCACGGAAAGTAACATTGCATGCATTTTATAACAAAGTACCAAAACACATTACCGATTTGCCGGATAGTGAGTTCGAACATCATGTTAAGCGGGCTTTAATGTCTTAAAGGTTATAATATCTTATTAGGCGGAGCAATATGTGGACGACGGTGATGTCTGGAAATGGCGCCCCTCTCTGTGTATCTATCAAAAACGAATACAACTATCTATGTTTGTATAAAATATGTATGATGAATAATCGAGTCTCTTGCCGGTTCTTCTCGATGACTGGGTTTTTTTTCCGAACACTCTATTAACTTAGCCGTCATCGCAAAAACTTGTTAGTAAAACTGCAATAAAAAAACCCTCAGATTAAAAAATAAATAATTGAATTAAATTTAAGAAGTGTTTTTTCGAACTGACTACGCTATTTACCTAGCAAGGTCTTGCCAGCTTCACCGGACTAAGAATTTAAGAAAGACTTTGGCTGTGTCTATATGTTCTTCTTTCATCTTCTTCTATATAACAATAATCTAAATCAAATGGGTCTGTACTTTTTTGATTTTAGTGACAAAAAAAATTATTGCAGGTGTCTAGGAATAAGTAATAGAATACATTCCAATCATTTTTAGAAATGTCTGTCTATCTGTTTATATCAACACGCATTACTGCTCAAGGACTGGATTCACGATAAAAGTCAATCAAGAAAATCATAATGCATTTCCTCGAGAAACATTTAGTCTTTATTTCATTAAAATCGGTTCTATCTATCAAAAATTATAATATTTTTTGTAATGACGCGGCTTAAGTTCGAGAGAAAAGTAGATAAGTAAATCGACTGCATACATTCAGATGACTTTTAATCGCTGCTTTGTACATAAGGCTTCACGCGGACGGTGTCGCACGAATAGCTAATTATTAGAAATTCGTCTAATTTATTCCCTGAGAACTTAAAACGGCCATTATCATATTAGAATTGGGCAATTTTATATCTTTTAGAAGGTTCTAAAATTATATTACACTAGCGGGCCCGTCAAACGTTGTCCCGTCGTCACTATAAAAAATAATCCTTGACAAGTTATATACTAAAACCTTCCTCATGAATCACTTTATGCACTGGTGAAAACCGCATGAAAATCCGTTCAGTAGTTTTTGAGTTTATCGCGAACAGACAGACAGACAGACGCGGTAGGGGACTTTGTTTTATACTATGTAATGATTATGTTAAAAGTATAATTATAGAAAGATGACTGGTCATAAACACAGATAATATATTTTTTAATGAAAACTTGTTTAGGTGTGTTGAGTGCTATTTTTTTGGGCATGAGATAAACTTATCACTTCGCGTCATGACATGCTAGTAAGCGTGACCGACAGTATTGCGCGCGCGGCTTGCGTTAAACTAGCAGCGAGTACTATAACATCCTGTGTAGATCTAATATTGCTATTTTAGAGCGGGTGCAGCGCATCATATGTTAGATAAATTCATTTAACTGTAGAAAATGTCATATCATTATTGCTCCGAGTGATATAGATAGATGAACAGATAATATCGAATCGAATATCGAATTCGATAAACAAATTCTGAAATTTAAATATTATCATTCACACTATAAATAACGATAAATCCAAAAGAGAACACAGTTTGACGGGGTAGGTAAGCATTCCCGTCCCGCACTGGTTGCGCGACCTCCGTACACCAGGTGGAACACCCGCCAGTAGTGACACGTTTGGACATGTGTCACATTCCGGAATCAGCCGTTGTATATCCTGCAACGGGGGAGGGGGGGGGGGGGGCTGTCACCTGACTTGGTTGATTTCAGGCCGGCATGACAGCGACAACCGTGCGATAGATAGTATGTCTTTCGGTGGTCGCCATTGTTTTTGGATTGTACTGTGCTTACCATCAGGCACAGTACAGTCACTTTGCCGAGCTACAATAAAAAAAAAAACAGTTATTTAATTGTTTACAGTTTTCACTTCTGTCGGCAGTACTTATGACTCTCTGGACTCAACTATGACTGATAATAACATAGTACAATCAAAAAACAACTGCGACCTCCGAGAGACAAACTATCCATCGCCGTTCGCCGCTCTCATGCCGGCCTATATAAATGTCTCTTCACGTTACGTTATATGAATCAATAATATTGGGTATAGTGATATATTCAAGTACTAACTGTGCCCGCGACTTGGTCCGCGTAGAACCTAATGTAAAAAAATAGTGACTAATAAAATCATCTGAATGTATTAAGTCCATTTACTTATCTACTTTTCTGTCGTACTTAAGCCGCGTCGTCATTAAAATTACAATAACTTTTGATGGAGTGAACCGATTTTAATGAAACTAAGACCAAATTATACTCGAGGATATGCTTTATGATTCTATATGCTACAGTATTTTAGCACTGATGCGTGTTCAAACAAAATAACTGACAGACAGATAGACAGATATATCTAAAAATGATTGAAATGTATTTTATTACTTATTCCAAGACACCTGCAACATTTTTATTCAGAAAAATTTTAAAAATACAGACCCGTTAGATTTAAATTCTTATTATCATTACATAGTATAAAACAAAGTCCCCTACCGCGTCTGTCTGTCTGTCTGTTCGCGATAAACTCAAAAACTACTGAACGGATTTTCATGCGGTTTTCACCAGTAGATAAAGTGATTCATGAGGAACGTTTTGGTATATAATTTTTGGTAAAATTTATCATGGATTGTTTTCATAATCAGGGCGGGACAACGTCTGCCGGGCCCGCTAGTATGTATAGATAAAACAGACGTTTCTAGGGAATACACACCGCCTGTGTGTCTTTACTAAACTCAAATAGGAGAAAACCTAAAAAAAAATTCAGCCTTCACCTTTAACGAGGTACGTCCTAACGCGTTATTTGCTTAAACATAATTTATTAATTAGGTTTATCCAGCGTTCTTTCCACAGGAAGGTGGCCAGACATTAGGTCAGCATATTTAGGATAAGTAGAATAAGAAACTAGTTACTCTAGAATTGAGTGCCCTAGAATTGAGACATAGAATAAAAGTCTAATATCGACATTCTTAAGATACACAGCCTCAAAGCGACTCGTAGTCTTTAAAAAGTGAGTTCAAGCGCTCCCGAAGTTAACTGCCTTAATAAAAAAACTTATTTATGAGTAATACAAAAGCAGCAGAGCAGGTCTTCAAAAATACTGACAGATTGACGTTTAGTTATAATTTTATTTACCGACATAACTACGTTTATAAAAAAGTTTCTCTGTGAGCGAGACAAAAACAGCAGGGGATGTATTCAAAATATTATCAGATTAATGTTTAGTTGTTCAGTTCTCGTTTTATTTAATTGTATTGTGGACTATTTGGCTTAATTTTTTTCATGCGAAGCCGGAGCTGACAGCTAATGTTTCTTTGTGCGGCGGTATTATTCATCAAAAGTTTACAATGACTATAAAAAAAATAATAGACAAACCATAATCTACGCGTGACTCAGTAGCAAAATCATAGTTACACAGATATATAACCTTTATCATTATAATAAAATTGCACCAATAACAATCGAGTACTGTCAATCCATATATATTATTGGTCAATATATTTTTTATATTCCAAGAAACGATTAAAATCAATCGACGCGCAAATAAATAAAATTGATTTATTGGTAGATTATTATTTGGTTATAAAAGTTTTTTGTACTTTATAATGACTCATGAACCGATATAGTTTTGACGTGTTCCGAAAGAATCTACAACCTACATGAATTTTGCTTCGACCGTAGTAAAAGACCAACATAAATTAAATAATAGAAACAATAACAAATTGGTCATACTATGTTTTAGGCTCAGTACGACCAATTACAGTTTCTTAGGTAATAGTGTTAGGTTTTATAACAAAGTCCCAAAGCAGATTACTGATTTTCCGGGTAGTGAGTTCACGCGCCATGTCAAGCTGGTTTCAATGTCTAAAGGTTATCGTAGTGTAGATCTATATAAGAACGACAGTGACCTCTGGAAATGACGCCCCTCTATGCATCCATCAAAAACGAATACAAGTATCTATAACTAGCTAACCCGGCTGACGTAGTCCCGCCCTGATTACCCCCCCGCAGACCCCCCTTGTGGGTGGAATTTCGTAAAATCCGTTCTCAGCTGACCTCTACTCGGCGAAAGGAATATTCCTAATATATTTCAAGTCGCTACGCCTTATGGTTCCAGAGATATCGTGATGAGTCAATATATAGGTGGGAATCTCTTATATATATATAGATTGTAACAATGTGTATGATGAAATTATCTTTTCAGATCGTGTTTCTTGCCGGTTCTTCTCGATGACTGGGTTGTTTTCCGAACCGGTGATAGCTTTGACATTCATAAGCGCATTTATAGGGCCTAAATTGAATAAAGTATTATTAATTTTGATTTCGATCTTTCTGAAAATATATAAATGGGTTAAAATAAAATAGCTGAGTACGTTTTCTCCTCTGTTTGCCGACTACTTTTTGTGTTTTTGCTGAATAACTTTTGACAAGCTTTTCATTTGTTCCATCTTTTCTATAATCTCTGTATATATTACAAAAAAAATAATGTCTTTACATAAAGATATATTTTCACATGGACACAGTTGACATAATAGAACAAAATAATAAATTGTTTTGCAAAGAATACTTCAATAATCATCATCTTCTTACCCTTATATTACGTAAGTAGTGTCGGCACAACATATTTTCCTTTTCTGCTCTCCCCTGTCAGATTTCATCTCAGTATTCATACCTTTTATAAGGCTCACTGAATTTGGCCCTACTCTTTTTGATTTTTGGATTTTTTTTATTTTTAATTATTTGTTCGTCGTTTGTTCGTTAATGTTCGAATGTAATAATTGTTTGTTCGTCTTTTTCTACTTTGTACTCATTGCACCTCGGCCGGCTCGCGTTTTCCTTTTTCGCAAGTCTAACCTAACCTAACCGACAAACAAACAAACAAACAAACAATTTTTACATTCGAACATTAACGAACAAACGACGAACAAATAATTAAAAATAAAAAAATCCAAAAATCAAAAACAGTAGGGCCAAATTCAGTGAGCACTTTTATAAACATACCTTTCATATAATTCATCCATACATTTTTCGGTGTTCTTCTAATCCTATATCCGTCCACCAAGAAGAATATAGTTTAATGTATTCTTGTTACATGATTTTAATCTCTTTTTATGATATTGCATGTACTTTTCTCCTCTTTGAGGGCTTTTTCCTCCTCTGCCTCGCCTCTCTCTGCCCCACGTCTTTATCGCCTCTGCACATTAACTCTCTCATCTGTGCATTAATTAAAACTAGTAAAAATATTTTTCTGATAAAAAAATAAAATTGAGTTAACACGGTCTTGGTTGATTTGAATGTGGCCGAATAACAATATTTGTTTCGACAGTCGATTGTTACGATATTATTTCCTGAGTGTTATAAGAGAAGTTTTGGGGGATTGTAAGTTTTTTTTTTTTGTCCTGTGTTATTTGTGTTTGTCGATGTAATATGTAGGAAAGTAAGAAGAAAAAAGGAAATAAGGGGGAAAATAAAAAAAAAAAAGTGGGTTGAAGTGGGCCATTGTCGCGCATTTGGGCGTCCGCGTTGTGCGGGTGGAGGTGGGCTCCGGCGCCCGCCCGGGTGGTAGTGGCTGGCCGGGGATCGCAATGCGGCTTATCCCTTCCTCTCCTTTTCCCCGCCCGCGCGGGCTCGGGTAGTCGGTAAATTACGGGAAAAGTGGGTGGGGGGGGGTGTTAGGGGGGGGGTTGGCGGTGGCGGAGGTGAGGGTGGGGATAGCGTGCTGGTCTGGAAGCGGAAGTGTCGGGGATAAAAAAAAAAAGAAAATAAATCGGTCCGGTGAAGAATAAGATAAGAGGGTTCAAGAATTTTTTTGTGGTTGAATACACCTCCCTTTTTACAGTTAGTGGTAGAACAACCACGAGCATAATTAATTTTTAAATGTCAACGACCAATATTCCCGACATTAGCGACAGGAATGTGCTTTATTGCTATATAGACTAATTTTCGGTACCAACGAATGCTTCATACATTCAATTGTAAATTTACGTAACTGATAACAGATCCCATAGAACTAGGGAAACCGCACACTGATAAATAAGTTCATAACATTCATGTAAAGTTTTTGGCGGGATCTTGGGATGTCATGTGGTGGATTTTATATTTTATTCATAATTTTGCGTTATTTGGTAGTTTATTTTGTAATATTTCTGATGTTTCAGGTAATATAGTTCGGTTATTGTGCACAAGTGAAGTGGGTGGTGAATAATACCACGGAGCATGAATTCTGAAATGCCACAAAAACTCGCTAGAAAGTTATAGCAAGAAGGCCACCATCTTGTTAGTTCATTGAAATGATCGCAATAAATTTGTAATATTAAATATTACAAAATAATATATATAATAATAATCATTACATAGTATAAAACAAAGTCCCCAACCGCGTCTGTCTGTTCGCGATAAACTCAAAAACTACTGAACGGATTGTTATGCGGTCTTCACCAGTGGATAAAGTGATTCATGAGGAACGTTTTGATATGTAATTTTTTTATAATAAGGACAGGACAACGTCTGCCGGGACCGCTAGTAATTAATAATATATTATAATTTGTATTATTGTATATTATATATTACCTACTCGACAATGGCAGTAATAGTCTACTAGAAGATTGGTTGCTAAAAATAAAATAAATCATCCATGTTAAAAGTTTATTCACTCTCGTGTGTCGAGAAATATACTTGTACTTTATGTTAAATTTTAAGTGCTCGAGCTTGGGCCACACTCGCCCATGGTCGACCGAAGCGGCTTGTGTTTCCAGTAGACAAGGTGCTGCAATGTGTAGTTGTAAAACTGCACTGCGCCTTGTTTACCGACACTCGGAAGGCCGGCAGAGCATTATATGGGGGGAGCTAACTATAGGACTCCAGGCAAACGTAGGCTAACACCATCAGCGCCAGCATAAACGTTGGGTGGACGTATTAGGCGATTCGTCGCCTCCTACGTTCGTCCTTCAACTGGGTCAAGGTAAAATGATGTGGGGGGCCCGTCTCACCATTGCACAAGATCTGGTAGACAAACGGGGTGTACCAGGTTGTCTCTCTTCAGCACAAGAGGCCCAGGGTTAGTCTAGGATGCGGAGTGCATTGTCATTCCTTGTCGTCCCGTTATAGCGGTAATGGGTACACCGTGGGATTTTAATGAGTACGACTTTCACACTACCCACTCTCTACCCCGAAAGGACGGTATGTCCATAAGGATATCCCCACAAAAAAATGGTGTACCTGAAAAAGTTGAATCTAAAACTAGTAACAGAGCGAGCGGACGGCCATCGGAAGAGACAAAATCGGTCTGAAGATACTCAGTGAAGGAGCGAAACACGTATAATCGATTGTAATTATTGAACGTTAATTTGTTACATATTTTAATTAATTATCGACATTATAAACGAGTTGATAAAACGGTTATGTAGTTAATCTATATACAGTAGAAGTTGGGGGCGAGAGGTATACTAGCAAAATTTCTCTATGATCTCATGAAAACCTGTTCAGAACTACAACGAGTTTTATACTTGAACGGCTATCTAAAGCTGCATTTGCAGGTTCATACCAAATTTGGATGGGCAAGAGGAGTAGTGAAGATGAACGTTGATGTACATCGGAAAGAGGCCCGCTAATCCTACACCCGTGTCACAAGTCTCGGGAACTACTCGGCGTTTCCCACCCTGACATGCAATGGACCCGGCACCCGCACGGTGAAGAATTTTTTTTTATGTCATAGCAAGCAAACGAACTGTTGGGAAGGGAGGTGGGCCTCCAGCGCTCTCACTGACCAAACGAAACGCAACAATGCAAGCACTGTTACTTCACATCGGTTTTCTATGAGAGGGTGGTAGTATCCCGGGCGAGCCGACCCATTCATGCTCAAACCAATAATAGCTTCAGCGTGGCTCTACCACCTTCTAAAAGAAAAGAATGATAATACGTCTCTCTTCATATTTACAGTTACATACCAACAGACCGCGATCAGGTGCAACCGTCGAACAAAGAACACGGTTTTAATTCTTTTTGTTATTTTAGGTACTAATATTACGCTCTCTCTGTATTACTAGTTTTAGATTTAACTTTTTCAGGTAAAATCCAACGGTTTATGTTAAGGGAGACGTAGTTGCGGCCATTCAGTTCCATACGGAAGTGCAAAGTAACCTCCACTATAATCTTTAATAATGGATTTCCACAAAGTAACGCCTTCTTCAATCAAATATTTTAGTGAAACATTACCTACAATATATAAATATTATAACTAAATTTTATAACAAATTATTTGCGGTTCAGTATGTACGCCTATAGAATGTACCCACTCCCTTGTGATATTAGACAATCAAGATCCGTGACTTTATTTAAAAAATATCTACACCGGTATTACCTCTCGCTGTCCTAGTAGAAAGGTTTTATTGCGTTATTTCTTTTTTTCTATTTATAGTTTTTGTAATTCTGTGGGTATTTATATTGCCACCTAATAGTTTTGTAAATTAAATGTTTATGTTTGCCTGGAAGAGATCGCTCTAAGCGATAAGGCCGCCTAACTGTACACATGTAGTAAACTGATGTATAATCTCGTATATTTTCAACGTATTTGGCAATAAAGAGTTTTTTATTATTATAAAAAAACGCGTAAATATTGTTTAAATTGGCAAAATATAACATTAAACTTTATATCAATTTGACAAAAATCCTGTAATTCGGAAGTTAGGCAAAACGAATGTTTTACACGGTTAGAATGGCAAACCTTTTTGTAAACCTTACTGTTACGCAAGGACTACTGGTTTCTATGATTCTGACGCTAATTGGCACGATAGTAAAGTAAACGGAAGCCTAAAAATAAAGATTATCGGTTAACAATAGAACCAACCGTCCGCTATCCGTTTTTGATTCTCAGAATAACCTTAAATCGCTATCGAAGTATTCAATTCTAGGAACAATACAGTGTGAACGATCGTCACAGATAATATAAATATGTAAGTACGTAAATAACTCGCATATGTAAGTATATTACAATAATAATTTACAATTAATATATCATTTTTCTGTACCATATCTCACGATCTACATTTTTTTTGTAATTGGATTTAGATTTAAAATGTATTCTTATCTGTGATCTAACGTTGATTGCCGTGATTTTTTTTGTTGTTCATTAATTTCAGCTGTGGCATCTTTCTTTTAATGATTTCCCGTTAGTTTTTTTTTCTGTGATAAAATTTACGGCGGCCGAGTTTTTGCCGGGATCTTGGAATGTCACGTAGTGAACTTCATATTTTATTCATAATCTTGTGTTATTTGGCTCTATATTTTGTAATATTGGTGTTGTTTTACGTAATATAGTGTGGTTATTGTGCACAAGTGAAGTGGGTGGGAGATAGTACCACGGAGCATGGATTCTGACTTGCTATAAAAACACTCTGGAAAG
The DNA here is from genome assembly GCA_036509395.1 of Antheraea yamamai. Lineage (NCBI taxonomy): Eukaryota > Metazoa > Arthropoda > Insecta > Lepidoptera > Saturniidae > Antheraea > Antheraea yamamai. Next base: position 10,158,619 of record AP028425.1, on the reverse strand, counting down.
TTCTAACAAGAGGGCCGCCATCTTGTTAGACCATTAAAATGATCGCAAGAGACTTGTAATATGATTATATGACAGTAATAATCTACTAAAAGATTGGTTACCAAAAATAAAAGAAAATAAATATATAATTTGTTATTGTCCAGGTTCTTCAAATTTCGTAATAAATTCGGTATTTTTTAAAGTTATGCTCTCAACAGTCTATTGTCCAGTGCATCATAAGGTCTACATTCGTTTGTATGAAGTTTCAACCCGCACGGTGTTATGACAAAAAAGTTAAATACGTATTGAATACTTGCTTTAAAAAGGTTTCGAATTAAATGCACCGCGGTCGCTGAATGTTCGCCATCTTGCTCTTTTGTCTCGCTTTGGTTACGTTAGGTTAGACTTGCGAAAAAGGATAACGCGTACTTGCCTCGGGTGAGCGCGGTGCATTTAATTCGAAACCTTTTTAAACCAAGTATTTAACTTTTTTGTAATAACACCGTTAAAGTTTTGGATAGTCCAGGAGTTAAATGTTTCCCTTTAGGTTATCTATCAACTTTTTTGTATAAAAATTATCTGCTTCATAGAACTACTATTGTTATTTACCTACTACGTTGATATCGCGTTATAAGATCATAGATAAAGTCATATTTTCTATGATATATTGATATTTACAATTGAACTAGCAGCACGTCCAGTATATACAGGCAGAATGTTTAGACACCTTACACTGTAGCAATACTTATGGACGATACACTGCACTCGATTCTCATTCTCAATTAATAAAAAAATAGATGCTTAATATTTGACGTAATTATAAGCACAGTGTCAATTACCGTCGGGTGATTTCACTCTCACTTGGAAGTGAACGTAGGAACGTCAGGAACAAAATAAAAAGGGGTTATTGTCCGTTTTGTTATCGTAAGTTTTTAACTCTGGGTCGTCCATTGTATCTTTTGACACCGGTCATTGCACCTAGGTTTATAACGATTGTGTTTAAAATTTTGAAAGTCTTAGAACAAACATCAACTTAGGTTTTCTTGGTTGTTTATTAGGATTTGTTTTGTTATTATTATTTTATATGTTAAATGTGATCATGAAATGAAATATCGTAGAATACTGCGAGTGTTTAACCTTACACCCGATATAAGTACTAAAGGAAGTTTGACAGCAAAATATATTTTTGCTTTAATTATCTTTTCTTCTGTACATACAATACATTATCAATATAATAAATATTGAAGGTATAGTGGCTTAGTTGAGAGCGTGTTCGGACACCGCGTTGATGGACGTAGGTTCGAATCCTAACAACTGAGTGAGAGCGCGCGGTGAGTTTTATACCTATAAAATATAAAAAAGCAACCAAAATCAAATCAAAAATATTTTATCCATTTTAGGCCCTGAGAAAGTGCTTATGAAACAACCCAGTTATAGAGGAGAACCGGCAAGAAACTCGAACGGGTTTATCTGTTATGATACATACTTTTACAAATATAGATAGTTACATTCGTTCTTGGTATATGCACAGAGAGGGACCTCATTTCTTAACATCACCATCGTTCATATATTGATACACCCAATAATATAATAGCCTTTAGACATTAAAACACAGCACGCTAACCACATACACTCCTCGACAACACTCAAACTTACATAACCAGGATTTACTAACATACAGACCTAATTTCAATATTATCTGTAGTAGTATCAATGTACATGTTACAGTTTCAACACTCGCAATATTCAAGGACATGATATTTCTTGGCCACATTTAAAATATAAAATAACAATATCAAAACAAATACGTACTAATAAACAACAAAGAGCACCTTAGTTAAAGTCTGTTCCAAGACTTTCAAAAGTATGGATACAAACCTAACAAACGTAGGTTCAATGACCGGTAACGAAACCAGCGAGGGGCGAAACGGGGTTAGTAACCTTCGATAATAATGCTACTGCCACTTTTTTTTGTTCATACTTCGTATTTAAATTATGTTTCTCTTTTACTAAATCCAGGTTATCTAAGTTTCTGTGGACATACTTTAGATTAACAAGAATATATTGGTAAGTCAGAGTTAATATAACGAATTGTTGAAACTTAGTCTTTAATGATTCGCCAGGCCCCATATTATAATGCAACACAGATTAAGTCACAGTTATCACCCTGTAGTACCACCCAGTTATACTGCTGCACTTAGCTGAATGATTGTTATTGTTGGATATTCTAATAACCTTATGTATATGTTTCCTGTATTAATATTTTCCAAGGATAAAGACTTTTTCTTTCCTCCCTTGTTCTCTAAGTAAAAGTAAATAGCCATAGCGCTGTTAATTTTTGTGAAAAACAAACAATTATATTCACATGATAAGCTAATGGAAGAAGCCAGCAAATTTCGAACGAAGTATCACATTTCCCGCATACAACGATAGTATTCAGATAACGATCAATTGTTAAAACGTCTAAAATATCATGTTATATTAATTACAATTAAGTAGATTCTTATCGTGTTAATGGACGATTAAAGTACGATATTGTCGGAGCTCTGCTTAGAGAAAGGGGCCGCTGTAATAGATAATAAATTAGGTAAATTATTTATTTTATTTTTGGCAACCAATCTTCTATTATTACTGCCATTGTCTTAAAACTTTTCTAGTTCTATGACTTTCTTCTTTCTTTTCCTCAACTCTTCTATCACTTTTTTTTATATCATTGGACACAAACGAACAGGCAGGACACCTGATGTTTAATCATCACCGCCGTCCATAGATACTTGCAACACCAGGGGAGTCGCAAGTGCGTTGCCAGCCTGTGTTTGGGTGAAAGGGGGAGGGGTAACACTGACCGAACGAAATGCAACAGCGCAAGCACTGTTACTTCACGTCAGTTTTCTGTGGGTCGGGTGGTAGTACCCCTAGCGAGACGACCCATTCATGCTGAAATCAGTAATAGCTTCAACGTGGCTCTACCACCTATGAGCTAGCATCTACTAGCTAGCATTACTGGTACTACTTTCGAACTTCCTCTGGTATACTTATTCTTAATATTATCAAGTATAGTTACACCACACATCCATCGTAACATTCTCATCTCTGCCACATGTAATCTTTTCTCATCCATCGCTTTCGTAGCTCAGCATTCGCATTTATATAGCACGACTGGTCTTGTTACAGTGTTATACACTTTCCTCTTAACTTTCAAGATTACTCACAATGAAAATTATTCACAATCTTTCTCCTAATTCCACGTGAAACTTGAATTATAGAAACAGCTATTCTAGGAATGGGACTCGAATGAGGAGGGGAAAATGGGACCAGCCGAACAACTTTTAAATCAAGTAAATTCTCCATATTACATTCCCCTAGAGACTTGGTGATCGCCACAATTTCATTGAAAACCTTGTTCTGGGAATTAGTAGACAGATCATTAAGAAACATAAATCCTGAGGTGTCAGTAACGTAGGTGGTAGAGCCACGCTGAAGATATTACTGGTTTCAGCATGAATGGGTCGGCTCGCCCGGAGTACTTCCACCCTCTCACAGAAAACCGACGTGAAGTAACAGTGCTTGCATTGCTGCGTTTCGTTCGGTCAGTGAGAGCGCCGGAGGACCACCTCCCTTCTCCCCCTCCCTTCCTCTCTTCTTCCGCCCCCCCCCCCCTACTCAAATACAGGCTGGCAACACACTTGCGACTCCCCTGGTATTGCTAGTATCTATGGACGGTGGTGATCACTTAACATCGGGTGACCAGTTCGTTTGCCTCCTATGATATAAAAAAAACTTGCTGGAAAGTTGTAAAGAGGACCGATATTAGACGCTGAATTCACAAGAAACCTTGACGATGCGGTCTTTTCTAAATCCGGATGGCTAGCTACCACCCTAAAGTTAACCAACTTATACCATCTCATCATATTTTAATGCTTAAACTTATAAAAAATGATAGGAGCCTTTGGCGGAGTCTTGGAATGCCATGTAGTAGACTTTATATTTTATTCATAATCTTGTGTTATTTGGCTCTATGTTTTGAAATATTGATTGTGTTTTACGTAATATAGTTCGGTTATTGTTGACAAGTGAAGTGGACGGGAAATAACACCACGGAGCATGGATTATGAATTGCCACAAAAACTCCCAGGAAAATTCTAACAAGACGGCCACCATCTTGTCAGTTCACTGAAATGATCGCAAGAAACTTTTAATATCATTCCCTACTCGATAATGGCAGTAATAATCTACTAGAAGATTGGTTGCTAAAAATAAAATAAACAATTAAAAAGCATTGCGCAATTGATAGACGCACTAGTAGTTGTCAAAACCGTATTCCAAAATAAAGTCGTAGCAATTCAGGAACTGCTAAACTAATAATTGACATGACTATACATTCCGTTGTAAAGACGTAGAAAGGTTGAAATGAGAGCGTAGATAGCAAATTTAAACATGTGTAGTGAATATTACCGAGCGATGACTAATGTAAAATAAAAAAATGGAAATATAATTAGATAAAATGTTAATATAATCTTATGAAATATTAGGACACGATAAAGTTGAAACCTCATTTTGTTAAAAGTGATAAGGATGTCAAGGGAAATACCACTTTTAGTAGACGCAATTAGAAGCACAAAAGTATTAAAAAATTTGTTTAGGCAACCATCCCAGGCCACATCTGTCACTGACTACATCAGACAAAATTGCAGTTAAAAGGTAGATGAGGTATAAAAAACAAGATGATAATTATCTTCTTCTCTTCTTCTTCTCAAATGACGTCGGTGATCTTCTTGTTTTTTATACCTTTTAACTGCAATTTTGTCAAATGAAGTCAGTGACAGAACTTATTGTCTTCTTGTTTTTTATACCTCACCTGTGTTTCAACTGCAATTTTGACAAATGAAGTGGGTGATCTTCCTGCTTTTCATACTTCACTTTTTTTTTTTTAAAAAAGGGGGGAACCCTTACAGAAGCCCCTCCCGTGGGGGGGATGAGGGGGGGGTATTTTCTTTTTTGCGGGAAAAAAACCCCTGGTGTCTTTATATATCTTTTTTGGGGGGGGGGGGGGGGGTGCCGGGGGGGGCCTGGTCTCTCCCCCCGAGGGGTGGAGCCCTTAAAGGGGCCTGAGGGGTGGGGGGGGAAAAGGGGGAGACCCCAGGGGGGGGGGGGGTTCTTCCCCCCCCCGGAGGGGGGGGCCATCCCCCCCCCCCCCCATACTTCACCTACTCTTAAACTGAAATTTAACAAATGAAGTCGGTGATCTACTGGTTTTTTATACCTCACCTACCTTTTAACTACAATTTTGTCAAACAAAGTCAGTTATAGATGTGGCCTGGGATAACTGCCTAAACATATTCTGTAATTCTTTATAAGTTTTAGAATTTTACCACAACCTCACCTGAAAATACGATGTGGTCCAAGATGCTGGTGGATCATCAGGTCAAAACTACTAATCGTATCTATATAGGATTATGACCATTTGATGCGGAATTTTTCGTAGGTGATTCTGGACAAGTTGTTTTTTTAGTTCGATTGGCCCTATGTTATTTTTTAATGCCCAACGAAGCGAACTAGCTTATATTATATAGCAGTGAACGCGAATTCGTCCGCGTGGTATGTAATGTAAAAGAACAGCGACTAATAAAATCATCTAAATGTGTTAAATAAATTTGCTTATCTACATTTCTCTCGTACTTAAGTCGCGTCGTCATTACAATTACAATACCTTTTGATAGGGATAACCGATTTTAATGTAACTAAAACGGAATGTCACTCAAGGATATGCCTTGTGACTTTCTTGGTGAGGCTTTATCGTGAACGCATTACTTTGGCAGTGATGCGTGTTCAAACAGGTAGATATTTCGAAAAATGGTTGAAATGTATTTTGTTGCCTATACCAAGACACCTGCAACAATTCTTTTTCACAAAAATCTAAAAATTACAGACACGTTAGATTTACATTCTTATTATATGTATAGATTAGAAGTGATAATAAAACTTCGAAAAATATTCGATTATTCAGATATTATGTTTTGGTTTTAAATGAACTGATAATGTGTTTTATCTTTATAGCTGATTTAATACGTGCAACTGAAATCTATGATCGGGCGAATAACTTTATAGTGCATAATTATGTATCATATATAATCGTTGTTAATAAATATTACATTTATAAAAACATATCTTTATACTCTTTAGCCGGGATTCCCTTTTTATATTATAGGGAGCAAACGAACAGGCGGGTCACCTGATGTTCAGTGATCACCGTGGGAAAGGGGTGGGTAATGCGCCTTTAGGGGGTGTGAGAAAAAAACTGGGGTGGGGGGGGGGGGAGGGGCAAATATCGGGGGGGGGGGGGGGGGAACCAAAAAAAAAAACCGTCCATAGCCACTAGCAACACCAGGGGAGTCGCCAGTGTGTTGCCAGCCTGTGTTCGGGGTACGTAAGTGGGCAGGAGGGGGAGGAAAGTGGTCCTCCGGCGCTCTCGCTGACCGAACGAAACACAACGATGCAAGCACTGTTACTTCACGTCGGTTTTTTTGTGAGAGGGTGGTAGTACACCGGCGAGCCGACCCATTCATGCTGAAACCAGTAATAGCTTCAGCGTGGCTCTACCACCTACCTTAGTATAGATATTAAACTATTTCCTTTACTGTTTTCAGGGAAATCGAACTTGCGACCTCAGAGAGAACCGGACACCGTAACCTCCAAAAATAATATAATCAATCGTCCCTTAATTAAATTACAAAGTTTAAACACAGATTATCATAAAGATAACTGAACGTACAACAAAAGCCGAAAAATTCAATAGAAATCTTTAGATACGATCTCTGCTATTTTATTACAATTAAGCATTATAACATAGAAAATTAATCAATAAATTAATAATTGATGATATCATTAAATATGTAAAGATATTTTTAATTTATCTACTGTTTTTTTATGTCATAAAATATTCTTCTATACCTAATAAGAATATAAATCGAATGTCTGTGCTTATTACATTTTTGTAAAAAAAATTCAATCACTTTTAGAAATACCTGTCTGTTTGTTTCAACATGCGTCACTGCTAAAGTAATATTTTCACGATAAAATCTTACCAAGGAAATCATAAAGCATACCCTCGAGTAACATTTAGTGTTGGTTTCATTAAAATCGGTTCTCTCTATCAAAAGTTATTGCAATTTTAATGACGACGCGACTTAAGTACGAGTGAAAAGTAGATAAGTAAATGGACTTAATATATTCAGATAATTTTATTAGTCACTGTATTTTTTTATACTTATTAGGTTTCACGCGGACGGAGTCGCGGGCACAGCTAGTCATTACATAGTATAAAACAAGGTCCCCTACCGCGTCTGTCTGTTTGTCTGTTCGCGATAAACTCAAAAACTACTGAACGGATTTTCATGCGGTTTTCACCAGTGGATAAAGTGATTCGTGAGGAAGATTTTGGTACATTATTTGTCAAAGATTTTTTTATAGTCAGGGCGGGACAACGTCTGCCGGGCCCGCTAGTATATAAATAAATGATAGAAGTTAGTCGTAGTGCGCGTGTCATGCAAACACTTTTCGATATATTTCGATCCTTTTTTTAGCATTACTTCATAGGCGAGAGGTGTTCAATCGGTCGACGGGTCGATCGCGAGTGCTTTTTGTGTCGATCTGGAGAAAAGTTTACCGATACAGAACTATTCACAGATTTCGTTTTAGTGGGAAGATAACTAAAACAAAATGTAATGAATAAACAAACAATTAAAATTTATTGAAGTAAAACTTCTTTAGGCGCGACTAGGAGGTAACTGGACGACAATGCAACGGAAGTGCGTTACGGCAATATGACGTCACGTTTCTGTACCGTCCGGTTTTTAAATATTTTTGATTTTGTCAATAAATAGTTTATAAACAAATCAATCAAAAATAATACAAAAAATATTAAATTGAATAATAATAAAAATAAATATAATTAATTATGTACATAGGGGCGCGCGACCGTGCTGCCATCTAGTTTCAATGTAAATATGTAACAAATTAAATCAAAGATTCATTATCTGTAGTGCCATCTATCAGCTACCCTTATAACGCTAAAGAAGGTTTACTTCAATCGCGTGTGGCGGTTACACACACTCGTTTTTTTAGGTAAGGATCACGTGTCTAAGGTAGGATTGCCCTAATTTGATTTGCAGGTGACCTTCTTCGGCGTAAACATAACCAAAACTTCTATTTAAATTTCATTCGTTACTATATATTAGGGTGGAGTGAAAAAAACAAATTTTTTTTTTTTCTTAGCCTGGGGGTCAAATTTATAGCTTATAAAAAACAAAAATTTTTGAAAAAAAAAAAAAAAAATTTTACTCAACATCTTGAGCCAGCCCACTCATTTTTAAAATTAATTACGAGTAAAAATATTTGGTTGCAAAAAAAAAATTTTTTTTTGTCTTTGAATCTCTTAAAACATCTAAGAACTGGCAATTATGATCATTTCCAACTCAAATTTTATTCTAGTGCCCTAAAGAGGAATGGTACTTTTTGGGATTTTTTTTTAAATTAAAACAATAGTCACAAAATTTTTTTTTTAACTTGTGATTTTTAATTGGCATAAAAGAGGATACTCTGAAGTTTCTAGAACGCCTTCAAAAATTTTTTTTGCAACCAAATATTTTTACTCGTAATTAGTTTTAAAAATGAGTGGGCTGGCTCAAGATGTTGAGTAAAATTTTTTTTTTTTTTTCAAACATTTTTGTTTTTTATAAGCTACAAATTTGACCCCCAGGCTAAGAAAAAAAAAAAATTTGTTTTTTTCACTCCACCCTACTATATATATAGTAAATTATTTTTTTTTTTAAATAACAATTTCTTGGACGATAATCACGTGAAATTCTCCAATAAAATTTTATTTTTCAACTTTTGAGGTTTCACGAGGAAATAAAAAAAATTTCATAACAAAGTTATATAAAATCAGCAAAAATTCAACAAAAGTTTTTTTATAATCAAGAAAAAAAATTAGAAGCGACTGTCGTCACATCTTTTGATTAACGGGGATCATTGCAGAATTAGTTGAAGTATTTTTAGAGCAAAAAAAAAAAAAAACGGTCGGACTTTAAGAAAATTACGGTTTTTTCAAAAAAACTAAAATATTTCATATATTTTCACTCTGAAAATTTTTGTCATAAACTTTTTTCTCGAAAACTATTCATTTAAAAATCAAAAATTTTGAAAAAAAAAAGTTCCCAAACGGTCAATTTTTGAAAAAGTTCTGGCAATTTAAAAATAAAAGAGCGGTTTTTTTCAAAAATTCATAACTTTTTTTGAGTCGGGAAAAAAAATTTGAAAAAATTCTGAAAAATAACTTTCGGGGGGTAGAAAAAGATAGAAAATTTTCAGCGAAATCAAAGGGGGTCAGGTAAAAAATTTGTCGATTTGACATGGAATGACCCATATAAAGATGAAGAGTTTGTTTGTTTGTTGGTTTATTTGTTTGTTTGGTTGAACGCACTAATCTCAAGAACTGCTCCGATTTGAAAAAATCTTTCGGTTTTAGATAGCTTATTTACCGAGGAAGGCTTTAGGCTATATCATCACGCTAAGACCAATAGGAGTGGAGCGCCAATGAAGAGTGTTTCAAAATCGGGCATTTTTTTTCGTTTTGGTTGCTTTCGCTGCCTTGTTAGCGTTAGTATTATATACGTTGCCATGGTAACGTGGTAACTTTCTATCGCAAACATTTTTAAAGTTTATTTTGTGTTTCTATTCAACATGTTTATTCTACGTTTGTTTTGTTAATCTATTACGCATTATAAAAATAAAGTGTGTGTATCTGAAATTAAAATAACAACTTTTTGGTGATTGGATTTGGCTACAACGAACAAAAAAAAAATTTTTTAATATTGTTGGTATTTTATATTATTACATTTTGTTTGTTTGTTCCGGGTTATGTCCGAAGCGGCTGGACCTTTGTTAACGGGAATTTTACTGGCAGATATGCGAAATTATAACGGTTGACATATTCTATTTTATTTGTTGATCTGTTACCCATGCTTTCGTCCATGGGAAATTTATTAAAAATATGTTGTTTATTATAAACTAGCGAGTGAGAGGTGTGCTTTACTGGACTTCAAGAATACATATACATAACTGAAAGTCATATGTTTGTGTGTAATTAAAATTATATTATCTTTTTGTAAATTTGGCGGCCATTTTGATTTATTTACAGCGCCTGCGTCTACATAACTCAGTGATTATAGCAAAGTATAAGACTAACTTAATTATATCGACAATACGGGTATATTAGATCTATATAATAAAAAATTTAACACATATTGTTCAATAATGTATAGCTTAAAACTTTAATTACTTTCTAAGTGAGCACTGAGGGTAATATTTTGTAGGTTAAAGTTCCAGGCATGTTGCTGATGATAAATCCCATTTCATTCGATACACTGTTATTATTTACATTCTTAATGTACACGTTACATTTTACAAAAAACTGGCGTGCGTGTCGTACTTATAAATGTTTTTGAAAAAGCGTCTCTATAATGTACAACATCTACTCATAATTTTACATTTTTTGAAACATTTTAAAAAAGCGCGTGCGGAGCCGCAGGTAACAGCTAGTTTAATATAAAGTTATGACATTTTTAAGAAACTAAAATGTATATAAGGGATACGCGTTCAGCATTATGTATTTTCTTGTCCTAGAAAAGTGGGGCAAGCGATGTGATGCTCTTGGACAGAACGACAGAGATGAAGTCGCGAGTGTTAGCTAGTATTTTAATTATAATTTATTTACATGGTCAGAGTTCACAGAAACTGATATTAGGTACTTATCAGCTAGTATCTTATATGTTATTCGTGAGAGGGGAGAGGGGACGGGGAAGGGGGAAGGGGATGTTTAGGTGGTCTTCCGGCGCTCTCACTGACCGAACGAAACGCAACAATGCAAGCACTGTTACTTCACGTCGGTTTTCTGTGAGAGGGTGGTGGCGAGCTGGCCCATTGATGCCAAACCCGTAATAGCTTCAGCGTGGCTCTACCACCTTCAAAATTCATTACATTCATTCATAATTCATTTATTACATACCCTTTGTAATATAGGAAAAGGACTAGAGATTGAGCATGCTATGTTATTGTGAAGTAGGCAATAATAGTAATTTAATATAACGTTATGCTATTATCTTTATCACTGTTATATCACAGTTCATAAATCACAATTCATTACTAGCTGATTAACACTGTGACGCGGTGGGGCACTGCGATTATTGCAGCGTCTGTTGCCTGAATTCGTTTGACAAAACTGTCATCGATACATAGAGAACTTTTCGGAGCATTATTTTGGGTTATATACATCATTATGTATTTAAAAAAAGTATCAATATATCAGTAAAATGTGTCATCATGATAGCGATCCTATAATCAAAAATGATTTAATTCGAAACTTACATTTGTCGAGTTTTCAGCAGATAGTAAGTTAACGTCGCGAGAAGAATACATTCAATTCAAGAGCCACTTCGATACGATCAAAACAACGAAAATACGTAACTGTTGTTTTATTATGGATTTAAACGTGTGAAAAACTCAGTCTGTGAAGATAGTTAATAAAGTGAATTAAAATAGAATTAGTAGATGTTTTAATAAGAAGCAATTTACTAGCTTATTTATTTAAATTTATTATTTTAATGATGGTTTTTTTTTATTTTTAAAAATGTACGTAGTTATTTCCGTGGTATTGTGGATTAATTCAGGTTTATGATAATTATCGTAATGCATTATGCTGTTACTCTGTCTGTATTGAAATTATTTTATAACATATTAAGCCACTGCCCGTGACTTCGTCCGCGTGGAATAGTCACTTTGCACTAACACGCAGCGGAAACTCTCAAAAGGAAAAATACCCCTTTCCTTTTATTAACTTTATTTTTGGCAACCAATCTTTTAGATTATTACTGCCATTGTCGAGTAGTTAATAGTATTACAAGTTCTTCTTCCATTCCATTTTTGGCAACCAGTCTTCTAATGGACTATTACTGCCATTGTCAAGTGGGTGGGTATCGATATTACAAGTTTCTTGATATAATTTCAATGAACTAACAAGATGGTGGCCATCTTGTTAGAATTTTCCATGGCGTTTTTGTGGCATCTCGGAATTCATGGTCCGTGGTATTAAATTCCATTCACTTCACTTATGCACAATAAGCAATCTATATTACATAAAACACCACCAATTTTACACAATATAGAGTCAAGTAACACAAGATTATGAATAAAATATAAAATCCACTACATGACAGACCAAAATCCCGCCAAAAACTCAAAATACCCGATTTTGAAACATTCATCATTGGTGCTCCACTCCTATTTCTCCTAGCGTGATGATATATAGTCAATAGCTTTCCTTGATAAATGAGCTATCTAATACTGAAAGAATTTTATAATCGGACCAGTCGTTCCAGATATTACCCCCTACGACCTCAGACACTCACAAACTTTACCTCTTTATAATATTAAGTATAGATTTTATGAAAAATGAATTAACTACGAACTTTTATTAAATGCTTATTTAAACGCATTTATGTTGCAAATTGTGATATCTTCTACAACGACTAAATAGCAATGTAATTACACTACTTATCCCTACTTTTACAATTTATTTAAAGCGCTTCATTTGTTTTTAAGATAAATTAAAGTCGAACGTCACATCGGTACGTTCAAACTTTAAACGCATTTTCCCACAAAATTCAATATTAGGGTTACTTTTTTTTTTTTTAATTAAAGGTGTGAATATTTGTTTTTAATCTACATACATTTTGACAGACAACTAACATCTATATATATAAAAGGAGAAGATGACTGACATATCAACGCAGGGCATAAACTATAAGGGTTATAAACTTGAAATTTTACACAGGGGCTCCTTTTATAACGTAGGGTAGCGCTAAGAAAATTCACCCCCTAAGAGGGTAAAACGGGAGTGCAATGTTCGTATGAAACTTTGCCGTTTTTGAAGTTATTCGAATGAAATTCAGTATGAGGGTTCTTAATTGAAAGTCATGAACACGTGTATAATTATTTTTTCCAAAATCATCCCTTAAGGGGGTACAAGGGGCTGCAAAGTTAGTATGAAAGTTCTCTGATTTTCAAAGTTATATCAATAAAATGTTGTATTTGGGTTATAAGTTCCTAATAATGATTAATGCAGATATCCCATTTTGTGAATTCAATCCGTAAGGGGGTAAAAGAGGGGTGCAATTTTAGTAGGTATAAAAGTTTTTCGTATTTACCTATATTATTTCAATGAAATTTTGTATTTAAGTTATTAGTTCGTAATAATTATTAAAGTGAAACTTTTATTACATGTCTAAACTTTTTGTCTGTGTGTTGATGTCGGTGATGGTGGGGGGAGAGGGAAAAAGGGAAGGGGGGGGGGGAGGGGGGAAAGGGGGGGGTAATCGGAGGAGGGGTGTAGTATAAATATTATTAATTAAATTTTAAAAAAAAAAAATTTTTTCTTTTCGGGTTCAAAAAACCCCCCCCCTTATTATTGGCGATATTCTACTCATAGTTTAAAGTATCGGATTCGAAATTATCGAAACTCTTCTATCTAGCGGGGCGCGTGCACACGAATGTGCCACGGTGGTGCACGAGGTAGGGGGACGGGACGTACGTAGTCGACAAATGGGCAACCCGAACGCGGGAAGACGTCGGTAATTTTTTTTTATACACAACATGTACCTATATGTATTTATATCTTCTACTTTCATAAATAATATAATAAAATATGTACATAATGATTCTAATTTAATTATAAAAGAATAATTTTAAAATAAATAAAATACTTCTATAAATATTATTGAAAACCTACCTACCCTAAATGACTACCTCATAAAATTATTAAATATGTCTACAGTCGATCTACTGTACCTACCTCAATATCGCAAACGAAGTTGCGGGTAAAAGCTAGTAACCTATAAATATATAGAAAGAACTTGAAGAGATTCGCAATGATTTAAGAGTGAACTGAAATACCTTTCGAAGCAAAATACAACTTTGCGGTAGAAGTACATACAGGTAGATACAGGGGACTAATTATGATTTTTGAAGTGAAAACTTATTTAGGCAAGTTGAGCAGTATTTCCTGCAGGTGATAAATGATCGGCTTGCGGCAGACCAGCGACGCGTTGTAAAGGGGCCTGTGTAGATGTTATATTGATATTCTGCACCTTATCATACGATTGTTTGCTTAATAGACGTTATAAAAATACACTAGTGGTCGCCTAATGGTGGAGATTCGACCATAATTCATTTTGACATTCAATAAGACCAAAGTGAATAATAATTATATTAGTGGTTTCACTTTTCCATAAAATTACTAAATTATAATGTATATTATTAATTTTGATATTACTAGCAGGCCCGGCAGACGTTGTCCCACTCTGATTATAAAAGAATCCTTGACAAATTATATACTAAAACCTTCCTCATGAATTGCTATATCCATTGGTGAAAACCGCATGAAAATCCGTTCAGTAGTTTTTGAGTTTATCGCGAACAGACAGACAGACAGACGCGGTAGGGGACTTTATTTTATACTATGTAATGATATATTATTATAAAAGTAATCTACAATTTGACCAGTTAATTTCAAATAGCATGGAAGGTATGGAACGTAAGTCATGTTAAAAATATTAAATGTAGAATGAAAAAAGGTAATTGGAACTTAAGAGTAAAATGAAGGATGGCGAAACGTCTTCTTCATTTACATGTGTGTATATGCTGTGTGTCATTCAAGCAGTAGTGTGCATATTTTAATGTGTTTTAAAACATTTTTTATAAAAAAAATAGCTTTGTGCACTTCTCCTCCATATAAACTTTAACTATGCCAAATTTCACGTTCATCCGTTCACGCAATTCGCTTACAATGTTCGTTCGCTTACAACGCGCTCCGAGTGCCAATAAATATAAAAACCACACTAATGTTAATAATTTCAATAAACAAATTATGAAATTTAAATATTGTCATTCACAATATAATTCATATGAAAATTCAAAAGGGAACACAGTTATTCTATTGTTTTGAGTTTTCACTTCTATCGACAATCCTTATGACTGCCTCGACTTTTCAAATACTTCATAGGTATAAAAAAAAAGACTGCGGACAGAAAGGAAAACTCACAATAATGGAATCTAAACAAGGTTCTCTTTTGAAATTTTAAATTAATTATAGTGTGAATTGTTTAAATTTCCTAATTTGGACATTGAAATTATTATCATTAGTGTATTTTTCACATATATTAGCACTCCGAGCAATCATTATATACGTTTTTATACAGTTGATTAATTCATCCAGTATATAATGGACTGCACAATCTCAATACAAGCTATAAATATTATGTTTTTTCTTTTATATCATATCAGACAAACGATCACGGGGGTCACCTGATGTTAAGTGATCACCACCGTCCATAGACACTAACAACACCAGGGGAGTCGAAAGTGCGTTGCCAACCTGTGTTTGGGGGAAAGGAAGGGAGGGGAGAGGAGAAGGGAGGGGAAGGGAAGTGGGCCTCCAGCGCTCTCACTGACCGAACGAAACGCAACAATGCAAGTACTGTTACTTCACGTCGGTTTTCTATGACAGGGTGGTACTACCCCTGGGCGAGCCGACCCACTTATACTGAAACAAGTAATAGCTTCAGCGTGGCTCTACCACCTACCAGATGTACACAGGCCTCTGTACTACGCGTCGCTAGTCTTACGCAAGCGGAATACACGAAATTGTAAATTTATCTCCTCCGAAAAATACCGCTCAACGCGCCTAAAGATGCTTTCACTTCAGAAATCGCCGCCTAATAATAAATAATAACCTTTTAACGGTAAAATCCACATTAAGAAGTCCCTGACTTTTTTATCCGGCCAATTGGTAATAGTAAATGATTATACATTCGCCTTACACCATCATTTCAAAGGAATGTCGATAAATCCATCAATGAATTACTAAAGGGATATTGTCAAATATCCCGTCTGTGTTCACGGCATAGCAGATACTTTCATACAGGAATGTATTTAGAACGTTTTGAGGGCCCTATATTGTGTAAACCCTTGCACTTGAGGGCCAGCCCCCTATGTTTGACGTGTTTACAATCTCACCGTAACATTAATAACTATTAAATATAAAAAAACAAGACATTTTTAGAAGCAATAATAAACTTATGGAACAATAAATAGTGACAGATTTACTCAATGAATTAATAAATGAATACTTTATTATACTTTTTAGTTCCTACACTTAATCAGTTGCGGGGTGGTAGGGTGTCTGTACCCGACTGGACCCGACCACCGTACACCAGGTGGAACACCCGCCATAGTGACACGTTTGGGCGTGTCGCGTTCCGGGATAGCCGGTGTTGTCCAGCAACCGGGGGGGGGGGGGGGGCTGTCCTTGACTGGGTCGCTTTCAGGCCGGCATGACAGCGGCGACCGGCGATAGATAGTATGTCTTTCGGTGGTCGCCATTGTTTTTGGATTGTACTGTGCTTACCATCAGGCACAGTACAGTCACTTTGCCGAGCTACATTAAAAAAAAAAAAAACAGTTAAGGCATTTTCATCTAGCTAACCAGAACTATTTTGAAATACAGAATTAAGTATTACAAATATTAAAAAAAAAGTGAAAAAAAAAAACATATAACTATGAGCGTAACGTATGGTTGAAGTGTAAGTAAAATATAATAAAAAAAGGGAATACATACACAACATAAAACTATTTATACACGTTACGCTATATTTTTTTATTTTTTTTATACCTTGGCAAATGAACATGCGGTTCACCTGATGGTAAGTGATCACCGCCGCCCATGTACACTTGCGACACGAGAGGAATCACAGATGCGTTGCCGGCCCTTAAGAAAGGAGTAGGCTCGTTTTTTCTTGAAATATGGTAAATTGTAATGGTTTTTTTCTTATATATATCGAAGGAGGCAAACGAACAGGTGGGTCACCTGATGTTCAGTGATCACCTCCGTCTGCAGACACTTACAACACCAGGGGAGTCGCAAGTGCGTTGCCAGCCTGTGTTTGTGGGAGAGGGTAGTGGGAGAAGGGGAGGGGATGTGGGAATCCGGTGCTCTCACTGACCGAACGTAACGCAACAATGCAAGCGCTGTTACTTAACGTCGGTTTTCTGTGAGAGGGTGGTACTACTCCGAGCTAGCCGAGCCATTTAAGCTGAAACCAATAGTTTTAGCGTGGCTCTACCACCTACAATGGTCCGGAAACACTGCCGCTGTGATTTCGTTCCAGAGAACTCCCGTACGCGGAAAAAACGAACGTGAGAACCGCACAGTATATATGCATGCAAAAAAGATATACATAAATATGCGAAAACAGAATAATTCAGTGTTATCTTCTCCTCCGTTTGTCAGCCAATTATTATGGAAGTGAGAACTTCTTTAGGCGCGTTAAGCGGTATTTTGCGGCAGGGGATAAATTTATAATTTTGCGTCAAGACACGATAGTAAGCGTGACCGACCGTATTGCGCTTGAACTGTTTACGTCAGCGTCGCGTAGTATAAGAGCCAGTGTTGCCGTTTCAGAAATAAAAAAGTCTCCAGACGTCAATTAAAAAGTCGCTAGATTTGGAAAAATACATGATTAAAAAGGTCGCTACATATTTCATGGTAAAAAATATAGTAAAAATACAATATTGCGAATATTTCACTGTGATAAAGCGAGCAATAAGCTTTAATTGGATCAGTTATAACAGGTTTAAGCCATATTATAACTCTTCTTGCGTTTCCATTCTTGGTCTATACTTTTATTTATTTTACTTTTGAGCATAAGCCTATTCTTTTTTAAAGGGATTTCCATTTCTACAAATAGATTTTGATATCAATGACAACAATCGTACAAAGAAACTCAGAAGGACAGGTTTGTTTTGCGAAAACGTAACATAGTAATTGATTTTTTATTCCTGTTGGAGGTGGTAATGAATCAATAAAAATTAAAGACAAAACTATATCTGATGTGCCATTTGGTAGTGAGAGGCACCCAACCGATTAAATCCCGAGATCGAACGTCATTCTGCTGTTGCCAGTAATTGCATTTAAACGAGTACCAAAATATTGATGTATTTTGAATGTTCAATTAGTCGCTAGAATTCGCTAATTTTTGAAGTTATACTTCTTTAGGCGCGTTATGAAAAAATGATGAGGGTGAAATTTTAAGATGCGCGCGCATCTGTGACACAAAATTAACAGTATGAAGCTGTCTGCTTAACCGCTCATTAAGTCTCGAAAAACCTGACACCTGAAGTGCTATAGTCAAATTTTGTTTCTTTGTATTTGTTGTTCGTAATTCTTTGTATTAAAACTTTCAATGTATTAAATACCTTTCTTTCTATTGTTAGTGTCGTTTTTTTCTACAAACGTAGATTAAGGCGAAAGATAAAATTTTTGAAAATTGTATCTTTACGCCAAAGAAGATAACTTCTAACGGGAATAAGACACACACTTTTTAAAAAAAAAAAGTCGTTAAACATACCCAAAATCCGCTAGATGTAGCGACAAAGTCGCTAAAACGGCAACAGTGATTAAGAGCCTGTTTACACCCAATACTGAGATTGTGGATCCTACCATATGTTTGATTAATTAGCAAATTGTATTAAAAACTATTATACGGAGTGCTAGTATATGTGAAAGAGAAACTAACGATAATAATTCCAACTTACAAATTAAATTATTCTCACTATAAATAATTTGATAATTCGTTTAAATTCCATTGTTTTGATTAAATAAATATTACGAACTAACAAATGAACTAAATAAAAATGGCTATGTGGTTAAGTTATACGCGGTAGAAGTAGGAGCGAGAGGTATACCAGCAAAATCTCTTTACAACCTTCTGAAGGACCTTAGCCTGTCGAGAACTGCAGTAAGTTCTATTTTAGAACGAGTATCAAAGGCTGCACTAACAGGTTCCTACCAAATTTGGCTAGGCAGGGCGGGAAACTCGAGCAGTGAAGGTGAGCGTTGATGCGCATCTCAAAGGGGGCCTCCTTAAACCTACACCTGGGTCGCAAGTCCTGGGAACTGCTCTGAGTTTCTCCCTCTGCCACACGATGGACCCGGCACCCGCACGGTGAATCCATGGAAGGCTAAGAAGTTCGTCTCTCTCTTTCACTTCTATCTACCTCGACTTTTTCTCGTTTAGTTGTTATTATAAATAGTTATTCTTCGTGCAATCAACAAGTCGGTGTCTTTACTCACGTGTCTCTATTCGATGTACGATCCTTGCAATATTCATTTATATATTACAACACATTTTCAAAAAAAAATGTCAACTATATTGTAACTTAAAAACTTAACGAGTTATGTTCGATGACCAAATGAAGACTAGTTAGCAATTACTATTACACTATATACACAATATAATTTAGTAATAAACATGAATTTTAAACTCATGATCACTCTCTCTACTGTTTGTCAAACAAACATCGGTGTAACTGGATTTTAGTGTTAACGACAACGGTGACGCGGGAACTTAATGACACTAATGGGCTCAGTGCCCTAAAATCCAAAGGAAGTAGTATATTAAACTAGCTTCTGCCCGCGACTTCGTCTGCGTGGAATAGTTACTTGGGGCTAACGCTAGCACGCAGCGGAAGCTCTAAAAAGGAAAAAAATAACGATTTTGAAACATTCTTCGTTGTTGCTCCGCTCCTATTGATATTGGCGTAATGATATAATTTATAACCTTCCTCGATAAATGAGTTATCTAACACTGAAAAATTTATTCAAATCGGACCAGTAGTTCTTGAGATTAGCGCGTTCAAGCAAACAAACTATTCAACTTTATAATATTATATTAGTTATGCCCGCGACTTCGTCCGCGTGGAACGTTATGCAAAAACAGCGATTAATAAAGTTATCTGAATGTATTAAGTCCATTTACTTATCTACTTTTCGCTCGTACTTACGCCGCGTCGTTATTAAAATAACAAAAAAAACTTTTGATAGAGTGGACCGATTTTAATAAAACAGAGACTAAGTTATTCTCGAAGATATGCTTTATAAATTTCTTATTGTGGTTTATTGTGAATCCAGTACTTTAGCAGTGATGCGTGTTAATACAAACAGACAGACAGACATTTCTAAAAATGATTACTACTTATTCTTATTACTACAGACACCTGCAACAATTTTATCACGAAATTCTAAAAAGTACAGACACGTTACATTTACATTCTTATTATATGTATAGATATAAATATGTACATATTTATTTATTAATTCTTTTTTGTTTCTTCTATATTTGACTACTTCATACAATTCATTTTAAAAAGTTTTTATTAGTATCACAATGTTTGAAATTAAAGGTTTGCATCTAATTTTTGTTGGATATATATTTGAATCAGCCTGCAATTGCTTCTCTTATATGTTGTTTTTATGTATCCTACTAATTTTATTTATTTCCCCTGATACAATATGTACAATATTATTTTTTTACGTTGGGTACTTGTTTTCCCTATATATACTATATTTCATAATTATAATTGATATCCTCGGACTTGCATGTGGTGGAGGAGAAAATCAGCGCTAAGTGTTTCTTATAACGCTTTAGCATATGCGAGGTGGATTCCATTTCGTAATGCTGGATGTGTATTTTTTTTTATTCTTTGTATTTTCTTCATTATATAAAATATTTCTTTCTTTCTTTCTTTCTTTACACTACTTAGTAATCCTATTGAGTGATAACAATACCGCTGGTTAGTTGGAAGAAAACCCCTTACGGCTCTGTACAAACCCAAAAGTGCAAAATAGTATTAATTCATGCCTTCATTCAAATCTGTCACCTAAATATATAAAAATCCAGTGTCATAATGTTTGTCCACGATGAACTCCCAAACTACTCAACCGATCTTCACGCCAACGTTTGACATTTAGGTATAATTTGGTCCAACTTGAGAGATTGGATAATTTATATTTTGAATTAATGGTCTCAATATTTTTTTTTTTTTTTAAAAAGGGGGGAAAAGAAAAGGGGGGGAACAAAGAAAAAACACCCCAAAAAAAAAAAAAGGGGGAGGGAAGGGGGCGGGGGGGGGGGGGGGGGGGGGGGGGGGGGGGGGGAGGGGGGGGGGGGGGGGGGGGGGGGGGCAAAAAAAAAAAAAAAAAAAGGGGGGGGGGGGAAATATATTTAATTACAAATTAAATGATTGTCAATGTTGATTATTGTTATTCATTGTAAGTTTCATTCTTTAATTTAGTTTGTTGACAGAAGACTGTAGGAGCGACTACTATACACATCTCATAGATGGCGCCACGTTTTAATTTTGAATTTCTTTTTCAATTTTAATTGAAAATGTAATAATTGAGCCACAACAACGCGCGTTGTAGTAGGTAGTAGAGCCACGCTGAAGCTATTACTGGTTTCAGCATGAATTGGTCAGCTCGCCAGGGGTAGGACCACCCTCTCATAGAAAACCGACGTGAAGTGACAGTGCTTGCATTGTTGCGTTTCGCTCGGTCAGTGAGAGCGCCGGAGGCCCACTTATTTTTCCCCCCTTTGCGTCTCCTCTCCTGTCTCCCACCAAACACAGTCTGGCAACGCACTTGCGACTCTCCTGATGTTGCAAGTGTGTATGGACGGTGGTGATCGCTTAACATCAGGTGACCCGCCTGTTCGTTTGCTTCCTATGACATAAAAGAAAGCTAGACGGTATACATAAATGAACAAAACAGAAGAATGATAGATGATTAATTGTGACAGAAATCCGAATGATAAGATAAATGTATGTTATAACCGGAATGGATAAGATTAGGTAAGTATTAAAGTAGCATCACTGACAGAGGAATTAACAAATATTACAGGTTAGCAAGGCATGAACATGTGATAAGTATGAATGGAGTTTACGGCGAGATCTCAGTCTGTCATGTAGTGGATTTTATATTATACTAGTGACACCCGCCCCAGCTTCGCACGGGTGCAATGTAGATATCCATTTTAATGAAATACTGTTAAGGGCAGTTTTGATCTATATTACATGTACAACGTATATAATGTATTTAATTAGATAAGGAATAAGATTGTATTGTATAAAATAGCTTGGTAAATAACACATAATTATTTTTGTAAAAAGATAAAAACGGTTACTGTGGATTATCCTTTAGAGATAACTATATACCATCAAGGGCTTTTTATCGATCTTTTTAAGATATACAATTCCGTAGTACATTAATTTGATCTATCTCATAAGGTTTACCCAGCGTTTGCGATTTAAGCGCACAAAAATATGTTTGTTACGACATCACATTACTAATCTTTGAATTCTTCGGCTTTTCTGGTCTATAATATGTATGTATTATACATATAAACCTTCCTCTTGAATCACTCTATCTATTGCTGAAAACTGTATTAAAATCCGTAATGAACAGTTTAAAAGATCTAAGTGAACAGACAACGGAAGCGACTTCATTGACCCGGCAGACGCTGTCCCGCCCTGATTATAAAAAAAATCTTGACAAATTATGTACTAAAATCTTCCCCATGAATCGCTGTATCCACTGGTGAAAACCGCATGAAAATCCGTTTAGTAGTTTTTGAGTTTATCGCGAACAGACAGACAGACAGACGCGGTGGGGGACTTTGTTTTATACTATGTAATGATAAATATTCATAACTAGCTGTGGCCGCGTCTTCGTCTGCCTAGAACCTCGTGTAAAAAAGTAGTGCTGTATAGAAAGAAAGGCGGCACAGGTGGCTAAGAAAAGACTCCTAAAGAAAAAAGAAAAAATAAAAAAAAACAAAAAAAAGAACATTAAAAAAAACAAAAGAAAAAAAAAAAAAAAAAAGAAGGGAGGAGAAATAGGGAGGGGGGGAAAAAAAAACGAATATTTTTTTAAAAAGATGGAAAAAAAAAAGGTAATTATTGAATTTAAAAAAGCCTTAAAAAAGAAAAAAAAAAAAAAAATTTAAAAAAGTTTGATCAAAATTTTTTTAAAATAAAAAATTGTTGAAAATTTAATTTTTTATTTTTTTATTTTTTTTTTATTAAAAAAAAAAAAAAAAAAAAAAAAAAAAAAATTTTTAAAAATTTAAATAAAAATTTTAAATTTAAAGATTGTTAAAATTTTAAAAAAATTTAAAAATATGAAAAAAAAAAAAAAAAAAAAAAAAATTAAAAAAATTTTATTTTTTTTTTTTATTTTAATTTATTTTATATTTGTGTATATATAAAAAAAAAAAAAAAAAAAAAAAGAAAAAAAAAAGATGAAATTTAAAAAAAAAAAATAAAAGGAGAAAGAAAAAATAAAAAATAAAAAAAAAAAAAAAAAAAAAAAAAAAAATTAAAATAAAATTAAAATTAAAAATTTTAATTAAAATTTTAAAAAATAATTTTTTTTAAATAAAAAAAAAAAAAAAAAAAAAAAAAAAAAAAAAAAAAAAATATAAAATTAAAAATAAAAAAAAAAAAATAAAAATGGATTAATTAATAAAATTTTTTTTTTGTATTGAAAAGTGAAAAAATAACAAAAAAAAATAAAAAATTATCATTCAAAAAAAAAAAAAAAAAATATGTTTTTATTACACAAAAAAAAAAAAATATAAAAAAACATTATTTTATATTATCCTAGCTACTTTTAAAAAAATATTGTTTTTGTGGATTTAAAATTTTTGGATATATCGAATAGTTGTTGTAGTCTTTTGGTTATGTAAATAATTATTTTTTTATTTTATAAAAAGGGGGAGATGTGGATATATATTATATTATATATTATTTTGGGGTATATAAAAAGTGACCCCCCCAGCCCATTTACTTATCTACTTCTCTCTTACTTACGCCACGTCGTAATTAAAATTAGAATAACTTTTGATAGAGTGGACCGATCTTAATGAAACAAAAGCTAAGCTATTCTCGTAGATATGCTTTATGATTTTACTGTGAACCCACTACTTTAACAGTGATGCGTGTTCATACAAACAGACAGACAAAAAGATTGACAGATAAACAGACATTTCCAAAAATGATTGAAATGTATTTTATTACTTATTCCAAGACACCTGCAACAACTTTTTTCACGAAAATCGAAAAAGTACACACACGTTAGATTTACATTCTTATTATACGTATAGATTTTGTGTTATTTGACTCTATATTTTGTAATATTGGTGGGATTTTACCTTAATAGTTCGGTTATTGTGCACGAGTGAAATGGGTGGAACATAATACCACGGAGCTGGATTCTGAGATGACACAGAAACTCCCTGGAAAGATCTAAGAAGACGGTCACCATCTTGTTAAAACTTCGAAATTATGACAAGACACTTATTAATATTATTACCTACTCGACAATGTCAGTAATAATCTAATAGATTGGATGTCTAAAATTAAATTAAAAACAAAAGTACCAATGAATGTGGTATGGAATATGGGTGGGATTGAGGAATTATATATACACTAGCCCCTGCCCGCGACTTCGTCCGCGTAGTAATAGTTACTACTGTGAGCTAACGCTGACACATAGCAGAAGCTCTCAAAAAGAAAAAAACATCTCGGTTTTGAAACATTTTTCATCTGTGCTCCGCTCCTATTGGCCTTAGCGTGATGATATATAACCTATCACTATTCTCGATGAATGAGCTATATAACACTGAAAGAATTATTCAAATCGGACCAGTAGTTCCTGAGATTACCCCCTACAACGCCACAACGTCACAAACTCACAAACATTACCTCTTTATAATATTAGTATAGATTAGCTGACCCCTGCCCACTTCGTTGGGCGGTAAACATTTTCAGTTGTGATGAAATTATGAGTGTGATAATATGACTAATAAACATCACTTTTTTTATATATACAACACCAGGGGAGTCGCTAATGCCTTGCCAGCCTGTGTTTGGGGGAGGGGTCGAGGAGAGGGGTTGCGAGGGGAGGGGAGGTTGCCCCTCCGGCGCTCTGTTACTTCACGTCGGTTTTCTGTGAGAGGGTGGTACTACCCCGGACGAGTCGATCCATTCGTGCTTAACGTAGTCCGGTGAAGCTGTTAAGACTTTGATAGGTGTAGTCCGGTATAGCTGTTAAGACCTTGCTAGGTCAATAGCGTAGTCAGTTCGAGAAAAAAAAAACTTTGATAGGTCAATAGCGTAGTTAGTTCGAAAAAAAAAACATTCATTCTTAACATTTTAAATTATTCTTTTAATATAAAAAAAACTACATTTTGTGACTTAAATATAAAAGTAAGACATATGCTGTCGCTGACTTTTATGTCGGCATTATCAAGTTCTACAACTTTTCTCTAAAACTCAATCATATATCTCTCATCGTTAAAACAGCGTTGGTAAGAAAAGTTTTTTTTCGACCGTTTTTTCTCCGCCTAACTTTGCAAATCCGACTACCACAAAAACAAAGTGTGTGTGTGTACTTATTATGTACACGCGTTAGAAGTTATACTTCTTTGGCGTAACAAGGTAAAAGTCTTTTCAAAAATTTTATCTTTCGCCTTATTCAACGTTTGTAGAAAAAACGACACTAACAATAGAAAAAAGGTAATTGAAAGTTTTAATACAAAGAAATACAAACAACAAATACAAAGAAACATAATGTTGACTATAGCTAACTTCAGGGTGTCGGTTTTTCGTGACGGTGTGCGCGCGCATCGTAAAAATTTACTCTCATCATATTTCCCTAACGCGCCAAAAGAAGTATAACTTCAAAAACAATTAACAACAAATTGACAAAGCGTTAATATATAGCCTGACACTCACAAATTACGTGGCTTCCTACTGGTATTAGAATTTTCAAAATCGGTTTTGTAGATCCAAAACTCACGAATTCACAAACTTTACCTCTTTATAATATTAGTATAGATAATAAACATTAGTACTGTAATAGTTAAAGTATATTATTATAAAAAGAAAATAATTGTAAAGGATAAACTTGAGAAATACTTAACTGATCTATGATCTTTCATATATACAAAGGTGCATTGTCAGCGAGTGACATGGGCTATAATTTATTTTTAAGGTTAACAAAGCCGAGAACAAAAACTAGTGATTCTAAAGTTGATTCAGAGGAATATAAACACATTTTGAATTAATTAAGCAAGATGAGGGCAAGGAAATAAGAAAAAATAATGTAAAGGACGATTTTGGAATCACTTTTGCCCTGACTGAACAGGTAATTAGTACCAACCACCCACTGTCTACTAAGAAAATATGTTTTGAATCGAAACGTCTAATGATGAGTGATCTGTAGTTGACAAGCGTCATTCAAAAAGAAGGCTAGAATCGCGCGCGAATACGTTAAATTGCAAAACTGACTTGAACTCTTCTGAATGACAAAAAATCTTTTAAAATCAAACTCAAAAACACTTTATTCAATTTACGCCCTAAGAAGGCACTTATGAACGTCAAAACTACCATCGGTTCGAAAAATATCCAATCATCGAGAAGAACCGGGAAGATACTGGTTCTGGATCTGGTTTATCTTTTTAACAAATATATATAAAATTTAGAATATATTAGGTACATGTCACAAACGTTTTTAATGGATGCACAGAAATGAATCAATTCCAGACATCACCATCGTTCATAAATTGATCCACTGTGTAATAGTCTTTTAACATCAAAACCCGCTTGACATGGTGC
Source organism: Antheraea yamamai (assembly GCA_036509395.1). Lineage (NCBI taxonomy): Eukaryota > Metazoa > Arthropoda > Insecta > Lepidoptera > Saturniidae > Antheraea > Antheraea yamamai. Next base: position 10,132,015 of record AP028425.1, on the reverse strand, counting down.
TTAAATTCACAATCCGGCAAATCGGTAATATCCTTTGGGACTTTGTTGTAAAACCTAATATTATTTCCACATTATTTCGCAAAAAACTGTTACTGGTTTTACTAAGTCTAAAACATGGGAAAACCAGTTTGTCATAGTTTATAGTACTTAGAAATCCAGCTTTACAAGCTTGGTCCTTATAGACATACATTAAATTATCAAGAATATATTGGGAGGGCAGAGTTAAGATACCGAACATTTTATTGACTACACGTGCAAATTCCTCTACAAGGGATACCCCAAGAGCAATAGAGATACCTACGCTAAATGTTTATCTGCGTGATTGAATCAAAACCGAGGAGTTCTGATTGAAGGGGTATATAAAGATGGGTATTGTTATTCACTTGCTCTACGAATATTAGTAAATAATAAAATTACTTCAAATGAATAACATGATTAATCGAAATTACATCTGCGTCTATAAAACCTTATCAATAAAGTACCTTTGATAAGAGTCTTGCCTGGCGCCTGAATACTCAATCATTAAATCCAGTTCCGACTTGAAGTAAATCCGTTAATCAAGTCAGCATTTAAAATGGCTTCGAGGTAACCTATTCAGACGAACGAAGCAGTTTTTTTTCTGCTTACTCTTTCCCTTTTCTCTTTCGTTTATTGGTTCTTCTTCTTCTTTTTGGTTTTGGCTGGTACAGGGTCCGCTTCTTTATAAACTTCCTCCACTTTGCCCGATCTTCGGCATCCTTTGTGTGAGGTTATCTTCCTTTAGTCCGCCTTCCCGCCAACCGGTTTTGGGCCGCCGCGGGACCTTGGGCCTTGAGGTTGGGCTCTCTCCGGGGGGGCCCCACACCGCTTTATTTTTATTCGATTAATCATGTTAAAAACGTTGTAAAAGTGAGCACGAACAGGGGGGTCATCTGATGTTGTGGGTACCGCCGTCTATAGACACTGACAACACCAAGGAAGTCGCAAGTGCTTTGCCACCCTGTGTTTGTGGAGAAAAGGGGGAGAGGGGAAGGAAAGGGAGGTGGTCCTTCGGCGGCCTCACTAGTAATAGCTAGTATAATATAAAAAATAATAATAAACTAGTAATAGCTTCAGCGTGGCTCTACCATCTACAAAATGTGTTGTTTGACTCTATATTTTGTAATATCGCTGGTGTTTTACGTAATATAGTTTGGTTATTGTGCACTAGTGAAGTGGATGAGAAATAATACCACGGCATGGATTCTGACTTGCCATAAAATGCCCTCAAAAGTTCTAACAAGACTGCTACCATCTTGTTAGTTCATTGAAATGATATAATCTACTAGAAGGTTGGTTGACAAAAGAAACTTACATTCTCGGGAATATAGAAAGGGTGATAAAGTAATTTTAATATCCGAAAAAGTATTATTCCTGAGAGAAAAATTAAATACACATTGTCAGCCATGTCAAGAGGGTTTTCGTGTCAAAAGGTTATTATAGAGTGGATCAATATGTGAACAGTGGTGATGTCTGTCTCCTCTCTGTGCATCCACTAAAAAGTATTGTGACGTGTAATTAATTCTAAATATTACATATATATGTTAAAAAGATAAATCAGATCGTGTTTCTTGCCGGTTCTTCTCGATGACTTTTCCGAACCGGTGGTAGGTCATATGTGCCTTCTGAATTGAATAAAGTGTTTTTTAAATTGTGGACAAATCCTCGGGCCAAAGCTAGTTTATAATATTAGTAAGGGTTACTGTAACAATTTATAAATAAATTCTTGTTAATAAAAACCTCATTAGAAATTATATTTTGTTTTGTATTATATGTATTGTATATATAATGTAATTATGTATTGTATGCTCAAGTGACAAACAATATAAGCCCTGATTTGTAGTAAACATTCCAGCATTATCATTGAAATATGATTTGATTACAATTCTATTGTACATGGAATTAAAAACATTGTAATTATTATGTATTGTTTTAAAGTAATGAACAAATACATTACATGGCTTTTTTTTAAACCTAATCATTCTTCGAACTGTGAAATCGATAACATTTATAAACAATTTTCTGTGTAAAAATCTCTTTGAATCATTTGAATGACTTTTAGTTTTTTTGTCTGTGACAATTAGTCAACGCATTTCTTTTGTTTTAATAAAAAATCGAGTAATTTTTAAAAGATGGATACATTATAAAGGTAGTAAACATTAGTTTTCGGTATTATTTTGTAATATCTTAATATATAATAAAAATGTTAGTAATGCACAACACAGAATAATCTTTAAAAATGCGCGATAGTCACTACGATCCAACAGGAATTTTATATGCTATAGATTTCAACGTTTCTCTCTCCCTCTCTTTTGTATATATTTCGAGTAGATTAAAAATATAGTATACAGCGTGAAGTTTACTCCCCATGGTATGCAGAGTGCATATTTGGGCCCATATACCACAGTATAAATATAAGATACAGTACGGAAATTACCTACAAACGCTCGAAAACGGCACATTCACACAAACATGCGCATCGACGAGAGGTTTTAAAAGGTCCTCTGTGGACAGCACCGCGAAAACCACTTAGGGGCCTCGTCGATGCGCATATTTGTGTGTACGTGCCGCTACGAGCGTTTGTAGGTAGTTACCATACTATGTCTTATGTTTATACTGTGCATATACGACGGTAGAGTAGTAGGGACGCTGACCGCTACAAACTATCACGTAAACACGAGACGAACGATACGGAAACTCTATACAGCGCGACTTGTTAATCGCCAGCAATATTTTTACAGGTCAATCATTAGTCGATTCTCGTTCTGAATCAATTAAAAAAATTGATGCTAAATATTTGACCTAATTATCACGAGAAACGCAAAACTGAGATACACTCGACATGAGATGATTTACGCAAAAACGAACTAGTGTAATAATAAGGAAAGCAACGAATCACACTGTGCCGCGCAATCCCACCCGCGTCCCGCACCTCGAACCGCGCCTTCTTCCCTTTGTTCGATCGTGAGGCGTTCCCAGAATAAGCAGTTACGTAATGATTAACCTTGAAAGCGCCCCTTTAATGTTGTTCATTGAACCTAGATGTGATTGTTTTACTTTTAAAAGTATCGTTCCCATTCTTTTGAAAGTCTTAGAACAAACTTTAAACTAAGGTTCTCTTTGTTGTTTATTAGTATTTGTTTTGATATTATTATTTTATATGTTAAATGTGAGTATGAACTAACAAAGGATTGAAGGGTGTTAAACTTTAAAGGGTCATCTGGTAGAAACGCATTCTGTCTCATTATCTCACAGCCTAAAACCTATATATACATTTATAACCATCTCTTTTCATAAAATCCCAATTCATACCGTCCGAAAAGAAGATAAATTATTACTATAGTTTATCCTTATGGAATATATATGTGCTATCCTAATCATTACTGTAGATTTTTTTGACATATCTCATAAGTATTGGACGGAGTTTTTTATTATTACGTCGTTTTTTTTATATTACATCGATTTTATCTAATTTATATAAATATAATATACATGTGTCATATATATAAACTTACCGAAAAAATTGTCGAGTTGATAATGATAACGCTATTAAAATACCATAGGTACTTTAGAAGAGTTAAGGGAACAGACACGAAAGGCAAATTTATAATATTTGTAGATATAAAATAGATTTCTAGAAACACTCACTAATGACGGAGTATTTTGGGCGGGATCTTTGTCATGTAGTGGCTTTTATATTTTATTCATAATTTTGTGTTATCTTAATATATATATTTCTTGTGTGCGTGTGTATGTGACTGAACTCCTCCTAAACGACTGGACCGATTTTGATGAAATTTTTTGTGTGTGTTCGTGGAGATTCGAGAATGGTTTAGATTGACAATTGGACTCGGTAGGTGGCGCTGCAGTTGACTTTTAGGATTTTTTTTATTATCAAAGCAGGACAACGTCCGCCCGGTCCGCTAGTTTGACTCTATATTTTGTAATATAGGTGACATTTTACGTAATATAGTTCGGTTATTGTGGATAAGTAAAGTGGATGGAAAATAATGCCACAGAGCATGAATAGTGAGATGCCACAAATACTCCCTGGAAAGTTCTAACATTGAAATTATCGCAAGACATATGTAATATTATTACCTACTCGACTAAGATAATTAATATTCAAGAAGATTGATTATCTATCTATACATATGGTAATAAGAATGTAAAACTAACGGGTTTGTACTTATTAGGTTTTTGTGAAAAAGATTGTTGCAGGTGTCTATAAATCTATACTAATATTATAAAGAGGTAAAGTTTGTGACGTTGTGACGTTGTGGCTTTGTAAGGGGTAAACTCAGGTACTACTGGCCCGATTTGAATAATTCTTTCAGTGTTATATAGCTCATTCATCGAGAATGGTTATAGTTTATATATCATCACGCTAAGGCCAATAGGAGCGGAGCACAGATGAAAAATGTTTCAAAATCGGGGCTTTTTTTCCTTTTGAGAGCTTCCGCTGCGTCTTAGGCCAAAATAACTATTCCACGCGTACGAAGTCGCGGGCAGAAGCTATTAACTAATTATATTATCTATAGTATTATTATAAAGAGGTAAAGTTTGTGTGGTTGTAGGGGGTAATATCTGGGGAGTCGGAGAAAAAATTATCTAACGAAAACGTTTCTTACGAACGCTGCCTTAACTATGAGAGATATATGATTGAGTTCTAGAGAAAACTTGTAGCTTGATAATGCCTATTACCGCCCAACGAAGTGGGCACGGGTCAGCTAGTAAGTAATAAAATACGTTTTGATCATTTAAAAAAAATGTCTGTCTCTCTGTCTGTTTGTTTGTTTGGAAATGCATCACTGCTAAAGTACTGTGATAAAAACAATCATAAAACATATCCTCAAGTAAAATTTAGTCTATGTTTAATTAAAATCGGTTCACTCTATCAAAAGTTAGCTTAGTTTTAATGATTACCGTGACGAGAAAAGAGTAGATAAGTAAATGGACTTAATACATTCAAATGATTTTAGTAATCACTGTTTTTTTTTTACAATAGCGTAGTCCACGGGCTCTGCTATCAAAAATAAAACTAAAAGAAAAAACACTAATGTCAGTAAAACGTACCTTTACACTTCATTATCACTTTGCAATCCAATGTTCCGCATAATACAGCCGATCTCTATCACTAATAAAAATGTAAAGATTATATCATTAATATTGCATCGGAATCATTTTTTGTAATTACCACACTCAATTTTTTATGTCACTACGAAAATTGCACTCAAATGAAACTTGTGGGAAGATAACAAATCATCGTTCAAACGATAAAAGTTCTAAAAAACAAAATCGTAGTTTTATTTTTCGCACAGCATAGTTGTTCTGTTTATAAACACAACATAATGCATAGCGGCGACCGGAAACAACAGGCGATTAAACGCCGGTCGCCGCTGTCATGCCGACCTGCGTACATATTTTCACGCTTGAAGGACCCGATATTATGAAAAAGGTAGCATAAAGGTAGGACTGCGAACTTTTCAGCACGTGCCAAGATGGAGGTTACCGCAAAACTGTGACTCCGAAGCCTCGCACTTTAGGAAGAGGTGGGAATTAACTTGAACAGAATATCAGCAATGATTGTACGCCTTATAAATGAGAATATTATATACTAGCTTCTGTCCGCGACATCGTCTTCGTGGAATAGTTACTTTGGGCTAACGCTAACTTTAACTAGCGACTTGGTTTAAGAAGAAGATGAAAATATTTTTATATAATACGTACGTTTACCCCGATTTTGAAACATTCTTCATTAGTGTTCCGCTCCTATTGGTCTTAGCGTGATGATATAGGCTATAACCTTCCTCGAGAAATGAGCTATATAACACTGAAAGATTTTTTCAAATCAGACCAGTAGTTACTGATATTTCCCCCTACAACATAACAAACTCACAAACTTTACCTCCTTATAATATTAGTATAGATTACTATTATAGTATAGTATAGATAATACGTAACTTAACCCTGATTTTGAAACATTCTTTATTGGTTTTCCGCTCCTATTGGTCTTAGCGTGATAATATATGTCTATAGCCTATAAACTTTCAATGATAAATGAGCTATGTAATACTCAAAGACTTTTTCAAATCCGACCAATAGGTAGTTCCTGAAATTAGAGCGTTTAAGCGAAGTCTTCAGCTTCATAATATTAGGTTAGATTACTTGCTGCGGCTCGGTTCTTACATATTCAATTGAATAAAACACGTGCACCATAAAATAGACTGGAGTTGAAAAATAAATTCAAACTTAAAACGTGGCACCACCTATGAGATATAGATATCTCATCAAGGATCCTACAGTTTTATGCCAACAAACTATGATATTATTCTGTCTGCATTAAAAATATTTAATAACATATTTTATACCAAGTGAATGAACTACGGACTTTTTTTGTTACAATAATGGTGATATTTTCTGCAATTACCAAATCTATATATACTAATATTATAAAGAGGTAAAGTTTGTGAGTTTGTAAGTTTGTGACGTTGTGGCGTTGTAAGGGGTAATCTCAGGAACTACTGGTTCGATTTCAATAATTCTTTCAGTGTTATATAGCCCATTCATCGAGAATGGTTATAAGCTATATCATCACGCAAAGGCCAATAGGAGCGGAGCACAGATGAAAAATGTTTCAAAATCGAGATGTTTTTTTCTTTTTGAGAGCTTCTGCTGTGTGTCAGCGTTAGCCCAGAGTAGTAACTATTACTACGCGGACGAAGTCGTGGGCAGGGGCTGTAATCTATATACTAATATTATAAAGAGGTAAAGTTTGTGAGTTTGTGACGTTGTAGGGGGTAATCTCAGGAACTACTAAACCGATTTTGAAAATTTTACCAATAGAAAGCCACGTTATTTGTGTGTGTCATAGGCTATATATCATCACGCTAAGGGCAATAGGAGCGGAGTAACAATGAAAAATGTTTTAAAATCGGGGCTATTTTTCCTTTTGAGAGCTTCCGCTGCGTCTTAGCCCAAAATAACTATTCCACGCGTGCGAAGTCGCGGGCAGAAGCTATTAACTAATTATATTATATATAATCTATACTAATATTATAAAGAGGTAAAGTTTGTGAGGTTGTAGGGGGTAATATCTAGGAGTCGGAGAAAAATGGTCGAACGAAAACGTTTCTTATGAACGCTGCCTTAATTATGAGATATATATGATTGAGTTCTAGAGAAAAGTTGTAGCTTGATAATGCCTAATACCGCCCAACGAAGTGGGCACGGGTCCGCTAGTAACAATATAATTACAGTACTTATCCTTTCTTTTAGTATTGCCTAGAAGCGCTTCATTTATTTTTGAGATAAATTGAAGTCGTACAAGTAAACATAAACATTAAATAAAGACTTTAAATGCATTTTTCTTTTAATTTTTGAGTTACCATTTTTATTATTAAAGGTGCGATGTATAAATAATGCGTTCTATCTCATTCTCTCACGCGGTAAATCCTATAGATGTATTTTTTTCAAACCACAAAAATGATAAACAAGTTTTCATTGTAAATAGGGAAAACAGTAAATTACAGAGAAAATATTTAATCCAAATCAGAGATGATGTAAGTAATGTAAAGAAATTAGTATTTCATTTCTGAAATTTTTCGATGCAATAAATGGATTTAAGCGACTGCGATTAACTTGGAATAGTCGGAAAATGATGATTATCATATTTTTATTACTACAGAATCATTATGAAGTCACGTTTACTATTCACTCGCGGTTGCTCGCGACTTTGTCTACATTTACCTTTATAAATGATTGATATATTATCTCCGTGTAAGTCTAAAAGTTTCGCCGCCGAAATAACTCTCGGATAGCAGGATTTTGTCAAATGTACTTGTCATTATATTTTGAAAAACTTAAACAATATAAATATTCATTGTATCCCAGTTACTGAGCCGGTCAAGCGTTGCTCAAAACTTGGAAAAGAAATACAAAATTAAAACGTTGCCCCATTTATGAGATATCTATAAAAGTCGGTCTTACAGTTCTCTGTCAACAAATTTATAGCGCCATCTGTTCGAGACTGACGAAACATACAATTACAATAATCAACATTGACAATCATTTAATTTTTAATTAAAAAATAATGAGTCTATTAACCGAAATATAAATTATCCTATATCTCAAGTTGGATCAAATTTTACATAAATGCCAACGTTTCGTGAAGATAGGTTGTGTAGTTTCGGAGTTCATCGTGAACAAACATCATGACACTGGGTTTTTTATATATTTAGATGCGTTATTAACATGTGTAAGCCTTACTGTAAAATTTCATCAAAATACGATAAGTACTTTTTATTTGAAGAAGTAACAAATATACATTCATCCTTACAAACTCCCTAGCTAAGTTTTATTACTAGAGTAGAAAGAAAGAACTACATACATTAATACCAAAATCAAAAATACTTTATTAAATTTAGGTCTTAATAAGGTACTTATGAATATCAAAACTACCACCGGTTCTGAAAAGCAATCCACTCATCGAGAAGAATTGGCAAAAAACTCGATCTGGTTTATCTTTTCATAGTACATATTAGTACAAACAAAGTTACATTCGTTTTCAGCAGATTCAAACATCACCATCGTTCACAAATTGATCCAACTTATTAACCTTTAGACATTAAAATCCGTTGGACATGATTCTTAAACTTATAGTGCGGCAAATCAGTAATATGCTTTGGGACTTTGTTGTACTATGACTATGACTGTACTATGCGCAAAGCCAAATTTAAAGCTATATTACGTATAAATTAAAGCTATATTACGACTATACGTAATAATATTACAAGCGCCTTGTTAAAATTTCAATGTTCTAACAAGATGGCGGCTCCCTTGTTAGAAGTTTCCAGAGACTTTTTATGTTTTTTATGACTCAGAATTCATGCTCTGTGGTATTATTTCCTATTCACTTCACTTGTACACAATAACCGAAGTATATTACGTAAAATACCACAAATATTACAAAATATAGAGTCGAATAACACAGGATTATGAATGAAATATAAGTTACTACATGACAGAATAAATTCCCGTCAAAAACTCTCCAGTTAGAACTTTCCAGGGAGTTTTGTGGCAACTCAGAATCCATGCTCCGTGGTATTATTTGTCATCCACACCACTCGTGCACAATAACCGAACTATATTACGTAAAATACCACAAATATTATAAAATATAAAGTTGAATAACATAAGTTACTACACGATAGACCAAGTTCCCGCCAATACTCGGTAAACGAGATTACATAGTAATTAAATTAGTAATTTCGCTCGAAGAAAGTCGCGCATACGGCCTTGTTTATTCCCCTAAACATATTTATCAATCAAAATCATTGAATATCATATATATTTACTCAAGATATGCATTTCACAGAAGTCAAAATCTTTGAATAACCGTCTTTATCGTGTGTATTGGATTTAAATTCCACAGATAAAAAAGGTGAGATATACACAAAGGAACGTCACTAATGAATAATTCATTTTTTTAATAAATTAACACAAATTAATTAATAAAATAAATGGAATCATTAATAAAAGAGATAGAAAATCGGGTTGCAAAAATGCACATCTCTTTAGTTACATTAATTTTTCTGTTGAATATTGGTAAGTAAAATTATTATAACTCTCTTTGTTTCTTACTTAGAAGACACTGTATTTAAATATCCATATGATTTTATATCCTTAGGGTAAGTAGCGTGTAGACTTGAATGCCTTTTCCGTCCTTCTAGCCAATTGTTACAAAGAAAAATAATGATTATTGTCATCAACCTGTATCTATCCACTGGTGCTTTGACCAAGTCTCTCCATCTAACCCAATCGTTGGTACTACACGCCTAGCTAATTATAACAAAAAAATTACACCGTTTTACAAGAGTGTGGTGAACAACCCACATTACTCTCGCTTAATCGTGGAATATACTCTAAACTTATCTCCCACCTGAGTGAAAGGTTGTAGTAACCTGTATCTGGTCAACGGTCGCTATAAGCCTTCCCCAAGGATTCCCACATAAACGCATCTTTGATACTACCTAGTTATGTGGAACAAGATCGTTCTATGTTACGGGACAAATTGGAGCTTACCACGACACGCTTGTCTAACGATGAAATTTACTCTCATTTCCACTTACATTAAAAGTTATAATTGATCTGCCCTCGTGTGTCACAAACTGTAGTATGTTCCGAAAATGCCCCACAACACCCTCTCCTAGCCACGGCCCTGATCCACTTATGGTTGTAAGCCTTACTAAAAGATCTTCACATAACTACATATTTCTGGTATTATTTACCTGGTGTATTTTAACAAGGTCGTTATTCTGTCTTGTGGAATATACGGGAATGCGTCTCTCATTACACTTGCCTAAACCCGAGATCTCCTGCAAAATCGTGGATCCTGTAGACTAAAATTGACCTATTGTAATCAGACCTTTTTACTCCACCTGTTAATATAGGTCTTCCCCGAGAATTACCGCTTAACTTAACTTGGTACTGACTCTAGTCGATTCGGACCAAGTTTTCGTTTCACGTTGCGTGTATAGTAAAAATGTTTCAAATCACGTGTGCCTAAACAAGAAATCTACTCAAAACTCATCTTCCCCTTGGATTGAAGTATATTATCCTCAACCATCTGTCCACTGATGGGTATAAATATGCGTTCCCCTAAGATAGCCACATGAGTCCATCTTCTAGATACGCTAAATGTAGTCACTTGTAATACCCACAGTTCTATATTTTACCACAAGCGGTGGTATAACAAAAACATTTCTCATGTTTAGGTGTCCTCGTGGTGTTTCCTTTATTGTCAGTCGATAGTATTACTACCTTAAATTAGTAAAGATACGCGCATTGCGTTTGTCTAAATGTTATGTCTACTGTAGCGCGCTTCTCTCATAGTTGTTCAGTTCTCCAGGATACGTGAGTAGATCGACGAGCTAAACTTATGAGTTATGTTAACATAACTATCTAGTAGTTCACTAAATTAACTTCATGACCGATCGTGGAAAGATGTTAACAAATCGTACACAAACATGTGTAAAAAATAGATACCATTTGATGATATGGTGTTGGTGACGTGTTACGGTTCCCAGACACTAATATGTCTTCAAATTCTATTCAAAATTTTAAACTGACGAATGAAAATCAACTGCTGAATATGCAAGTTTGTTGCGTTTATAAATGTCAGGACAATGTTTATGAAGCAGAATGTTCGGTAAATCGCACGGAAATGTAAATAAATTGGGCTTGACTCTCAATATAAAAATTAAACAGGACATTAGGGAAATCTAAACGTTAACAGATTGACATTCAATCGTTCAGTATAATTTCATTACATAGTGGTAGTGTTAAGAGAAGATTTAAGTCACATTTTCATCATTAGAAAAGTGAGGAGCCGAGTTAAGCGGTTTAAGTAACAAATTAGAAGGCAAGTTATATCTTCTATACACATAATAAGAATGTAAATGTAACATGTTCATACTATTTAGACTTTTGAGAAAAAACCGTTGCAGGTGTCTTTTTCTTTCCTTTATTTATAATTGGAGTTTGGTCACAAATTGACCATGTTACCGCAGTGATTAACAACAAAATAAAAATTGTACACAAACAGTAAATAATCTACCGGTTTTTCAATCCATGCATAACCAGCCTGTAAAGCATTCTTGCTTCGTCGGATGTCGGGAAAGCATGAATGGCATTACATAAACCCACAGGTCTTAATGAGTCATTCATTTTATTCTCTAGTGCTACTCTTGGGGCATGGTTACGTCTGCATTCAGTCGTAATATGGTACACATCATTTACAACATTGCACATATGTCACAATTTGGTGACGACTTCAATGTTATTAAATATAAAAAGCTATTTAGTAGAATGTGCCCTGAACGGAGTCGGAAGGCAATACTTAATTCAGTTTGACTGATTTTAATTTTGTCAAACCAGGTATAGCGCAGTAAGGCAGGTTGTAAGGTTTTGTACCGTATACCTTTGTTAACTGATCGCTCATCGATGTATTACTTCCACATTTTAGGACAAGGTTTTCTTATAAGATAAAGATGATCAGCATAGTAAGGTATATAATTCAATGGTATACCATTGGTAAGAGCGTCTCTAGCCAATTGATCCGCTTTCTCATTTCCCGTCAAACCTATATGAGACGGTATCCACTATAAAACGATGTTTGTATTTTTTTAATTCAAATCGTCCAATAACTTTATAATTTTGTATGCTATCGGTGTTCCTCAAACTCGCGAGGTACGTCGAGCTACATGTTGGAGTGCACTCTTTGAATCGGTAAAGATAACATAATTCCTATCTTCTAAAGAATCAATATAAGCTAGTGCTTCAGCAATTGCAATTGATTCACCCTGTATAATTGATATAGATGTATTTATATTAAATTTACCATAATTTTTTAATTGAGGATCAAACCAAGCCATTCCAAAATTTTCTTTTTCTTTAGATCCATCGATAAAAAAATTGTAATAATGTCTATACTTAGGAAAGATAACATTTTCACATAACTGTAATAATATACTAACACTATAGCTTTTGCCTTATTAATACAGTCTATATGCGCTTTAATTTTTTTAGATAAATCCACATTGCTGACCTAAATGTTCGCTACATTCTACGCGTGTTGTTCTAACATACTCATGTACCAACGTTAAAAGTGGTTTACTTTTCGGTCTCCAATAACAACTTTGGCAAAGTTGATACAAATCCTCTATAAGGCTAGTTATATAGATATTGCTTTGAAAGGATTTTAATTCAAGTAAATATTTGCCTGCAAGATAGTATCTACGAATGTGTAAAGGTTCGATAAGTAATTTTGCCTCCGTTACATGTATGGGTGTAATTTGAACAAATCCACCTGTTAGTCGCATTCATTGATTTTGAATCCTCGTTAGTTTTTGTAGATGAGACTGACAAATACTACCGTAGAGAAAGCTGACGTAGTCTATTCGACTGCGGGTAAGCGCAAAATAAAGACTTTTTAAATGTGTGGGGTGTAATGCTGGGTTGTGAGCCCCATCCGGAACATGACAATATCTTAAAAACACTAATAAATTTTGACGTTTTTTCATCTAACATATCAATATGTTTAGATCATCGCAGGGATTGATCCAACCATAGTCTTAAATATTTAATATTTTCTACTTCAGCTAGTGTTATGTTATCAATTTTAAGATTTAGAGTTTCTCTATTCTCTCTCTCATCTGAAGATGACGCTTCCAACCCTATGTTACTTAATAATTTAGAGAAGTGATCTAACGCCGATTGTAGATGTCCAGAAATTGATAATAGATTTATACCGGAGGAATACAAGACAAAATCATCAGCATATTGTGATATTTCAATGTTACTAAATGATTTACATACAAGCACAGTCGTAATATTAAATAATAATGGAGATAAGGGATCCCCTTTTTTTTTTTAACGTGGAGAAATCCCTTATGGATACATACCCTCCCGGGGGAGAGAGTGGGTTATGTCTGACTCGCACGGACTAAAACCCCACGGTGTACCGACAGACCGTTGTGTGGGGGCGACAAGGGATCGTTCCAGCAAATCAACCTTGTAGAGCCGCCCCCACGGTCCGCCCGGCGGAAGGTGACCGCCGGGCCCCTACTTATAGAGGGACAGACCGGGTACACACCAGCTGCCCCCCCTCGTCCGCCGGACCTGTGCAATGAGGAGATGGGCAAATAAGGGATCCCCCTGAGCTAACCCTCGTCCAGTATTTCGATAAATATAGGAATCAGCTACTTTAGTTTTAAAATTACGCTCTTTCAGAAAATTCCAGACATATTGACAATTTTTTGCACCTACTCCTAGATTATCGATAGTATTTAACAGTTGGATTAAATCGATATTATTATATGCATTGTCAATGTCTATGAAACGTCCTACAGTTGTGAATCTCTGTGAAAATCCGATTTGGATTCTGGTTAACAGACTCCTTAAATTATCAGTTGTTGATCGACATTTTCTAAAACCAGACGTTTTAAATGATAAATTATCATTTCTTTCCATAAACCACTCGAATCTACTCACTAGAATTGCATGAATAACTTTACAGATAGAAAGAAATAGGCCTCCAATCTGAAAGCATATTATGATCCCGTCCTGGCTTTGGGATTGGCATAATAACTATTTTTATTATTTATTAAAATAATACATTTCAATCATTTTTAGAAATGACCGTCTGTCTATTTGTTTGAACACGCATCACGGCTAAAGTACTGCGTTCATGATAAAACCTCACTAAGAAATTCATAAAGCATATTCTCGATTAACATTTAGTCTTGCTTTCATTAAAATCGGTTCACTCTATCAAAAGTTATTGTAATTTTAATGACGACGCGACTTAAGTACGAGAGAAAAGTAGATAAGTAAATGGACTTGAAACATTGAGATGATTTTATAAGTCACTGTTATTTTGTATTAGGCCCCACGTAGACGGAGTCGCGGAGACAGCTAATACAAGTACAATTAACTCTTATTATGCTTAGAATAATATTCACCTTCCAACATATGGTACTTGGCTTTCATACAAGTCATTTTCAATACAAAATATACGATACAATACTATAATTATAAGCGTTATGATATGTTATAATTAGCATATATTGATAGTGGAACGGCTAATTGACATTGCAAAGGTTGTTATAGTCAACTGTTCTTTCCATTATTGATAATATAAAATTCACTTACATTCGCAGGATCTTGTTTACAATAAACTATCGAATACAAAACACAAAAATCACGTTTTTTTTTTTAGTTTTCTCATTCACTTATAAAACTCAAATGTATTATCATTCTTTTTTTCCGATATATTTTTTTTCATGACCGATCCAACGCCGCGATTATGTTCGATGTATATTATGATAAACTGATAAACACTGTACATATGTTTTTTTTTAATTAAAATACGATTCAGTATAACAATTGAGTTGATAACGCAATCAACAGATACAGAGTGTTAGATTTTTCTTTCTTTATTTTATTATCACAAAAAAATATAGCGGTCCTGTATCTGGTGTGCATAATCATCATCACCACCCTGTAAGAGACCCACTGCAGGGCCAGAGGCCTCTTCGCGAAGGAAGGTATGGGCATAATCACCACGCCAGCCCACGACGTATTGGCGATTTGAAACGCTGGGAAATCCATAGTTCTATATTTTTCCCACATACAGTAGTACTACAAAGACATTTTATTTCAAGTGTTACCAATTTAAATTAATAAATGTACGCGAATTCCGAAAAATTTGTTCGGGGTTCGAACCTGCGGACATCGAAAGCATATTCCACCGGTCAAACCACTAGGCCACCACGATTTCACACCATAATGCGATCCAAAAACGTGAGAGTCGTGGAGGTCGAGCGATTTAACCGGTGAAATATCAATCTGATGTCCGTAGGTTCAATCCCTGGCTTGTACGCGTAGTAAATTCGCGTATATTTACTAATTTAAATTGGTAACACTATCGACTGACGGTGAAGGAAAAGATTATGAGAAGACCTGAACCTGAGAAATCTTTCTATAGTATCACCGTATGTAGGTGGTTCTGTAGGTGATAGAGCCACGCTGAAGCTATTATTGGTTTCAGTATGAATGGGTCGGCTCGCCCCCGGTACTACAACCCGACACACAGAAACACCGACGTCAAGTAACAGTGCTTGCATTGTTGCGTATCGTTAGGTTAGTGTGAGCGCCGGAGGCCCACCTACCCTCTCCTCTCGCCCCTCCCTCCTTTTCCCCCAAACACAGGCTGGCAACGCACTTTCAGCTCCCCTGGTGTTGTTACTCTCTATGGACGGTGGTAATCACTTAACATCAGGTGACCCACCTGTTCGTTTGCCTGCTATGACATCAAAAAAAATGTGGGAAAATATGGGAGTGTAGATTTGGGGAGGGTGAAAGCGAGAATATGGGATGGGGTGGGAAGGAAAAGGTAAATAAGAGGCATATGACCCAGCAGTGGGTCTTTTATATGCTGATGATGATGAACCCAAAAACAACAGAAACTACTAAGGTTCTGAACGAAGAGATTGTGGTGAAACCCAATGACATTATACCTAAAGATACGTAAACAAATTACCGATACGCCGAATAGTGAGTTCAAAAACTAAACTAAACTAAAAAAAAAGGCTATTATAGGATGGACCAATATGTGAACGATTGTGACGTCTGGAACTGACGACCCTCTCTGTGCATCCACTAATAGCGTATGTACCTATTTATGTTTTGTAAAAATATATAACATGAAGATATAAACCAGATCGAGTTTCTTACCGGTTCTTCTCGATGAGTGCGTTGTTTGTCCGAACCGGTGGTAACTTTGACGTTCATAAGCGCCTTCTCAGGGCCTAAATTGAATAAAGGATATTTTGATTTTTGATTGATTTTGATAACCTACATGATATTTTGACAAAACAAATGGCACGATAACGCACACATACGTAGAGTAATATCGTAACGCAACACTGTCTTAGATAAAGTGTGGAAGTAAGCTGACATATTCTCAATATCGGTGGTGAAAAAGAAATAGTTATATGTTGCTTAGATACGGGCGGATTGACGAGGCAACCGGCACAAATAAGCTAACTAGCCAAGTTTTAACAAGGCGCTGTCGAAGCGCTTATGACTTTTAATCAGAATTTTTTTAGTTATAGTATCATTGAGTGAATCCGTAGTATGGTGGCAAGGCTTTTTCTAAATTCCCTAGATATCTCCGTCGAGTTGAAAATCCGCCGCCAAGTACCTATGAAATCGGATCTATCAAAATTAACTAAACAAAGTTACGAACGATCACAAGTAATATTGTAAACTGTGATCGTTAAACCACATCAGATCTTAAGGGGAATGGTCATTGAAAAAAAACACCATGGATAATTTTTTATTTTATTTCATTCTTGGCAACCACTCTTCCTGATTATTACTGCCATCGTCGAGTAGTTAATAATATTATAAGCGGCTTGCGATAATTTCAATGTTCTAAGAAGATGGTGGGTCTCCTGTTAGAACTTTCCGGGGAGTTTTTTATGACATCTCAGAATTCATGCTCCGTGCTATTATTTTCCATCCACTTAACTTATGCACAATAACCGAATTATATTACGTAAAATGCCACGAATATTACAAAATATAGAGTCAAATAACACAAGTGTATGAATAAAATATAAAATCCACTACCTGACAATATAAAATCCCGCCAAAAACTCAGTGTATATTTCTATTTACTAACACAAAAACATCAGCCTGTATATAATATACGGACTCGATAAAACTTCCATAATAGATAGGAATTCAGATTTCTTGAATGTCGATTTCCTTGGAAGAGTATGACAACAGTTATTGAATCTTACCTATAGCAAGAGAAATTAAAATACTTACCTATACTTCCGTGTCGGTCTGTTGAACCGATTTGCGTCGTGAACAAATTTAAACCCATCAAAAACATAAATGTGGAATGAGAGACAAGTTCAATATTATAATATATGCATTGATTGTTGACTTCAACAACAGAAGTGAGATCTAAACGGGTGCCAAGGTCAATGGTCAGTCATGAAATTTATTTATAACATAGGATATGTTATAACAACTCAAAATATCATTTCTTCTTATAATTAGGATAATATATTGAAGTCTAAGGTCTGACTTGGCTAGTTCGAGCATAACTGAAAAATTATAATGAAATGATAAGAATCTACTATTTTTTTTCTTTGTGTTCACCCAACTACCTATCTGCATGCCAAATTTGAACTTTCTAGGTTATCTGGAACGTTAATATTGATATAATTGTTTGAGGTGTGATCTTCGATCAATAATAACTAGACATCGGATCGGCGCGAAAAATACGTCTCGGTAAATAACTGCTCACTTGAAATGTGAGCTTTTATTTTGTTTGTTTGGAACACAATGTAAGCACGTTTCACAATGCCGCAGTGTATTCAAAAGATGCATAAATTATACCCGAAAAAGCAATTTAACGGCCGGAGTATCTTACTTTCGCTAAATACATGTTGAATAAGTTATATTTTAAGCTTTAAACTAACAAATAATATTACATTTTGAACAAAATTACCGATTTTAAACCTGTGGTACAGATATTTAGCCAATGCTCGCCAACCACGCACAAACACGCATAATAACGGGAAAAAGTACTTTATTCATTGCGTGTTAAGGTTGAATTCACACTAAATATTGTTTATGTTGTCTTTTCATTTGTAAGTAACGGGAGTAATTTATTACTTTGCTCGTTTTATCGTAAGTATTAGATAATATTTTGAACATTTGTGACTTTATTACTAGGTGTCATGGTTGTAATTAAGTTGAACTTAAAACTGTTTTAGAACTTTTTTCTCCCTTTCTTAGTAAACAACACATAAGTATATATTTACGCGGACAGCAGTTAGCTTCGATTTTGTACGTGACCCTTTATCTAGTTATTACTGATCGAAGGGTGTGATTATAAAATTTCAAACACATATGTATCTCGCAAGTCTCAATACATGAGCCGAATTTGACATATTTATATGGAGTATTTTTTGAGATATGAGGGGGTCAAAAGTGGCTCCAAATGGTTCGTGTAATATTACATACGGCGCTCGCCATTCTGTTAGCTTGAACATGGCTTGACACGCTACCGCGCTACTCATTTGGAATAGGCCATAAACCATGCAGCCACTGAGAAGCCTAAATAAAAAAAAAATAATAAATTTGGATTAAGAATAGTGTAGATTAGAAATAAATGTATATTTTTGTAAAAAGTGACAAAAAAATGATAAAAATACTGATATCTGGAGGTGCTGATATTAACATGCGATGCGTCACTGTTAATATCGCCCCCAATATCAGTATTTTTATCATTTTTTTGTCACTTTTTACAAAAATATACATTTATTTCTAATTTACACTATTCTTAATCCAAATTTATTAAATTTTATTTTCTGTTTTTTAGTTGGATTTCTTATGAAAGCGTGTTTTTTTTAGTTTTTTTAAACTATTATTTATTTTTAATTTTTTAGTTACATTTTTTTAACTTTTTTTTTCGGATTATTGCATTTTCATCGACCTTTGACAGGTGTGCAAAGTTTGAATTAAATCTGATCGTTCAAAGTAGGACAAAATCGAGCTCAAAGGAGTCGGTTACATACATACATACAGGTGAAGCTAATAAAAGCGTGATAAAAAAGTCAAGACAGTCATAAGGAGTGCCGACATAAATGAAACCTCAAAACAATGATGAACTGTGTTCTCTTTTGAATTTTTAAATTAATTATAGTGTGAATTATTTAAATTTCATAATTTATATATTGAAATTTTTTACATTACTGTGGTTTTCACATCTATTGACACTCGAAGCAATAGTTATATACATTTCTATAAAGTTTATTAGTCAATCAAACATGTGATGAGCTGCAAAACATCCATACTACATGGACGTAGGCCGCTAGTCTGACACAAGCCACGCAAGCGCAGTACGGTCGGTCATGCTTACTAGCATCTACTAGCATCAACTTGTAAGAGACGAACTACAGGGTAATAGATCTCTTCCCGAAGGAAGACGGGCATAATCACTAGGCTACGCTAGCCTATTACATATTGGCGATTTTAAACTCTGAGGAATCCACAGTTCTATATTTTCCCACATACGGTGGTATTACAAGAACATTTCTCTGGTTCAGGTTCCCTCACGATGTTTTCCTTCACCGTCAGCCGATACTGTTATCAATTTAAATTAGTAAATGTACGCGAATTCAGAAAAATTCGTTGGTACACGCCGACGTTCGAACCTGAGGACGTAGTAATAATATTCCACCGGTCAAACCGCTAGACCAACACGACTTATTTCGCATTAATTATCCATTGCCCGTTATTATTCGGTAATAGTCGACCGATATCATCACAACGTGCGAAGAAACAAGCAGTGTACAACAATTACTATGTTTTCGAAGTGAAACTTCGTTTGGGACGGTGTGAATTGAGTTTTATGAAACGAAAACGTGTAACGAGAAAGAGATAGCTATAAATGCTAACATAACCAAAAAAGAAAATAAGTTTCCTTCAAAAACGTTTGTACGTATCTATTTTTATTTTATTTATTTGTACGTATTCTAACCCAGACCGATACTCTATATATGTTTCAGCTCCCTTGGGTAGTTCCGATCACTGTCTGATGAGATCTGTTTGATCATATGACCTTACGGAAAGTAAAAGAAAAGTCTCAAGGGCACCAGAAGGAGTTTGCAATAAAAGTCAGCTAATTGGGACGAGTTGCGGCACTTTGCATATTATCCTTGGCGATAGACTTGTTTTACCTCAAAAGATCCATCGAGCTGTGCAGTAACTGTCACGGAGGTTACTATATTCCATTTTTAGACGTATCTCTTACTGATTATATTCGCCCATGGTTCAACTCAGACTGTGCCGTAGTGGAAAGGACAAAGAAGTTGGCTTATCAAGCATGGGTTTCAGCACGTAACCACAAATCCCTGGATCTAAAGAGGACTAAAAAAGTGTTTAATAAAGTTGCGAAAGCCTGCCAGAAAGTTTTTCGAATGGCCCGCTTCTACCACGTTGGTCAGGTAGGATCAAAGCTTTCTAAGTTTCCGACAGGTAGCAAAGCCTTTTGATCACTTGCCAAGTCAGTTGACGCTAACTTTCGAAAGCCATCGTTGCCTCCAATGTTGAAACCTGATAGATCACTGGCTCACTCAGCTATTGAGAAGGCTCATGTCTTGGCGAACCTCTTCGCAGAAAATTCACATCTAGATGTTGTTAATAAAAACCCGCCCACCATTCCTATTCCATTGTAGAATGTCGGAAATCGTTAGACGTACTAAGAATGTTATTCGCATACTTCGCAATCTAAATGTGAGTAAAGCCAGTGGTCCTGACAGTATTTCAGCTATAGTTCTGCGAAAATGTCTCCTGTTTTAATACGCCTGTTCCGGCTCTCTCTTAAGTTCGGTGTTGTTCCAAAGTCTTGGAAGCTTGCCAACATACCATTTTCAAAAAGGGCGATCGCGCCCATCCCACCAATTATAACTCGAGCTCTCTCCTATGTAAAGTGGTGGAGCGAGTTATCAACAACCAACTCATGACATACCTAGAGAGCAATGATATCCCAAGTGATCAACAGTACGATTTCCGACAAACAAGATCTACTGGGGATCTCCTGCTGTATGCCACACAAAAATGGGGTGAGGCTATTGAGAGACATGGCGAGGTCTTGGCTGTATCTCTTGACATTTCCAAGGCTGTCGACAAAGTGTGGCACGAAGGCCTGGTAGGTAAGCTCCGATCATATGGAATTCCCGAGTTTGAGGGTCTGGATCAGAGACTTCCTGAGTGAACGTTCAATTCATGTAGTGGTGGATGGTTGCTCTTCCAACCCTATGGCAATTGATGCTAGAGTTCCTCAGGGGTCAGTACTCTCTGCAACGCTATTTCTGCTATTTATTAACGATCTGCTCAAGCCCCGTACCCTCAGGTATGCCGACGATACAGAAAGTTATATATCGGGCCCTCATTCTGATGGGAAAGTAATTGATAATCTGAGAGAAGCTATGATCAACCACATGAACTTAAATTTGTATCTAACTGGGGTGATGCAAACCTTGTTAAGTTCAACGCTACGAAAACTCAGGCGTGTCTGTTCTCCTTGAAACGTAGTCCATTATATTTAAAACCTATTCTCCAGGATGTGCCCTAGGGTGGGTCAAAAAAATCAAGTATTTTTTTTTTTGGGTCCGACACACGAAAACTTGTTTCTAGCTACCTCTAGAAAGTGCTTACTAAATCTGAGCTCTTAATATTAACTGGATGATTGTGCTTATCATAGTTTTCCATTTTTAATTTAGTCTCATATGAAAATGGTCATATCTTATCACCAATAGATCATTAAACCAGTTACATCGTCAATATTTATAGAAAATTGAACTCTACAAAAATGGTCTCTTATACTTTTTTCATTAATCGAAACATTTAAAAGATATTCAAGGTCAAAGATTGAAGTATTTTAAGGAAAATAACTTTTTATTTTGAATTTTGTAACTTACTAAAAAATAATTATTGTCAAATGAGTTTCAATTATTTCTATAGGAAATTTAACGCTCTACAAAAAAGGTCTCTTGTGGTTAATCGATTACTCAAACCATTTCGAAGATATTCGCAGTAGAATCCCAATGCCTGATGACTTTAATAGTTTTTAAATAAATATTTTCAATTAATCCATTTAATTTATGAATTTTGAGCTAATTTATTGATTGGTTTTAGTTATACACAAGAAGACACAACTCAGAGCTCCAAAAACTATATATGCAATGTAGAAATATAAGAGGAAACATAGAAATGACATAAAACCACAGATGGCGCTACTATGACAAGTAATGAGTAACAGAACTACCAACATTCGAAATTAAATATTCAAATTAAATATATTCTCAAACAAAAGATAAGACATAACTTGCAAACTGTCATTTTATCGAAATAAACTCAAATTCTCATGAATATTGTCGAAATTCATAAGTTAGATGGATAAATTGAAAATATTTATTAAAAAACTATTAAAATCATCAGGCATTGGGATTCTACTGCGAATATCTTCGAAATGGTTTGAGTAATCGATTAACCATAAAAGACCTTTTTTGTAGAGCGTTAAATTTCCTATAGAAATAATTGAAACTCATTTGACAATAATTATTTTTTAGTAAGTTACAAAATTCAAAACAAAAAGTTATTTTCCTTAAAATACTTCAATCTTTGCCCTTGAATATCTTTTAAATGGTTCGATTAATGAAAAAAGTATAAGAGACCATTTTTGTAGAGCGTTCAATTTCCTATAAATATTGACGATGCAACTAGTTTAATGATCAATTGGTGATAAGATATGACCATTTTCATATGAGACTAAATTAAAAATGGAAAACTATGATGAGCATAATCTTCCCGTTAATATTAAGAGTTCAGATTTAGTAAGCACTTTCTAAAGGTAGCTAAACAATTTTTCGCGTGTCGGATCCAAAAAAAAATACTTGATTTTTTTGACCCACCCTAAATTGTGCCCATATCGGTTACCAACAACCTCGAACTCCTTGTGATGAATTTAAACGCCAAGCTCAACTGTGGACGTTCGATTTTTTTTTTTTTTATCGTAGCTCAACAAAGTGACTGTACTGTGCCTGATGGTGAGCACAGTATAATCCAAAAACAACGGCGACTACCGAGAGACACGCTATCCCTCATCCCTCACCGGTCGCCGCTGTCATGCCGGCTTGCATAAATGTCTCTTCACGTTACGCTTGAAGGACCCCATATTAGGTATAGGAAGGAGGGAACACATTGGCCGGGAGATTGTTCCATAGCTTCACGGTACGGCAGAGATAAGAAGTTGCGAACTTTTTAGTTCGTGCCCAGATAGGATTTACCGTAAAACTATGGCTCCGAAGCCCAGCGCGCGTGGTTCGGGTATGAAAAGAAGAGGAAGGGATTAAATTAAATAGCTCTTCAGAACACTCGCCATGATACAGACGGTAGAGCGGTAGATTAAAGCTAAGACTAAAATGGCTGCAAAAAAATTAGGGGACCTTTTCAGCGTTAAGCGGTACTTTACGCCGGAGCAGCTTCTTAATCTGTATAAGTCGCAGATAAGGTCATGTATGGAGTATTGCTGCCACCTTTGGGACGGGTCTGCCAAATACCAGTTGGCCTTGCTAGATTCCGTCGATCAGCTCGAAGACTTATCGATAACGAATCACTGTTAGCAGCCAAACCGCAGACACTGGAACATCGGTGTAGGGTCTCTTGTCTTGTAGTATTTTATCGGCTACACTTTGGAGAACGTGCACAAGATCTGCACCAACTAATCCCACAGTCTCCGTTTCATTTTAGGACTACCAGACGCTATACGTCGCTCCATTCATTCGAAGTTGACATACCATTCATCCGGACGAAGTGCTTTGCATCGTCATTTATTATGAGAACCGTGAAGGAGTGGAATGCGCTGCCTACGTCTGTTTTAGCTTAAGTGTATGATGAAGTGATCTTCAAATGAAGAGTGAATGTGCTTTTACTGGTTGAACGCGTTACATCCTAGGCTTCGACCTCACATTCCATCAGGTGTGACAGAGGTCAAGTGTCACAGTCTATTATTAAAAAAAAATGCTAAGTTTCAGGAATTCGGTATCTTAACTCTCCCAATATATTCTTGATAATTTAATGTATGTCCGCAAAAACTTAGATATGCTGGATCTAGTAAAAGACCAACATAATTTAAATACAAGAAACAGCAACAAAAAGGTCATTCCATGCTTCAGCCTCATTAAGTCCAAAAACAGATTTTTAGGTAATAGTGTTTAGGTTTTATAACAAAGTCTCAAAACACATTACCGATTTGCCGGATAGTGAGTTCAAGAACCATGTCAAGCGGGTTTTAATATCTAAAGGCTATTATAGGGTGGATCAATATGTGAACGATTGTGACGTCTGGAAATAACGACCCTCTCTGTGCATCCACTAATAACGAATGTAACTATTTATATTTTGTAAAAATATATAACATGAAGAGGTAAACCATATCGAGTTTCTTACCGGTTCTTCTCGACGGCTGGGTTGTTTTCCGAACCCGTGGTAGCTTTGACGTTCATAAGCGCCATCTCAGGGCCTAAATTGAACAAAGGATATTTTGATTGTCTTTTGTGATTATTGATAATTGTTTATTTTAAATAATTAATCAAGTTTGAATACGATATCCCTAATTCCTTGCAAAGAAAATGACTCTATATTAAAGGTCAAATAAAAAACAATCATTTTTCAAACGTTTATTTATAAACATTGCAACAATATTCTTACTTCATTCACTACTCTACAAACTATAGCATAATCTATTCGTAAATGACTGTAGGAATATGTTTCGAATATTTAATTTAAATTTTATCGTGCGAGCCATATAAAAACAAAACCGGCAAAGAAGAACATACCTATAATTATTTAAAAAAAAGAAATGTCATTCTTGCATCATTTTACCACATCTCTACATCACCTTATTTGATTTTATAAGCGTCACACATTTTATGTCATTAATAACGAATTTCTAAACATAAATCTGTGTTACCAGGTTCATCGTGATAACACTAAAACTGTTTATTTTCTAACCTTTTTAAGTTTTATAAAATATGTTAAAGTCATCTATTTCACTTTACGTGGTGTTATAATAACAATAATTTAAGGATATATGTTTTTTTTGTACCAATATATTACAAATCGTCACCAAATTTCTAATAACTACGGCAGGCCACGATAAATTGTCTAGCTACATATATAACCCTAAATCGCTGAGTAGGCATTTCTTATTTATACACGCAAAGGTCGTAGCATTATTATGCCTTATTTAAATATACAAACTTTTTAGCCTTATTTAAATTAAAAATGGAATGCTTTACACTACTTAAGTGTTGCCATACACCACTAACACTAAAATCGTGCAAATTGGTAAATAAATTAACTATTACTGTTCATTACTATTACATTATACCCGAAAAGTTTTTGCTAAAACAGGCATAGCGTACATTATATCTCACCTTGCAACTCCCCTTAAACTTATG
This sequence comes from Antheraea yamamai, assembly GCA_036509395.1. Lineage (NCBI taxonomy): Eukaryota > Metazoa > Arthropoda > Insecta > Lepidoptera > Saturniidae > Antheraea > Antheraea yamamai. Next base: position 10,106,387 of record AP028425.1, on the reverse strand, counting down.
GATTTTTATGCGTTGGCTATACGCATATTCCCGCAACATTTATAGACCATTTCCTTTCTAAGTTTAGCGTCGGTAATTTTAGCTACATATTGACTTAATGTCGTATGAAATCATCAACAATCGTTAACTTAAATTGTACTATATATATATAATAAATAAGACACAGACAAAAGAGTTAAATACATCTTTCTTCTCTATTTATAGACTGATTTTCCTTTTTTTAGTAGCTATTGACGAATTTTAGTGGCACTAATAAAAAAAAGGGAAAAAAATCCGTTTTTTCTTTCTTAAAATTTACACATAAAAAATGTAGGTATTATGGTCGAATTCAACCACTAGATGAACACGGGTCTATATTAAAATACAATAAAATAGTTCAGTAATATTTTCTCTTTTATTTGTGAACCGATTTTCTTTCTTTTTTTGTAGTTTTTACGGCGTGGTATGGAAAAAAATTGTACTTAAGCGTTACGCGTTACCGTTACTATAGTAACCATTAATAATGTAATCGTTACCATGGGTAAGTTTGAATTATAAAATTATTTTGTTCAACAGCTTTACATACATTTTTTTTTAAAGTACAGTAACGATGCGAGGAAACTTATTTGCTTTTTTTATTTCGTATGAAAGCCCTGAGCTACAGTGGAATAAACCCAAAAGTAAAACTTTCACTACGGTTAATACTTTATGTTAAAGACAATGTCTCAATATTAAGACACTGTTAAGGGTGTTACCATTAAGAAAAGCAACTACATTTTTCATACCATCGACAAATCGAAGCCTTTATAAGTATTCCTGATACTTCACGGTCCTTACATCTACTAAACAACAACACTTGTACATTCTTTGGCAAAAATAACTTCCAATAATAATGAAACTTAAAAAGATAATGAATTACAGTCGAAAATTAATCACTGAACGATCACTAATAAATATAGGTATATTCACGAATTAATATTAATAGAAATACAATTATGACACATTACCGAATAATTATAGCAAAACTTAAAAAATAATAACAAAGGTGTTAACTTAGCTGGAGTTCAGAGAAGCGCGTATAGATTGGCAGAAAAATTAAGTAGCACTGGTATTGCCATAACGAAAAACTGTTAAAATTCTAAAAAATTCGGTATACATTTTTAATAGAAATACTTAAATAAAAAAAAACAAAATGGTCGTACTAATCCTTATATTTTGTTATAGAACTTTAATGTATTTATTACACCACAGCCTAAAACTGCTAATGCAGTATTTTCTTTATTAATCCGATTCAAATCTATATATCATGAACTAGCAATTTCCCGCGGCTTTACACCCCTTTTTTAAGCAGTAATTATTCTCTTTATTTTATAATTGTACCTATAAACGAATAACAGACTGACGGAAAATGACGGATTTTCTTATTAATTCTCATCCCCTTTTCCGCCACTCTAGGGGTTGAATTAACAGAATTCCTTTCTCATTTCTTACTTACAGTATAAAAGGAACCCGCATGCAAATTCTACCCAGTCCTAATGATTTAGTACAGTAATAGTATAGTACAGTAATAGTTTAGTACAGTAGTGGTAGTACAGTAGTTTGGACTGTGCGTTAATATGCTAGTTATGATTTTATTTATGGTACATAGACATTTACTATTATTTTGTAAAATAACTATACCATTTGTACGCGTAATAAAAGATATTATAGTAAGAAAACAAATGACTATAAAACATAATCGATTCCGAATACCAGTAATCTAACAACTTTTGTTATAGAATTACAGTGCAAACTCTATTTAACGCCACTAGCTTTATCCACAAACTCCTTAAAACGTCGACAGTACTTGATGTTGGTTAGTTTACCTTAAAATAACCATTTTCCTTCTCTCGATTTACCGACAACGCCTTAAAATACGCTTAAGTGTCGCTCGATAAAGTTTACACTGTATTTAAATTAAAAAAAACCTTATTAAAAACAACCAATGGCACATCACATCTTATATAATTTGTTAAATAATAAAAAACTTAACATAAAAGAGATATATTATATTAGCTTTGGAGAACACAATTAAAAATGTATATCCATTATTTATTTATCACCACCAAATTACGTTTTTATTTTTTATTTATTTCCATTGTTCGTATATAAACCCGAAATCGCTAGTTCTCAATTCGAAGCAATAAAATATTGATAATAAAAAAACATAACATTCTTATAAATAATATTTGGAATGATTAATAAGTTCGTTGAGAAGAATGCGCAATTTATTACCGACATCGACTAAGGTCATGCTTGCAGAATCATTACTTTTGCCTATCATTGATTATGCTGATGTCTGCTACCTGGACGCTAATGAGGAATTGATTAATAAATTGGAGCGGCTACAGAATGCATGCATTCGCTTTATTTATGGACTTAAAAAATTTGATCATGTGTCTGAATACCGCTCAAAGCTTAAATGGCTACCCATTCGGCATCGACGAAACAGTCACATCTTGTACCTCCTGTATAACGTTCTTCATAATCCCAATTCCCCTCCCTACCTACAATATAAATTCGAGATGTTAGGTTGCAGAGATTCTTCATCACGCCGTCTATGCTCTCAACATTTACTCAAATTCCCTATCTGTCACACTAAATTTTATAATAAATCATTTGCGGTTCAAGCTGTACGCCTATGGAACGCACTCCCTTGTGACATTAGGCAAGCAAGATCTGTGAAATTATTTAAAAAATATCTCCACCGGCATTACCTCTCACTGTCGTAATATAACTATTCTATTGCGTCATTTCTTTTTTTTTTCACTTTTAATTATAGTTTTTATAATTATTTTGTCTATTTATATTGCCACCCGGTAGTTTTTGAAAATAAAATGTCTCCTTAGGTTTGCCTGGAAGAGATCGCTCTAAGCGATAAGGCCGCCTAACTGTACACATATTGTAAACTGATATCTAATTTTGTATATTTTCGACGTGTGTGCAATAAAGAGTTTTATTATTATTATTATTATTATTAATTATCAATATACGAGTCCTTACATTTCAAAATGTGCTAAATTATATTTTAACCATTCATATAACATGTTTTTTTAACATTTCCAGTTTTTATACACCGAGAACGAAGTTCATATTTAACCGTTTATAAGGTATTCGTTTTTGAAGTTATACATCTTTCGGCGCGTTAGGGAAAAATAATGAGAGTAAATTTTTACGATGCGCGCGCACACCGCCACGATAAACCGACACCCTGAAGTTAGCTATAGTCAACATTTTGTTTCTTTGTATTTGTTGTTTGTATTTCTTTGTATTAAAACTTTCAATGTATTAAACACTTTTTTTCTATTGTTAGTGTCGTTTTTTCTACAACCGTAGACTAAGGCGAAAGAAAATTTTGTTGAAAAGATTTGTATCTTGTTACGCCAAAGAAGTGTAACTTCTAACGCGTGTACATAAGTACAGACGCACTTTTTTTATGACCCTCATATTTTACGTGTACGAAATTTGAAAATCTTGAAAAATAACGTAAGATATTAGGAACGGCTAACATTGAATTTAGCTTATTTTGAAATATAAAGACTCCTATATAACTTCCTGGTAAAAATAAAAAATACTACCATATTAATTTGTAAATCACATTATTTTATATATTATTGAAGTAAAACTTCTTTAGGCGCGACTAGGAGGTAACTGGACGACAATGCAACGGAAGTCCGTTACGGCAATATGGCGTCACGTTTCTGTATCATCCGGTTTTTAAATATTTTTGATTTTGTCAATAAATAGTTTATTAAAACAACAACCAAAAATATTTGAGAAAAATATTGAATAATAATAAAAATCATACAATAGAATTCATTATGTATATATGGACGCGCGACCGTGCTGCCATCTGGTTTCAATGTAAGTAAGTAACAAATTAAATCAAAGCTTCATTATCTGTAGTGCCATCTATCAGCTAATTCGGAACTTAAATAACACAGGAAATATTATTAGCAACTTTTTGTTATAAAGTAAATAAAATATAAAAAAGTACGAACAGATTACTATGATAAGTAACGAATTAAAAGAAAATATAACTTTTGGTTATGTTTACGCCAAAGAAGTTTTACTTCAGTCGCATGTGACGGTTACACGCACTCGTTTTATTATCACTGGACATGCTGTTATCCACATTATTGTTTATTATATTAATAGCTTTTGCTCACTGTTTCATTCGCACTACTATATATCTGATCTATTTCTCAGGACACATTTTTTTCTATATAAAAATTAGCACTAAATGTGTAGATAATTAGAATAAATTTGAATGTAATGTTGTTTCTTTGTCTGCTTTCACGCTTTAAACACTCAACGGGACCTTAATTAAATTTCACATACACGTTGGAAGAGGTACAAAACGGGACATAAGGGTACCTCTTTCATTTAGAAAAAGAAATTGGCCGTCACGGAAAACGCTGAAGTTAACAATAGAATTTATATTATAGACACACAAGGGTGTCGAAAGCGGTGGCGTAGAGGGAGCGTGACGACATAAGAGAGCGTCATGCCGTTTGTTGTGACGGCATGCGGGTCAATTTTATTGTCAACAGATAATTCACAACAGAAAGTTCTGTTCCCAGAGGTTAAAAAACCTCTTTTAGATAGTCGTCAACTACAACCACTCGGTCTATTGGCATTAATAAATTGCAACATGATGGTGGCATAAAGGGGCATGACGGCATTAGAGAGCGTCGTGCCGTTTACCGTGACGGCATACGGGTCAATTTTATTACTAAACCACGCTAATAGATATTTCACTCCAAAGAGCGCTGTTCCCGAAAGGTAAAAAAATATTTTAAACGGTCGTCATTAATAAATTGCAATAAGTACAGTGTGAAATACAGGAAAATGAACCCGTGCCATCCGGGAAGATCTGATATCCTGAAAAAAAAAAACACGCGACCAAAGTTGCGAGCAAAAACTAGTCTATATTTAGGCTAATTCAATCGACGACATTTTAACTCTGTAGTCCATAAAAGATGGTTACGGGAGTTTGAGAAACCAAATTAAAAAAAAAAAAACATTCAACGCACATTAATTTTAATGGATATTTTTTTATTTATTTGATTTGTTTCATGTCCGCTTTAAAGTCATACATTACTATATATATAGTAAAGAAAACTATATCAAGTTTGTAACATTAGAATTAGTTCTCCATACCCTCATTAGTGCTTCAAATTGGCACAAGGAATAACTTTCCTTTGAATAATACAACCTGTCCAGTACTATCGTTAATTAAAGGCTATAGTATTTTTTAAATTATAAAACACCCATCTAAATAATATATTTCTTACATTATATAATACTCTAATACGCAGTTTTTGGTCAATAGTTTGGTAATACTGTCATTGTACTCAAATAAATACATTATATAAGTATATATAGAATTATAAATACGTTAGTAAAATTAAAAACAATGTAAACTAGAATTTATTAATAAATCCCTATAATGTATTTCCCATATATTCTCGGAAATTGTCCAAAACAAAAGTTGGTAACCCTAAATCAGGCATTTTTTTTTATGTTTCGTATACTATGAAAATTTACTCAGTACGACTAAAATACAGAAACTACGCCATCTATTGAGAATTCACTGTATTATTTACTGACTCATTTTTGTTTGGTAACGCCATCTCGTATTACGAGTTAGAAGCAAATTTATTATTGTAGTTTGCATTTACTTTTCACATTCATAGATGGCGCAACTTGTTAATATAACAAATGCCTGTTAAATCGGCTAAAGATCGTCGCTTTTGATCTTAAGACTATAACTATATTGATAATTTTTCAAAATACGTTGAACCATTTTTATTATAGTTTCTATAATTTGCATGAATCCTGAATTTTAACGACTCAGCTGATGTAAGATTGGTAATATATCTTTATATGTATAATTCTTCTGTCCGTGTGTATGTGTCTGAACTCCTAAACGGTTGGACAAATTTTGTTGAAATTTTTTGTGAGTGTTCAGGTGGTATCAAGAAATGTTTAGATTCACAAATGGAACCGGTAGGTGGCGCTGCGGTTGTATTTTATTTTTTATTCCCACGACAGGACAAAGTCCACCGGACCCGCTAGTTTATTTATATTTCAGTGTTGTCAGTAATTATTTAAATAAGTCCTTAAAACTTTAGATTAACATCTAGTTTACAATCGAACAAAGCTTTCAAAATATCGACGCGTTTTAGCATTAATAAATACAAATAACTTTAATTATCTTTGACTATATCAAGCTTTAGGCCATTACCAACGCATTAAGTTACTAAATTGAAAAAAAAAAATCATATTATCGCAAAAGGTTTTTAATTATCGTCCATAATCTAAGGGCCGTTTAATTATTACTTATGCAGAATTAATATTTCTGACCCTCCCCCTCTTTGTCAGCAACAGTTAGCAAAGCTCTTACTACCCTCCCCCCTTGTCAGCAAAAGTGCTTACTTTTATGCTTACGTAAATATTTATACGAAACAAGTGAATTATACAGGATATCCGAAAAGTAAATAGTAAACATTGCTGACATAATCACCATCCAGACACCCCAACCCCAATGTCATCAAAAGTAAGCAAATCAACCTCCCCCCCCTTTAGTGCATACGTAACACTTGAATGACCCCCTATACAAACATTTACATGACAGTAGTATATCCACTTTAAATCTTTCTAACCGAAGTCTGCGACATATAACCGAAGTATATTACGTAAAACACCACCAATATTACAAAATATAGAGCCAAATAACACAAGATTATGAATAAAATATAAAATCCACTACATGACATTTCAAGATCCCGGCAAAAGCTCCTTTTTTATTGTTTTTTTATAATCACTGCTGACTCCCCATGGAAAAGCGTAATGACACTACCGTAGATGCTTTCTTACTTTAATGCCTATATTAATCATAAAACTACATTACATTTTGTTTAATAGTTTTCAAGTAATTCCCGTTCTAATATTTTATAGAACGTATCACTGCTATTTTTCACTGATATAAAAAATCATTTGCTATATGATATCATTAATAGACTTAACCTGTTATATGCGATATCTCTTTACTATATTATAATTCGGGGGTTTCATATACCTGCTATATATTTCACGGTAATATTTAACTTTCCAATTATAGAGATTAGCGAGAGCTAAAATAAATGTCGGAAATCGATATAGCCACTATGAGATACTATATAAAATATAGCAGCTATTTATCACCAGTGAAATAACAGTGATAAAAAATTATTTACTTTTCTATAGTAGCACTACTACGTGATTACACTAAATCTGATGGTGAGCACAATGGAATCTTAAAATAACGGTAACCATAGAGAAATCTATAATCAATTAGCGTCGTCTCTAACAAGTCGACACAAAAGCCTCTCAGCTCCTGAATATACACAGTGGCTGAGTCCGAAACGTGACAAACGAAAAGAGAGGCACTGTGTCATGTTTCACACCATCTGCATTTGCGCCTGCACTCATATGTGGAATAATTATACGTAGTATATGCTAACTTAGATTAGTTCCAATTAGTTTTTTTTCTACCTTTTTTTTATTGATGAAACATAGAATATCAATATAAATCTCGCCTATCATCTCGATGGATATTCTGAATTAGTGCAAGTGTAAAATATTCTAATACAGTTACAAGTACATCTCCAATGTTAGAGATGATAAATTATCGATTGGCTTACGGCATTTTTATCGATAAAGTATCGTGTTACACGACACTATAATATTAAATACGAACACAAACATAATAGACTACAAGCCCATGGAAAAAATTAACCTGCGAAATGAACCAACGTGAATAACGCTTAGAAGGCTGTTACTATATCATAAAATAACTCTGAGCGCTATGCCGTCATTTCTGAGCGGTACCGGTGAGTACGTGAGTAAATGGGATTACTCAGGTACAAGTGAGGAATTACGACTAATTATTAATGTACGGCTTTTTATAGCTTATAGATGATTAAAAATAAATGTCGAAAAACCTAGTGCCGTACTAAAGTGGTGGTGCCGGAAGTTAGTACAAATTTTTAATTCACCGGTAATTGTAGAAGCAATACAGGTCATTTATTACTGTACGGAATTTGTGTAATTCTTTATGTTACATATACAGATACTGTACCCATGACCGCCGTACATATTTTCAGCGCAGGGGTCGAAAGCCAAGGGTCGCAGCTCTTATCTCTGATTAGCATATAGATGATGATGATATCGAACAACATAAAATTAAATGATCTTCAAAGTGCTTCATGAGTAGACTTTTTGTGGGACACATAGGTGTACGGGGTAAATTACTTCCCTCCGAAAAGAGTGACTTTCCGGTGACTTTTTTCTGTACGGCAATAACATAGGTTTTTAACTCTTTAGAAAATCTTCTTTAAAAGATAAATGCCGTACACTTTTGATAGTCCGCTAGTCTGTGAAATGGTAGATTATTCCACCACCTGCCAGAATACCTACCCGCTTTTTATTTTATTTTTTTAATATTTTTTTTTACCTCTGATTTTTATTGTATATACTGTTCTTTGCAAAATAATATGTAATTAAAAATACAAATAAGTACAATATTATGTATTTATTTGGACAATATTTTATCTTTAAACTGAATTCATCGGAAATTCAGTAATTTTAAGAGTTTGGCGCTTGCGTCATGACTCACCATATTGTATATACGTTACTACTATATAGGTATAGCAATACCACGAGTTATAACAAGAGCCACGCTACGTCAAACCACGCTTCTAAATTTATTTGTGTCTCAGTCAAAAGAGAAAGAATTGAAAAAACTGTTCCAAATGAATTGGATGCAATAGTCGATCCCGACAAGTTTTGGTGATATAAGCCACAACATACTTCGCAACATCACAAACCACGTGGCTAAAGAAATTCACTTCAAAATAAAAAAATAACAGTTTTCACTTACTAGGTTTATTATACGTAATGTGTCATTTAAAATGTACGACATACGACGATTATAATTTTTTTATTATTATTTAATATTATAAACAAAATTTATCAAATACCGTACAGTTATTAACGACCTTAATGGACATCTCAAATGTTATCGAAGTTTTTATCAGCTGTAAAGAATAATCTGACGTGAAATGTACGGCATATGGTTTATTCTTGTTTATTTATATTTGTTACATGTAAACTAACAATAATCTTTACTCAAATCAAATTACTTCAGGAACATTTGAAAATGTTATATATCACGGAAATTTCATTTTTTTTTATTCTTATATTTTTATTTGTTACCATTTATAATGAACGGCTATAAGGTACAGCGGTAATATTTAATAACATTATATAAAAAAAAAATGCCGTGGATAAATTTATGATCTTACAGCAGTAACTAACGTTTCGAACTTTATAAAATGAAACCATTACAGACTCGTAGAAAGGTGGCTGATGTAATGTTTATATACAAATTGATACACGGTTTCCTAGAATCTTCAGATTTTCTTCAAAAAATACCCTTGAGTGTCCCACGTATAGGCAGTCGTTTACTTAACAGGCAAACTTTTCATCTAGCATTAGCAAGAACTAACGCAGGCCAACCTTGCCCTTTATATCGCATGCTTTCTTTTTGTAATAGTTTACGTTTCAAATTCGATATATTTTTTTGTGTTTCTTTGGCCTCAATTAGAAAAAAAATTTATTTAAATGTTTAATATAATTTAATTTTTCTTTGTATTAATACTATGACTTTGTCTTCTTATATTATGCATGCTGTGTTCACATATAAAAGGGTTCGTGTTCATTTTTGTTCATAGAACTCAGTTTTGTGGACCTTAAATAAATAAATAAATAAATAAATAAACTCGGTAAATCGGGAAATGTAAATAATTATTTATTTACACAAATATTAACAATAATTTTTGGACGGCATAATTATCAAATATTATTGTCCGTCTTAAATAACATTTTGCACAAGATGCCGTACATTTTACAATGACCTTATATCATATGGGTGTAGGGAAAGGGTTGCGACCCTTGGCTTTAGACCCCTGCGCTGCAAATATGTACGGGGGTCATGGGTACAGTATCTGTATATGTAACAAAAAGAATTACACAAATGCCGTACAGTAATAAAGGACCTATATTGCTTCTATTACATTATTATTCTAATACATAATATTGTACTTATTTGTATTTTTAATTACATATTATTTTGCAAAGAACAGTATATACAATAAAAATCAGTTGTAAAAATTAAATATTTAAAAAATAAAATAAAAAGCGGGTAGGTATTCTGGTAGGTGGTGGAATAATCTACCATTTCACAGACTAGCGGATTATCAAAAGTGTACGGCATTTATCTTTTAAAGAAGATTTTCTAAAGAGTTAAAAACCTATGTTATTGCCGTACAGAAAAATGTCACCGGAAAGTCACTCTTTTCGGAGGGAAGTAATTTACCCCGTACACCTATGTGTCCCACAAAAAGTCTACTCATGAAGTACTCTGAAGATCATTTAATTTTCTGTTGTTCGATATCATCATCATCTATATGCTAATCAGAGATAAGAGCTGCGACCCTTGGCTTTCGACCCCTGCGCTGAAAATATGTACGGTGGTCATGGGTACAGTATCTGTATATGTAACAAAAAGAATTACACAAATGCCGTACAGTAATAAAGGACCGATATTGCTTCTACAATTACCGGTGAATTAAAAATTTGTACTAACTTCCGGCACCACCACTTTAGTACGGCACTAGGTTTTTCGACATTTATTTTTAATCATCTATCATTACATAGTATAAAACAGTCCCCTACCGCGTCTGTCGCGTCTGTCTGTCTGTTCGCGATAAACTCAAAAATTACTAAACGGATCTTTATGCGGTTTTCACCAGTGGATAAAGTGATTCACGAGGAACGTTTTGGTAATTACATAGTATAAAACAAAGTCCCCTACCGCGTCTGTCTGTCTGTCTGTTCGCGATAAACTCAAAAACTACTGAACGGATCCTTATGCGGCTTTCACCAGTGGATAAAGTGATTCACGAGGAACGTTTTGGTATATAATTTGTCCAGGATTTTTTTATAATCAGGGCTGGACAACGTCTGCCGGGCCCGCTAGTAAGTTATAGAAAAGCCGTACTTTAATAATTAGTCGTAATTCCTCACTTGTACCTGAGTAATTCCATTTACTCACGTACTCACCGGTACCGCTCAGAAATGACGGCATAGCGCTCAGAGTTATTTTATGATATAGTAAAAGCCTTCTAAGCGTTATTCACGTTGGTTCATTTCACAGGTTAATTTTTTCCATGGGCTTGTAGTCTACAATCGCGTATTGCGAATCACATTTTTCTCTTCAACATTTATGGTATTTTTTGTCTCAGTACTTAATTTTTTATTCGATGTTTACAATTTATCGATATGAAGGTATCTCTAATCCAAAGTCACGAAATTGTCATTACAAAAGGAGATTAAATCGGCTACAGTTAATTTTACCTCTGTCTCATATTAATTGTTTCATGTGATAATGTTATATGAGCAAGTACAAAAAATATCTTTATCGAAAATTACATCGAAAATTATAGGAAAGGATTTTGTAATATATCGACAACTCTTGTTCATCATGTGTTTCGAAGAAACACAGAACTTATACCTGCATTCTTTTTCTTCATTTCACATAGTCTCTAAATGCACATGAAAATTCGATATCGATATTCGAGATCAGTATATCTTTGTCTTCTTCTGAATCATTCAAACATTAATCAGATCCATATTAGATATACTGTTCTTTCGATATACATAAAAGTAACATTTTATCGAAAATTTAATCGAATAAAACAGAAAAGGGTTTTATGATATATCAATACATTTTGTTTTATCGGATCCTACGAAGAAGCATAAACTTCTTTATAATCGATTTTTTTTAATCACACAGATTATACTATCATTCGATATATCACAGTGTAATTTTTATTCGAGAAATCAAAACAATACTAGATATGATATTATTCTATCTCGATATACACAAAAGTAACAATTGATCGAAAACTTAATCGAATATAATAGAAAAGGGTTTTATGATATATCGATATCTTTTGTTTTATTGAGTGCTGGGGACAAAGACCAACTTTTTATATCGATTTTTATTTATTACACGCATATTATATTATCACTCGATGTATCATATTATAACATTCGAGACAGAAGGCATGAGAAATCATATCATTAAGCGTTTTATTAAGGAGGGTGGACAGAGATTGCTCACAGCCTTCTACCAATGATATTATAACTAAAAAGCTGTAGATACGTCATAAGCGCTTCGACAGCGTCTTGTTAAAACTTGGCTAACTAGCAAACGTGATCTAACCTCGTCATTTCGCCCGTATTTATGCAACATATAACTATTTCTCTTTCACCACCGATATTGAGAATATGCCATCTTACTTACACATTTCATCTAAGACAGTGTCGCGTTACGATATTACTCTACGTATGTGTGCGTTATCGTGCCATTTGTTTTGTCAAAGTATCATGTAGGTATCGAATCTACAGCTTTTGAATTAGAATATTATTGGGGGTGGACAGAGATTGGTCACAGCCTCTTACGTGATGGTATATGTGCTCTCCCCGGGGTGTGCGCACGCGCAGGGGGAGGGTCCGTTCTCCGCTAGTACCGGTAATAATTGGGTTTGAAAGGCCCGACCTTGTTAAGGCCCAAGTACTTCGCCTGCTCGTCCGTTAGCTCCGTGAGGTGAGCGTCGAAGGTCGGGAGGTGAAGACTCGCCACGTATTCGTCCATTTTCTTCGGCAAGAGGTACACGTCCGCCTGAAAAAAAAAATCGTCAAGTACAACAGAATCGATGGAAAATATATTTTAGAACAGTTTGCTGTCAGGGGACGTTCGACAGATGTGGAGACATTGGGAGTTAATATTAGAATTATTAATAATTTAGAAAAAAAAACGTGTCAAGTATACTATAGTCAGTGAGAAATCGTATCGAGCAAATAGATAAAGGATTTATGCGATGACGTTTAAGGGGGCATAACGCCATCATGGCGCGTCATGTCGTTTCTCGTGACGGCACACCGGGCGAATTTCCCAACAATACGCGTTAATACATATGTCACAATAATAAACGTACTTTCATATTTTTACTATATATAGTAATTAGCGTGTTCGGACATTGTATTCATCGGTGTAGGTTCGAATCCCTTGCGACTGAGTCGATGCTTTTGGTGGAGGAAATTATAGTGATAAAACATGGTGGTAGGGCTCTTTTTGTAAGAACATATGGTTAATCGTTGAATTATGGAATAAACAATATGGTTCGATACTTTCTGTTATTTAATTTTATTTTTGACAACCCATCTTCCATATTATTACTGCCATTGTCGAGTAGATACTGATATTACAAGTCTCTTGCACCAGACTAGGTCTCCCCCCCCCCCCCCCGGCAACGGCTTAAGCCTAGGTCCGTTCCCTCGGCGTGGAAACCTTTATTAAAACGTGCTGCCTTCGGTTAACAACTGACTTTATTGACATTTACACATTAACATGACATTCACAGTTTAACTTACTATAGGCACAATAGATGGCGTAAGTAGTAATAATTTGTTACTAAACTATAACAACTTTGAGTGCACTGCTCGCGCGATACAGTGACACAAAATCTTACATCACTGCGACAACATTACACATATCACCTCCACACACGTGTACGCACACACGCTTACACATGCAAGTGAAAGGGTTTTATTTTTTTCCTTATAAAACTGAAATAGTTTAGAAAATTATCCGATACGAAATATATATATGGTATGTATGCTTGGTACACATATATGTTTCAACAACTAATATATGTTTGAATGGTTAACTTAGCCCAAGCCGAGGTGTGCCGTGCACCCTTGAGCTAGTTGTCAAATAAAATCGGCTGAGTGCCTTAAGCGCTCGCCTTAGTAGTCCGGTGAAGCTGTTAAGACCTTGCTAGGTCAATAGCGTAATCAATTCGAGAGACAAAAAAAAAACAAGGCTCTTGCGATCATTTCGATGAACTAACAAGATGGTGGCCGTCTTGTTAGAACTTTTCAGTGAGTTTTTGTGGCATCTCAAAATCCATCCTCTCTAGTATTATTTCCCTTCCACTTCACTTATGAACAACCGAACTATATTACGTAAAATACCACCAATATTACAAAATATACAGTAAAATAATACAAGATTATGAATAAACTGTTAAACCCACTACATGACAGACTAAGATCCAGCCAAAAACTCCTAATCGATACTTGAGAACTGAACATTCAATCGATATGTATATCGATAATGTGAGTCGATATATCGATGGAAATGGAGCCGATACTGACTTTATATCGCTGGTGGGGTGCGTTGTAGAGCTCGATGAGTGCGAGGGCCTGCGTGGCCGCCGTCACCGACACCACAAACGAGGGTAGTGAGGAGCAGCAGAGGTTCGCGAGTCTACCCTCAGCCAGCAGCACTATCCGCTTACCACTCGGCCATATTATATGATCCACCTGGTTTTAAACACCATATTTAAACCCCCCATTCTAGAACAGTCCATTCCATTAAACTATAGTTTCCAAAGGAATGTAACGAAAAACCTACATTAAAGCGAGACAAACATATACATCTATAGGATTCAACGTGCGAGAGAATGAGATGAAATACATTATACAGTGTTTCTTGTATTCACGGTCTCTTTATTGTATATTGCACTAAATAATACTTGCTCTAGTCTGAATATATGTTTGTACGTATGTTAGGACGAAGTCTTTGGTAACGGCGTCATAACCAGCGCTACGTATTATTCAACGGTATCTTTTATATAAATACTAGCTTTAGCCTGCGGCTTCACTCGTGTCAGTGTAAATTTAACCTATTCCTTAATAATAATAATATCATTACACAATATAAAACACAATCCCCTACCGCATCTGTCTGTTCGCGATAAACTCAAAAAGTACTGAACGGATTTTCATGCGGTTTCCACCAGATTCATAAGAAGGTTTTGGTATATAATTTGTCAAGTATTTGTTTTATAATCAGGGCGGGACAACGTCTGCAGGGCCCGCTAGTAGTATATAATAAGGGAATAGTACTTCCTTCTACATGAGGCCGATAAACTGGCCGAAATGATAAAAATCTCAGCCGAGAAAAAAGGAATGCAGCCAGGTTCAGAAGCCGAAAAGGCGTGCGTAGCTTTCCTGGAAAAGATCTTCCTCAGTTAGCCGCGCAGCATCCCGGTCATCGAAGTGGCCCGGCACAAGTCACCACAACACACCGTGCAGGCGCGACTCCTCCGCCGCTCCTTAGAGCGGGATGAGAGCGAGTCGCGCCACCGACAGCCACAAACAGGGGCAGAATGCCCCTGAAAAATTAGACACGCCCTTTGATAAGGGCGGCGACTGACGCCACCATGAGAGGTCGATGACCTGGTATGGTCACCTCGCACGCTGCTTCGCAGCGCGCGAGACGAAAGTCACGGATCGGATCCTTCTACATAAAAGTTGAGCAGTTGAAGCATAGTAGTGTAACAAATAAATAAACAAACTGACATTCGTATTTACAATACAGTAGTAGCGATTATGGCTTAGTTGGTAGCATATCAAGCACCGCGTCGATTGTCGTATATTCTAATCCTTATAATGAGGTGAAGCTTTCGGTGAAGAACAATATACTGATAAAGCCATAGCATACTAGTAGGGCTTTTCTACCACCCTCAAGTTGAACCATCGCCAAGCACCTATTGGTATGTTCCGGCAGCTACACTTGAGAACCAGTCCTTTCGGTTTAGCGTGTTTACCATCTTGGACCACATTGCTATTTAACATGAGATGAGATTATGGTCATACGCTAAATAAATCTATAAAATATTTGAAATTTATAACAGTAAAGTTCTTCTGAGTTATGTTCCGTAATGAACTATTATATATCCGAATGTCGAGAGACTTGCAGGCCGGCATGACAGCGAGAACTAGCGATCTGCTGACGGTCACCGTAGCATCTGAATTGGTTTGTACTATCAGGTTTTCATCAGTTTTTACTACCATTACTCAATGATTGTATTGTGCTTCAATAAAAAAAAGATACCAATTCAAGTACCTATTTTCAAAATTTTGGATTAAAGTGGGAGGAGATGTGGGCTTTAGATGGTATGTAGCTGACCTGACTCCTGACGCGTTCCCAGAGCAGATTTTTGGAATAAAGTGGTGCGAGGTGTGGGCTTTAGATGGTATGAAGCTGACCTGACTCCTGACGCGTTCCCAGAGCAGATTTTTGGATTAAAGTGGGGGGAAGTGTGGGCTTTAGATGGTATGAAGCTAACCTGACTTCTGACGCGTTCCCAGAGCAGATTTTTGGAATAAAGTGGGGGTAGGTATGGGCTTTAGATGGTATGAAGCTGACCTGACTCTTAACGCGTTCCCAGAGCAGATTTTTGGAATAAAGTGGAAGGAGATGTGGGTTTTAGATGGTATGAAGCTGACCTGGCTCCTGACGCGTTCCCAGAGCAGATTTTTGGAATAAAGTGGGGGGAGGTGTGGGCTTTAGATGGTATGAAGCTAACCTGACTTCTGACGCGTTCCCAGAGCAGATTTTTGGAATAAAGTGAGAGGAGGTGTGGGCTTTAGATGGTATGAAGCTGACCTGACTCTTAACGCGTTCCCATAGCAGATTTTTGGAATAAAGTGGGAGGAGATGTGGGCTTTAGATGGTATGAAGCTGACTTGACTCTCAATGAGTTCCCAGAGCAGATTTTTGGAGTAAATGAGGGGAGCTATGGGCTTTAGAAGGTATGAAGCTGACCTGACTCCTGACGCGTTCCCAGAGTAGGTCCGGGGTGCGCAGCGCGTGCACATCCACCTCGGTGTTACTGTGTCCCATATTGCAAACCACGCAGCCGTTCTTCATCCTCTCCATGTGTTCGCGGGTCACGACGCCCTTGTTCCCGGTCGCCGTTATCACTATATCCACCTGTCTTATCACCTGCGACATCGAAATTCCAATATCTAATTTTTATACTTTATAGTTTTTAGCGTTTGACCACAATCCCGTCTGATGTTAAATAACGATGTTGTCTAAAATGACCATTGACCATTAAAATTAAATTGAGTACAAGACCAGCATAATTTAAATACTAGAAACAACAACAAATTGGTCATTCCATGCTTCAGGCTAAGTCCTAAGCACTAAGTCCAAAAACAGTTTAGGTAATAAGTGTTAGATTTTATAACAAAGTCCCAAAACACATTACCGGTTTGCCGGATAGTGAGTTCAAGAACCGTGTCAAGAGGGTTTTAATATCTAAAGGCTATTATGGGGTGGATCAATATGTGAATGATTGTGACGTCTGGAAATGACGGCCCTCTCTGTGAATCCACTAATAACGAATGTAACTATTTACGTTTTGTAAAAATATATAACACGAAGAGATAAACCAGATCGAGTTTCTTGCCGGTTCTTCTCGATCAGTGGGTTGTTTGTCCGAACCGGTGGTAGCTTTGTCGTTCATAAGCGCCTTCTCAGGACCTAAATTGAATAAATGATATTTTGATCTTGATTTTGCCATTGACCACTGAACCATCATAGCTTATATGTCAGTGGAATTGCTAAAATCAGACTACTGACCAATGTTCGCACTAATGACTTGCTACTACTGACTCGTTCTGAATTACTATTGGCTGAAATGGTTGGCTAATCCTAACAAACTTGAATGCTATTGGCCATATATGACCATATCGACGACTAAACACAAGACATTCCCACATTAAATTGCTCGGCAATTAAAACATAAGCTCACGGTATATAAGAGTTTTGAAATTCAGTGACCGCAAGTTCGAGTCCCGGCGTGTACTGACGATTTTTTTGGGAAAACTATGATTTGTTTAGACTATTTAGAACTATGAATCACTCAGAGTTTGAGCAGGTTAATACGTCGGGGGCCGTCATGGTTATTATATCCAGGAAGAGGTATATGACCCTACAGAGGGTAACAAGCCGATGTGATGATCAATAATTTAGGATTTGTAATAGTTTCTCAATAAAGTTTATTGCTTACGAACTTACTTCATTCAATTTAACTACTCTGAAACCATCCATTGCCGCTTGTAGAGCACATATCGGATCTATTTCTGTAACATATACCTGAAAAAAATACAATTGTTATATTACTTGTACTGTAGGTCTTTTCATCTCCAACAGATGATTCAAGTGGCATACCGAAGGCACTTTAAAAAAAAGCGACCTCTTCGCAGATGCTACTACATTCAGACAGACGACATTTTGGCAACATGGGCTTGCCCAGTACCCGTGCCACCCTCTCCTCCTCCCCAGCAGGGCCCACAGGAGAGACAAGTCAGTACATGTGGTGCTGGTTTGGTTTTGGTAGGTGGCGTAGGTACCTCCACCACCATTCCGAGATTATTACCAGTTTTCCTTCCATTCAGAGTCTAGATGTTGATGTCTGATGGTTGTGGATAACAGCGATTATAAAGGACTAGCAGGTCGGGACGCTGTTTTTGCTATAAGCCCAACAAGGCAGGGTTTAGAAAAAGGGATAAAGTTCACTAGAACTCAATCGGCTATCGGACAAATAACTAATAGATCCACTACTCTACTAGCACATCGTTATTCAAATTCAAAGGAATACAATTGTTCATGTAACTATTTATTTAAAAAAAATATATATATATATAGTTTGCATGCCATTATCTGAGTTTAAGAAACAATTAAACTTTGTATATTTAACGTGTAATCATTTGAACTATACACAACTGAACATATAATTATTCTTAATGCAATATAAACATAACTTGAATTGTATCATTACATAGTATAAAACAAAGTCCCCTACCGCGTCTGTCTGTCTGTCTGTTCGCGATAAACTCAAAAACTACCGAACGGATTTTCATGCGGTTTTCACCGATGGATAGAGTGATTGTGAGGAACGTTTTAGTATATAATTTGTCAAGGATTTTTTCAGAATCAGGGCGGGACAACGTCTGCCGAGCCCGCTAGTTAACTAATAAAAAAGAATTAGTAGCGATTACATATCTATACGATCGTGAATATGAATAAGTTTTAAACCAATAGATGGCGTATTACTCAAAAATATCTTACTATAGATCGTGAATGTGTATAGATCCTACATCACTAGATGGCGCTGTTACTAAAAATCGCTTACCATTAAACTATAGATCATAACGTAAATCTTACGTCGCTAGATGGTGTGTTATTTAAAAATTATTCACCAAAAATCTCTCTATACCACGAATATAAGTTAAAATCTCACACCGGTAGATGGCACAGTTACTCACAAAACTATACAATTACTCAAAAATCACTTACCACACATCCCAATGCCTTGAGTGCCTGACAGCAACCCTTCCCGACTTCCCCGTACCCGCAGACCGCGGACTGTTTACCGCCGAACATAAGGTCTGTACTACGCTTCAAAGCATCTATTATACTCTCACTGAAAGCAAATAAAACAACAACTGTTCTGATATCTAAATATTTACGTTATATATTTATTTATTCGAAAAACCAACCAACCAAATTTACACTAAGACAGTTCTATAGCTACTATTTAACCAACCAACCAACTAGATTTACACTAAAACAATTATGTAGCTACATTTTAACCAACCAACTAACCAGATTGACACTAAGACCGTTCTATAGCTACTATTTAACCAACTAACTAGATTTACACTAAAACAATTATGTAGCTACATTTTAACCAACCAACTAACCAGATTGACACTAAGACAGTTCTATAGCTACTATTTAATCGACCAACCAACTAGATTTACACCAAAACAATTATGTAGCTACATTTTAACCAACCAACTAACCAGATTGACACTAAGACAGTTCTATAGCTACAATTAGATATAATTACTCTAAATAAATGCGATATCAATTATAAATTTTTATATATATAATTTTTCTGTGCGTGTGTATGTGACTAAACTTCTCCTAAACGGCTAGACATATTTCGATGAACTTTTTTGTATGTGTTCAGGTGAGTTCAAGAATCATTTAGATTCACATTTGGACCCGGTAGGTGGCCCTGCAGTTGGCTTTTAGGATTTTTCTTTTATTATAAAGATAGAACAACGTCTACCTGGCCCGGTAGTATCTATATTATTATTTATTCAAAAAACAAACCAACCAACCAGATTTACACTAAGCCAGTTCTATAGCAACATTTGGCAATGATTATTTTAAATAAATCCGTTCTCAATTATAAATATACGTGAGTATTTGAAATCAACAAGTGATTTCAGTAATTCAGTGATTTCAGTAAGTTCTAATTTTCAAAAATCGTATATAAATAGTACCCGTAAAGAATACACATCCAGACCGAGTTTAAAAATAGAGGAATAGATAGAAGCTTAAAATAAAAAAAAAATCTAAGGATACATATTTTTTTTTAAATTCTTCTCTAATTTTTTGAAAATCTTTATAAAGATAACCTGAAATATTTTGATTTTTTGTATGATTTTATTTTCTATCAACGTCATGTTAAAAAAAATAAAAGAAAATATCAAAGCTGAACCATTTTTGAGAAAGTTATATAAAATAAAAGAGTTGGAACAAAAATGTACAAGTACCCACATAAATAATACTTACCGGCAAGAGTACAGGTTGTCGAACTTCGTCTTGGTGACTGAATCATTGACATTCATGGCTGGTACACACAGCTTCCCAGCCTTGCTGAGCTGATAAAGTCTGTGCACTCCGGTAACACTCTCCTCCACTATACCTAGTATAGATTATTCAGAAATTATTTTTCTACCTACATACAAATTTGCACACAGTCTCGGCTGATGTATATTTTTTTTATGCCGAACAAACTGTCATATTAAATAGCTACCATCGCCCATGGATAACTGCTACATCTGAGGCATTACCGTTATGTCACCAACCTTGACGAGAGTGTTTTAATCCCTAAATGACGATGAGTTCTCAAGTGCAGCTGCCGGAACATACCACCAGGCGCTTGGCAGTAGTTGTACTTGAGAGTGGTAGCTAACCACGGTGGCCATCATAAAAAGCCCTTTTTAGCCTCTTTTTGACCCCGAACATATAACTTTGACCACATTCTATGCTGATATTAAATGACGATATAGTCTAAGATGATAAACACGCTAAACTTAGAAGCGCCGGGCTCTCAAGTACAACTACCGGAACACAGCTATAGGTGCTTGGCGATGGTCCACCTTGAGGGTGGTAACTAACCATTATGAACACCAGAAAAGCCCTTCTTAACTCTATATATAACTTTGAATACAATCTCGTCCGATGGTAAATTACGATATAGTCTAAGGTGGTAAACACGCTAAACCTAGAAGCGGCTGGCTCTTAAGTATTGCTGCTGGAACACGCCTCTAGTTCACCTTGAGGGTGGTAGCTAGCCAGGCGAACTTAGAAAAAGCCGTACCACCAAGCTATGGTTTCATCAAGATATTTTGGTTAGACCTGATTCAGTTGCAAGGATTCGAAGCTATGTCCATACAAATCGCTTTTTTACTTCTACTTATACGTTTAAGACCACAATCTCATGTAAACTAAATGACAATATCTTCTTTTTTATTTTGTATTTTAATTAATTTAGGCGCTTTTATTCAACAGAACATATCAGCCTCATTATTCCCCAATCCTTCTAGCTCTATCATGAGAGTCGCTGATGAGGTATCATTACCAGGTCATACAGCATCTCAGCTTCACCCGAACAGGGTTCAGTCAAGATGCTGTGACAAATACCTATGTTCTGTCAACTACTTTTCACACTAGTCACCAACGACTCTCTTTCGATGCGGTTCTTAGCACACTCCATCATCAAGTGATGCACATGGTAAGCACGCTGAACCTAGAGTGGATCTCGCAAGTGCAGCTGCCGAAATACACCAACAAGTGCTTGGCGATAGATTTTCAACTTGACAATACAGTAAGCAGATGGAAATCAGAAGAAGCTCTACCACCTTTCTAAGGTCTCATCGCGATTGTTTTTCTTCACCGAAAACTCCACTTCATTACTTCACTTAAAATGAACCATCAATCTTAATTGACATCAATTGACAGAAAAATTATTTTCTGTACTCTCATTTACACATCCTAGAAGTCCAATTAGGCTGAATATGAATGAATTTCAGAAGCTCATCTTTTTTGTTGTCCGTTTTACGTAAAATGCCCTAAGCAATGGAATAAACAAACTTACATTCCCATTTATAATATTAGTAAGAATTACTTATAATAATGAGCAGTCCTAATCGTAATGTAAAGAACAACGAACCCTTAATGTGTTTGAAAGCTGCTGAATGCTTCTTCAGCATGAGATGAGTGGCATCACCGCCATCATCGAGGATCATGTTCGGCTGCCAGGAGGTAGCCGGTGTGCAGCACTGGTCTATGCACCACCAGAACGCCTCCTCGCTTTCACCACGCCACGCGTATATCGAGAAACCTGACATTCGCAATTTTTATAGGTTTCAGCACAATCACCTAATGTTAAATTACCATGTGATCCAAAATGATAAGCACGCTTAGCCTAGAAGAACTGTGTCTCAACTGCAGGAACATATCCATAGGTGACTGGCGATAGATCTTCAACTTGAGGATGGTAGCTAGGAAACAAACAGGAAAACGACCCATCTGACGGAAAGTGGTAATCGTCGCATATAGGCAATTGTAACACTAGAGACAACAATATTGTATTGCAGATCTGGAAGAGCGTATTTCAGTCCCTTTTTGAAAAATTCCCATGTCGTGGTCCTAAATGATAAACTCGCTTATAAAGGGCCTGGCTCACAACTGCAGCTACCAGGACACACTCATATGTAATTCATGGCAGATTTTCAAGTTGAGGGTGGTAGATAGCCAGGCAACAAACAGGCAGATGGCCCACGTAACGGTAACTTCTTACCGCCGCCTATGAGCAATTGAAATACCAGAGACATCGTTCTTGTGTTGTCGACCTTGGAGAGCGTATTTCAGTCGCTTGAAGACCCCTAAGTCATAGCCTTAGAGAAAAACCGTGCTGAGTAACCAACCCAGAAGATTCTAAAGAACCTTGGAAGTGAACACCAGCGTGACAATTTTAGGAGTAGTAAATGGGATCTTAGAACTCTGACGTATCAATAGCGTTCTCCAATTGACACGCATTTACCCAGAAACTAAGCCTAAATTCTCACCAGCATGCGCCAAAGCAGCCGCCACCTCGTTCTGTGTGCTGTATATGTTACAGGCCGCCCAGCGCACCGTTGCTCCCAATGCTGCCAGGGTTTCTATCAGAACCGCTGTTTGAGCATTTATGTGTGTACAACCTACAATCTAGAAGAAAAGAAAAAAAAACCTGTCCTTAGCTGTTCATTTATTGCAGTTCATTGCGAGGCTTTATGGTAAAGAAGAGCGTATGTCTCACTATTTTCCAATACCCGAAGGCAAGCGAGACACACTGCTCCTACTCCCGACACAGTGTTTACTGCCACCAGTTTTCGTCGCACAAAAATATTGCGGATCAAGATTTCAAAACCTGGCACAAAATGTTTCGACTTCAAAAATGTTATTTCGCCATATATAAACTTAATAGACTCCTTTTTTTGTAAATACTGAGATCGCACAAATCTCCTAGGAAACAAGGCCTACTACCATATTGTTAAAGCATTGAAACCAATCAAAGCGGCTTCTAAAATACAAGCTATTGTCCCACTTAATAATGGAATAATAATCTTCCCAAAGGAAGATCTGTTCCCAAAGTTGGAATAAAAAAAGAAACTTCTTTCTTAAACTGGTAAGGCTACTGAATATAAGTTCTTTAAGCCTGGCTTCGTATTACTTTCCTAATTTTAAAACATCACCCTAACAAGTTGGACCCTTATTTAAGAACTTTCCAAGGAGTTTGTGCGGTATCTCATAATTAATGTTACTTGGTATTACTTCTTATCCACTTCATTTATTGACGATAGCTTTATCATGCTGAACTATACCAGTATTACCAAACTTTTGGTGAAATAACTTAAACTGTATTTAAATAGAAAACACCACATTAGAGATTAAAATCCTGCCTATTTTTTTTTAAATAAACTCCTAGAACAAAGGTTGTCAAATTAGAAACTCAGATTCATTATTCAGTTTCGTGAACGAAACACAAGTGAAGTAAATTATAAGTAACTAGCTGTGCTCGCGGCTCCGTTCGCGTGGAACCGAATGTAAAAAAATCAATGACTACCGACGTGAAGTAACAGTGCTTGCATTGTTGCGTTTCGTTCGGTCAGTGAGAGCACCGGAGGCACACCTCTTTTCCCCCTTTGCTTTCCCCCTTTCCCTTCCCCTTTCTCCTTTCCCTACCCATCCCCCAAACACAGGCTGGTAACACACTTACGACTCCCCTGGTGTTGCTAGTGTCTATGGATGGTGGTGATCACTTAACATCAGGTGACCCACCTGTTCGTTTGCCTCCTTTTGATATAAAAAAAGACAAATAATTTCATATGAATGTATGAAGTCCATTTACATATCTACTTTTCTCTCGTACTTAAGTCACGTCGTTATTAAAATAACAACTTTCGATAGACGAAACTGATTTTAATGAAACACATTTATTCTTTGTTTACTCGAGGATATACTTTATGATTTTCTTGTTCAAACAAACAGACAGGCAGACAGACATTTCAAAAAATCATTGAAATGTATTCTATTACTTATTCCAAGACACCTGTAACAATTTTTTTCACAAAAATCTAAAAAGTACAGACACGTTAGATTTACATTCTTATTATATGAATAGATAAGTAAAATCAAGTATTTTGTATTGCCATATAAGCTTACTAGAGAGTACTAACAAAGCAACCACAATATCCATCCAGATAAGTAAGTTAATACAAAGTAAAACCTTAAGAATTTGAATAAAATAACCATTTTGCTCATATGGGAATATATATATAGCGTAAGTTATAACTTGAAAAATCCGTTATCAAAACGGGTTCATTCCTTTCCGAGTTTATCCCGAACAAACGATAGATGATTTAATTTCACTCATGTATAGATTAGGTATTGCTCATTCTCAGCTCTAAGAAAATTATTCACACGCTGGTGAAATCATGTTACATTATAACTAAATAGAACAAAAATTAACACATGGTTTTAGCTTGCAAAAAAATCTATACTAATATATAAAGCTGAAGAGTTTGTTTGTTTGGTTGAACGCTATGATCTCAGGAACTACCTGTCCGATTTGAGAAAATCCTTCGGTTTTAGATAGCTCATTTATCGAGGAAGGCTTTAGGCTATATATCATCACGCTAAGCCCAATAGGAGCGGAACACCAATGAAGAATGTTTCAAAATCAGGCACTTTTTTCGTTTTGATTGCTTCGTGTTAGCGTTAGTATTATATACGTGGTAAGTTTCTATTGCAAACATTTTCAAAGATTATTTTGTGTTCCTATTTAAAAAGTTTATTCTATGTTAGTTCTGTTTCCAATTTTTTATTTGCAATTACGTATTAGAAAAATAAAGTGTGTGTAAGTTAAATTAAATAATAACTTTTTGGTGAATGGACACATAACAAAAAAAATGTTTTGATATTCGTTCGATATTTTTATATTATTATATTTTATTGACGTTATTATAGACGTCCGTTGTACTGGACTCCAAGAATAAATGTATGTAATTTGAATTATATTATCATTTTGGTCAATTTGGCGGCCATTTTGTTTTATTTACCGCGTTTGCATCTACATAACTCAGTGATTATAGCAACGTATAAGGATAACACAATTATATCGACAATATGGGCATGTTATATCTATATAATAAACAATTTAACGCATATTGTTCGATAATGTATACTTTACAATTTTCATTACTTTCTTATATAGTGTTAGTGAGCACTGAGGGTGGTATATAGTAGATTAAAGTTCCAGGCATGTTGTTGATGATACATCCCCTTCGATATACTATTCGTATTCACATATCTAATGTACGCGTTACATGTTACAGCAGACGGCGTGCGTGTCGTAGTTACAAATGTTTTTAAAAAAGCATTTCTGTAATGTACACACCTACTTACAATTTTACATTTCTTTAATACATTAAAAAAAACGTGCGGAGCCGCGAGGGACAGCTAGTATATCATAAAATAGAAGGGAATTGTAAAACATAAAATACAATAGTTTTGAATGGTTAAAAACAAAGTATACAATCACTGGAGCTAAAACTTAAAGTGAATATGAAGTTATCAATAGATATCATA